>VWZV01000867.1:11245-139304 GCA_013397155.1 Irena cyanogastra
GCAGCAGGAGCAGCAGGAGGAAGAGCGGGGATCCCCTTGACTCTCTTCTCCTCGGGCGGAGGGGCCGCACCTTCTCGTGAGTACGACCTGGCCGTCTCTGTTACCACGNGTTTTTTCTTCACATTTATCTAATCTTTGCATATTCTGGTCTCAAACATTAATATCCTGGCCTCAGATTGACAGGAGTTTGAATATCTCCAAAGACTGAAACAGTAATGTCTGACTTATTGTTTAAACCTTGGATATTTATATTCATGTGCTATATCATTTACAGAATCTGTTATTCATCTCAAGTGTTGTTTTCAGAAGGTCAGATGTTCAGATTTAATTTGCTGGAGTCATAATGTGGTTTCTGCAGAGATGCAGGGTAAGAGCTATTTGCTCATCTTAGGCATTGTGTTTTGCACTATTAAGTTATCACCGTAGAGCTCACCTTGAGAGCTGTTCCCTGAAACGTGTAATGGTTAACCACTACAAAAGTTGCCACTTTGCAATGCACAAAAGGCTATTCCTACGGCGGCGGATCCAAAGGCAAATTCAGCAGCAGCAGTTAATCACATTTACTACATGTTAAAGGTATAGTTGGATTAATTTTGAGCAATACTGAGCACAGCCCATGGAAGTCTCAAAATTACTTTAATTTCTGATGTCGCGCATTAAATGAACTGACACGAAAGGGAAGGAGAGCTCTGTGAGAGGCGTGCTCAGCAGAAAGGTTTACTTGGAATAAGCCCCGTTCCCGACTCTTCTCCAAACGGCGTCACGCAGAGCTTCCCTTTCAGTGATCGCATCCAAGCGCCCGCCTTCCTGAACTTGTGAACTGTAAATTTAACGAGTTCAACAGGACAATTCTCGAGTGTAAAATAATATCCTTGTCTCCAGTTTGGGAACTCGCTGAAACCATCTATTTAGAGGGGCACTGCCGGGCTAAAATAATGCGGCTATTTAAAACGCCGCCCTTGCCGGGGGGGCAGCTCCGGGGGTGCCGCGGGGAGCGCTCGGCTCTCCCCAGGCGGGGCCCGGGGGCCTGCCGGGCACGGGTGCTGCTGGAGAGGCTCAGGGCCGGGTCGGCCCGGGAGCCCCTGAGCGGTGGTACAATGGCGATTCCACCCCGGTTTTAACCGAGGTGGCGGAGGCAGGGAGCGAAAGAGGGATGGAGGAAGGGATGCCCAAGATGGATCCGCCCCGCACCCCCTCAGGTGCGAGGGNGGGTGCTGGGGCCGCTCCGAGGGGGCGGGCGAGGAGGCACCCGCTGAGCCCGCCCGGTGCCGCGGCGGCCGCTGCGGGGCTTTGTTGCGGCGGCGGCCGGTGGCACCTCCCGGGCCGGGCGGGTAGGGGCCGGGCGGGCCGGGCGGAGACGCTCCGCGGCTGCGACGCGCCCACATCCCCGGGTCGGCTCGGTCGCCATTTCGTGCGCTGCCCGGCGGGGGCGAGGGCCGGGCGTTTGCGGGGAAAGGAGCTGTCGGTGCTGAACTGCCGCGGTCCGCGTTTCGGCTCTTGCGTCTTCATTTATGACCCGTACTTTTTTTTTTTTCCTTTCCCCGCTCCTCACAGTTGCGATTTTATTTAGGTATAAAATAGTTACAATGTGTCTGAATTGCGGGCTTTTCGTGTTTTCCCTATTTTGGCTTCTTGATGGCGTTTAATGCAGAATGTCGTGGTCAAGTCTGTGCAGCAAGTGCACTTGTCTCTTTGGTTATAAACTAATAATTAACCAAACCTTCAGCTGTCGCTGAGGTCTTCGGCATAGATGTGTTAGTTTTGAAGTCTGAAATGTGTTTAAACCAAGGCTACGGAGTCTAAGTGTAAACAGTACCTGATTAATAATGCCAAGCTGTTTAAATATTTAAGATCATAGTGTGCCTCAGCCCAGTCAATAAGACTGTTCCATACTGACAAGTACTCTGTGAAAAGAATGCTATTGCTTAGTTCTCTGTGTAGTTGGATAAAACAATGGAAAATGTGACATATAGCTTTGCAGTGAAACCTATAGATCGTGACATGATGTTCTTTTATCCATAAAGGTCCAGCTTTTGTGTGTTTATTCAAAACAACCTCCTACTGAGTGAAAAAGCCAGTATTAAACACCTGGGTTTCTTTTTCTAATGTTCACTGTCTTTGTGCATTTCTTTCTCTATGTCTGATTTTGATTCTTAATTAAGTATATTGTGGAAAAGGTAGATGAAACCTAAAAACTTTATTATATCTAATAGGTGCACTATTAATAATTTCAATGTTGTTCAAAATTTAATGTAATAAATGCGATAATTTATAGATAGTAGTTATATGGGTCTGTGCATAAAACAGGTCACTATACGACATCAGAAAGCATCTGGACTGTCTTTTGAGTTTGAGAGCAGCTTATATGCCAAGAGGCCAATCGTGCTGCTGTTCTTTGGCAAAAGATATCAGCTGGATAGAGAAGGGTAGTTTAGTGTTACATAGCTCAAAGGACCTAGAAATAAGAAAACTGACATGCAGGTGCAGCATTTTTTTTAATATTTGTCTAATGAGTTTGATGTTATCATTTGTGTGAATACACCTCAGGCATTTGTTAAGTTTTGAATAGAAATTGCAATGTTAGTGACCAGAGCTCCTAATGAGTGTGGTGCTG
The DNA here is from genome assembly GCA_013397155.1 of Irena cyanogastra. Taxonomy (NCBI): domain Eukaryota; kingdom Metazoa; phylum Chordata; class Aves; order Passeriformes; family Irenidae; genus Irena; species Irena cyanogastra. The sequence continues at coordinate 13,860 of VWZV01000867.1, forward strand.
AAGTCTGTGAAAGTTACTTATTTGAATTTCAAAGTACTTTGAAATTCTCTTGTGTGTCTAAAATTAGCTGTCAGACTGTATCAGTATGGAACTGGGAAAGTGTTACATTCTGAGAATATTGAATGTAAAGAAGCAAACCCAGAAAGCTGCTTGGTGGTGACAGAGCTTGGGATCCATTGAGTGAATTTGCATTCTGGGCTGTGCAAAGGCAGTGTAGCTAAAGGAAAAGTGTACAGCTTTGTGACCACATTGGATAGAGGAGTAGTATATACCAGCCGGTGCTAAGGACGGAGCTAAAACCTTCCTCACAGCTCACAGATAAATCCACAACTAATCATACTCGTATTAGTATCTTAGTTCTGTCATTAGCATTACTGGCCAGACTAGAATTATTCAAAAGTGATAATGTTCAAGGTGAATGAGATCACCAGAATCTGAGCCTTAGATACTGTTCCTTATCTTCATGAAAAATGTGTATTATTTATCGTATATACCACAGCTTGTTTGACAAAAACAGCTGTAATAAGAAAATTCAGCTATTTTAAATGGTCTTTATTTTAAGAAAATGAAATAAATCCAGTGATGCATACTGATAGCTCCTGCTAGCTTGTTGCGCTGGGGTGTTTCTCTTTGGTGCTAAAAAAGGTGACAGCAAAAGCTTTAGTAACCAAGTTAAGAGTTTCTTGGGGTTAATGAGATATCTCTCTAATTGTCAGATTTTATTATTTTGAGGATTCAGCTTTCAAGTCAGGTAATGCATGTTGCCCATTCTTCCTGCTTTAGCGAAATGACTCACCGTGGTACCTGGACATAAAGATATTGAATAGTCTAAGGGTTTGGCATTTTGTTAGTAGGTTATTGAGCAGCTCGAATAGCTCAATCAGCCTAAAAATTAAATCTGTTTTGCCTGCACCTGTGAAATTGCTGTTATTCTGTAGTTTTATTAATCTGTTTCAAATCACCTTGCATTGTGATTACTTAACTTCCATTGTATTGAAATAGTACAGTAGAATTGTGCTGTTCAGTTTTCAGTGGACTTGTTCATTTCCTCATGTTTTATGAGCAGAGCTGGTAAAATAAGAAGTCATACAGAGGAAAGTATATCTTGGTAATGAAAGCTGAGGGAATAATGTAGGAGGTATTGTGTTGGGCAATATGCAATGAATTTGATTTTGCCTTCCTGAGTGGGCTGATAGTATTTAAAAAATTCTGCTAATACTTTCTCTGCAGTGATAATTTTTTGCATTTTAAATTGGTAAGTGTGTGTATTGCCTGTTTGGTTCAGTATTAAGGACATTGCAACTTCTGTATTTATGAATACTGTCTCGTAAATGTAATATTAAGGGAATTTGTAAAGAGTTAATCTCTAATAATGAGATTAACATGATGCACCGTTAAGTTTTGTCCTGCAGTTTGTTAACCAGGAAAGGATAGTTGCAAGCTAGCTCTGTTGCTTTCTTCTGAGCTACTGGAGGCTGGCTGAGCTTTCAGTTATTTACCTCAATAGAAAACTGAAAGGGAAAAAGTGAACAAAGGAGGTCTGTTTTGCCTGTCCCACTTGCTGGGCTGTTGTCTTTGCCCTTTTCAGTGAAGGAGGGGGTAGAGCTGGGTCAGAGTTGAAGAACATTGAAAAGGAATTCAAGTCTTATATTGAATTGTGAATGATAGCTTAGTTTGAGCGCCGAACACATTTGTTAGAATTGGTTTTTTTCTGTCTGCGGGAGCTTTAACTGACAGATGGTGATGGACTGGCATATAGACTGCTAGAAGGTAGAGCTAGATATGTGTTCAGACCCTGATTAGATGCTCAGTAAACAAGTGCATATCTGATGAGACTTTTAATACTGGAGATACTGATGCTAGACACTGTGTGACACACTAGACATTTGATTGTGTGAATTAAGGGCAGACCCCTGCAGCTGGCATACATTCAAGCTTACTTGTCTAGCCTAATTGCATTGCAAATACTCCTCTGGATTTATCTTTAGCTTCTCCCTTCTAGTAAATGTTGAGTAAGTACAGAAATGTTCAGCAGGCTCCTCTATTAACTGTTGTTAAGAAGCTTTCAATTTTTTTTTGGTTTGCTGTATGAATTGGGATGTATCTTAGTATTCATGTGAATACACTGTTTTCCTACACTGTTTTGGTTTTGAAATGGCTCAATTCATAATGTGATTACAGCTTTCCCCTTGTTAACTTTTTAGTATGGAAGTATAACAGCTTGAATTATAAAATGTTTCTGTAAGAGCTCACAGTACCCCCATTCTCCTTTAAGCAACTAAACTTTATATAAAAAAGCAGCATTTGATGCAGAGCATTTCAGATGCATAAAAATAGCCAAGAGAGGAAAAAAGGCTAGTTCAAGTTATTAGGACGTGATAGCTTTAAAAAACAGCTTCATTAGAAAGGAACTAGCTGTCTAAATTGTCAGTTACATCAGACAGAATTGGTACAGATGTTGTCTCTCTAAATTCTGTAAATACTCATGTAAGACTGCTGAATTTGGATGCATCCCGATGGGAATTGAGTTGCCCTTATACTTTGTCTCCATCACCAGGTATACATGGCTTTCAATTTCCTTGGGTTTAAAGTATGTAATTGTTACTGTTCAACAGCTTGTTTAAGGGGAAAAAAACCTGATGCATAACTTCCTGGTTGTGTGAGTTAGCCTTTGGCCACTCATTAGGTTTTTCTAGACAGCCAACCAAAGTATTAACATACCATTTTCCTTTAGACTGTTACCTAAGTGAGGACAAGACAGTGTTTGTACACGAGTACAGATTGTCTTTTTCTGATCTGTGCCTCTGACTTCGACCTTTCTTTTCTCAGCGTTTTCGGTGCTGCTGTGTTTGTCCAGCATGATTGAGGGTTCATGTAAAGGACTGCCTTTACAGTGTCACAGCACTGTAGGGCTCTGTGTGTGTTTGTGTATTTGCAAAGGCGGTGTTTAATCAGAGCGCAGAAGTCAGGAAACAGTTCCGGTGGTGGAGAACAATTCCATGGAGTTAACTGAACAGAGCACAGGTGCTGGCCAAGGGAAGGCTTCCCCACTGAGTATTGTAGCATGGGCAGGGTAGTAGGAGTCAACAAATTTCAAAGAGAAAAAACAAATCTTGGGAAGGACCACTTTTCAAGAATGTTTAAGAGTTCAATGGTGCTCATCAGTAGGCTTGTGCATAAATTACTCTTTGTAACAAGGTCAGTGGTTCCCTTCACTGTTTCTCCAGTGTTTAAAAGGACTAAAAAGTAGGGTTTCCCACCCTTCTGTTGTTTGTATCTCTAAGGCAATCGAAATTGTATCAATCAAGGAGGTGCTTGGTGTACATTCTTTCTTAGAATTTTCAAGTGATAGCAGGAAGAGGGAAGCTTGGCCACAGCACTTTTTTGGGTGCGATAAACAGGTTCAGTGACTTGGTTACTGCTACGTGGAGTAAGCTGGAATCTGTGGGTCCCTCCACCCAGCCCCACCACCACCTGTAGACCAGTGCTGTGGTCTCTGGACAAACTAAATATGTAATAGGAAGTTAAATCCTCTTTTATTGGTGCTTTTTTGAAATGGAAGTAATTTTTAAATTGTAAGCTCAGCTGAATTTGGTATATTTTGTTGCATTTGTTGCATGGCAACAAAAAAAATCAAAACATAGTTTTCTTGTTGGGTGAGATGAGATGTTGATAGGCTGCGCTGGCCATTTTACTCATTTTTCATCTCTTATGACTAGGCAAGTCCTACTGAAGCTCAGAAAAGCAAGATATATTCCTTTTCCTTTCCCATCCTTTCAAAATGGTACAGGATTTGAGTAAGTTTACAAGAGAGAGCTCTTCATCAAAAGAGAACAAAAATGGAGCTTTTGCATGCAATGCTGAATACACTGAAGCCTCTAGGCATTCTTGAGTCTTGAAACTGTAAGTTTTGTGTTCTGGTCCAGCTGCTGTGAAGAGCTGTGTTCTCTCCATGGAGGAAAATTTTTTACAATGAGAACAATCAGCCATTGGAATAATCTCCCCGGGCAAGCGTTGATTCCTCGACACTGGACACTTTTAAGATGCATCTGGACGGACTTTTGGGACATCTTGTCTAGACTGTGCTTTTGCCAAGAAAAGCTGAGTCAGAGGTCCTTGAGATCCTTTTCCAACGTGGTGTTTCTATGGTTCTGTGCTGTGTTCTTGAGGCTCTTCCAGGCAATCCACAGTCTTCCAAGCTTCTTTCTGATGCAGGTGTCATTATTATTCCCTTGGCTTAGGTTTGGTTAGGGCATAGAGGCAGATAAGAATTATCAATATTGCTGCAACTCAGTCTAAGTAGTACTACAAGGGTGTTTAGGACAACTTTAGGGTTGTGAAGAAACTCATCATTCATGTTGGGGCTGTATGTAATTTATGTATAGTTTGGTTTGCTTTTTGCCTGCTGGAGTGATTGTGTCTTTATTGAAATTTCTATGCCATGCAGCTCTGACACCTGTAATGTGAAAATAATCTTTCAAATATCCCTGTTTTCCCTCAGAATCATTAAGTGTATTTATGGACCTTGGAGTCTAGTAGCCAGTATTTCAATGTATTATGAAGTCTAGCATCTTTCCCAGACAACACCAAACTTATAATCTCAATATAAATCAAAACTTCAGGTTTCTGGTTTTCTGCTTTCCTGTAGTTGGAGTGATTTAACAATTATATCTAAACTTGGTTCTAGACAGGGACACAACGAGGAGTATCTTAATTTATATGTGAGCTATTTCTGCATGATAAAGTTGAAATGTAGGCAGTTGCCTAACTGGAAGCAAGTCAGCCCAAGGTGACTAAACGCTAAATATCAATTAGACCTTGTAGGTGGTAGTCGTGTAAAGTGCATTTTTAACTTAAAAAGGGATAAAAATGTTGGAACCTGTAAGAAGAGTGTGACCACCAGAGGGCAGACACAGTGTTTAATGACTCCAACCCAAAATCCTTAGAGAGGAGTCTGTGCCTATAAAAATTCAGTGCAATAATGACTGAATGAATAAAACAGGCACAAAATTTCGTACATTGACAGAAATATAATACTGTTTAGTGGTTAAGATGAAAGTAAATACATCTGCTTAGAACTTACCTAAGGTTTTGTATTTCTGCAGTGGAAGTCAGAGTAGTTCATCAGATCATGGAGTTGAACTGTAAATAATGAGTTTTTAACTCATTTGCCTTTATATTGAGACCAGTAATTTTAATTTGAGCATGCTTTTCATTTGAAAATGAAAAGTAGACTCATTTCTCAATAGTTTCTTCCTTGTAGTTAAAAGAATAAAGAATCTCTCTGAATTAAATTTCATGTTTTCCCAGATATACCCCAGAATTTGCATATAATTTTATTTTATTAATAATATTTATGCTCTTTAAAGTGAGTAATTTTGCTCTTCAGAGAATTATGGAAAATATTTAATGTTACAGACCTTAAATTAAATGCTTCAACAGAGTAGCCTTTTTCTGGAAAGCTGTAGTGTAGATTTTAGTGAAAGATGATGTCTAGTAATTTTTATTTAGCTTACTTGATAGGAGTGTAGGTGTTTAATTAAAGTATGTCAATATTTTGTCTTTTACTGCTCTGCACTGTCTCAAGTTACAGTGATAGTGCCTTTTCTTTGAATTATTTTCCTCTAAAGCTAGACTGTTTTTGTGAGGAAAGAAAAGCCTTTAACCCATTGTTTTGAAGCCATGGTATTTTTTATAATCATGTCTTAAAAGACCTTTGGTTGCTCTCTGGGGGTCTCGACTCTACTAGTTATGCTGGAATGAAGCATCATCAAAACAGGCTTAAATGCTGCCCCAGATTTCCAATCTCCCCACTGTCATTTCCAGCAGTCACAGTTCCCTTAATAGCAGGATTTCTGGAGAGATCCTTTGTAAGATGGTTTGCATCCCCAAAACTTCATCTGGAGGAATTTCCCCAAGTTACTACTAAAATTTTATGTAATTCACAACCTTGTCACCTTACTGGCATTGAAATATAGGAGTAGGTTTCTCATCATATCCAGAATTGACAGGATCAGACACTTGAAAGTGTATCATGGGAATTAACTATGAGTATACAAATCTTAATAAACCATTCACTTGAATAATGTGTCCTAGCTCACACCACCCATGTCTAGAAGCCTAGAAACACCTAAAAATGAAATCAGAGTTGCAGTTAATAATTGGTTGCACCTTTAAAAAAATGGCTGAAGTTATGAGACTTGATAGCTCTCTACAAGGGCTCAATTCTGTCTCTTCTGAGCCCTACAAGGGCTCAGTTCTGTCTCAATTCTGACAGAAACACTATTGCTGAGAACATCTGCAGCATTACAATCTGTTGGAAGTTAAGTGGCTGCCGGGGCTAATGCCAAAGTTCACATTAGCAGGAAGATTAGTCTTTGTGTTCATTATGTTATCCAGACATTTTTGTGTGGGTTTTTCCTAAGGTAAAGCTGTCCTAAAAGAGTCAAACATTCCAGTGAAGTCCCCTACCCGCTTAGTTTAACTAAGATTATATTGAAAGACAGCCCAACAGTTACTAATCATACTCAAGACAGCAAGCTAAAGTAGAAAAATTCCATTATTTTTATTATTATAGATGGGAAAGTTCAGATTGAAAACTAATAGGTAGCTTCCTTGTTTGACTGTCAATAAAAAGACATATTTATTGGAACAAAAGAGAGAAGAGGAAAAAGTGCTGGAACCAGAAGAAAATGTGAAGTTAAAGTGAGGGGAAACAGAGCAAAGAGAAGAAGTCTATTTAATTACATACAAATAGGAACTATGATTTCTTGTTTACTAAAACAAAACCTCGAGCTGTAGTTTTAGTGAGTGATGCTCGTAACTCTGAAGTATTGTCTGAATTAGTAAAGAATCAAGTTTAAAAAATAATTCGTAAGATTCTTCTCATGAAGACTGCTCATCTGTTCCTTTTCATGCTGCTCGCAAGTAGAAAAATGACCTTTCTGTGCCAGTCCCTTGATCTGTGGTTCAGTGATTATTCTACACACATCTGAGTTGTGACAGAACACTGGAATGAAAACTGAAAAATAGTGCAAGAACATATTTCTCTGAAGATGCAGAATAATGCTGATCTCTGAAGTTGAGTGCCTGGATTATCCTGGATAGTAGAGGATGGAGTGAGACTTTTGTTTCTGAAAGTATATTTAAAAATAGTTGAATATTTGCTTTTATTAGTCAAAGATAGATATCTGTGGTCACAAGAAATAATTTATAATTCACTATGGTGAGCTAGTGCACTACTTTAATTTTTGATCTTTTTCAAAAATAAAATTCGTATTAGTGGAATTAGGAATTGTTTGATCATAATTACAGTAATTCTCCACAGTTTTAAAATTAATTTATTTTTATAATTATCAATGAAAGGTACTGAACTGATGGCCTTGAAATACGACTTGGAATTTAAACATTTTAGTACTTTTCAATATATTGCCATTCAAATATTACTATGGGAAATAGTTATTGATAATTTCTTACACTAAATATCTGAACTGAAAATGTAACTCAACCTTTGTAATGTAATTCAATTTCTGAACACTAATCCTCCAACAAAGACTTGAGCAGAGCCCACAATGAAACACTTGCTAGTCTGTAAGTAGGACCCAGAAGAGCAACATTTTTTACTCCCTTTCCTTTTTTATCTCTTCATTGCTCTTTCTACCATCTAGTGATAGATTTTTAAATACCTGCTATTCAGGCATAGGCAAGTAATTAGTATGTAAATCTTACTTAGAGTGCAATTGAGTGTTAGTAGGCACAGAAATGTAAAATAAAACTTACAGTTGCCTTTTAAGAAAGCTTACATATTTTAATATAATCAGACAGCCAGACTTTGAAGTATCGTAAAACCATTGTTGTCTAATGACTTCTGAGTTTCCATGTAAAATTGTTTTGCAAATTTCTGTGTGTTCTTTGAAGCTGTGGCTATCTGTCCATACATTACCAGTCCTAATGAGATTGTAATGTATGATTACAGCTTCTAGACACAATTGATGGGTACTATGCAGTACAGTTTTTTAGCACTTAGGTTTTTCAAGAATATTAAAGCCTGCTCCACTAAATAGATTCACACTGGTGACTTTTGTTACTGTTTTATTATGTCACTGTTCAGTACCACGGTTTAAAAACTGTGTGTGAAAGGACACATGGTTAGCATAAGTATTCTACTTTCAGAAGCACTTCATGTAGCATAGCTTGCTCATCAAAAGTTTCCTTTGCTGTTAAGGAAGCTGCATTTGAGGTGATTAATCTTATTGGTGATGTTGAAAGATTAAACTAGTTTTATTCTGAATAGTGCTTCAGTAGCTTCAGTACTGGAAAGCTAATAACTATACTGTAAAGAAAATATAATGTCCTGCAGATGGCTGAGGACAATGCCACTAATACTGAGTTTGGAGAACCAGCATGACCTCACTGACTTCAGCATGAATGGATGATATTCTGTTGTAGTGCAATTCTTGATTAGGTACAAAGCTTGATGACAAAAGGTGATGAGTTTTGAGATTTCATTCATTTTTGCTATACTTTGAAGCAGGGGGTGTGTTTGGGTGGAGCATCCCTTGCACATCCAGCCAACTGTCCCAGGGACTGGTAGTGGTTTTAATGTTACACTGGCAAGTTGTAATCATTAGAAGTATCATCATACAGTAGTTTTAAATAAAGAGATTTCCATTATGTGTATTTCTGTTGATTCTCCAAGCTGTGATTTCTACTAAGGTTATTTCTATTTATTTTTCAGGCTATGTTTTAACTGTGCTATAAATGTAGAAGTGCCCCAAATTGATTTCTTGTGAGCAAATGTAGGTAAGAGAGCAGGAGAGTAACTTTTTGTGCTGTGCTGTCTGCTCTGAGGTCAGTGTTAGTGAAGGGATTTGTGTCCATTCTTAGTCAACAGTCCAACTGACTTCCTTGACATGTTAAACTGCTGAAGGTTCTTCTGTAACTAACTCTGTCTATGCGTGTGTTATCCCCGTGGCTTTTTAAACTTTTAATAATTATCTGATCCCTTTACTGCCTTGGATAATTGAAATAAAACTATACTTGTAGGGAAGGAAATGAGGGTGGGAAGGACACCTTCTGGGGTGATGACTGTACTGTGCACATCAGCAGTGGTTCCCAGCTGGCCCTAAGGTGTAACCTGTGTTTGGGATTACTGCTGCTCATCACTGTCGATTCAAAGCAGTCGTGGTTGATCTTTAAGGAATAGGAAAACTGTTGGAATTGCCTAACTATGTATATGAAGAAATCAAAATAAGAACAAACCTGTTCTTATTATTAAATGGCTGGGTTTTTTGAGAAGGCAGAGTTGTGAAGCTGATCACAGTTGGAATGACTGAGAAGCTGTAATGCAAATGGTAGGTGCAACCTTCACTTGGGAAATACTGTTCTGATCCTGTCTGGGTAGTAATTTAAAATACTTGCAGAAACTTGCAGTGAATTTACTTCAGCTATTTCAGTAAAATGTGTGAGAAATGAGTGGAGTTCTATTTTTTTCATCTGGTGTCATTATTTTAAAATTACATGAAAATGTCTCAGTGTTACTGGCTTTTTTCTGGCCTACCATCCGTGTAAAATGGGAATAATGCCTCTAGGATTGATCTAAAGCTTGAATTGGGCTTTTGATCATTTGCTGTCATTTAGTTCAGCATAACTTTGATAAAACAAGTATTTCTAGGTACTACGTCAAAAACCTAAATTTGGAAACCATTTAGGAAGCAACACAGATGCAGGCTTAACTTGTTGACAAATTTTGTGAGATTACCATAGTGTTTCCTTGAAAAAGACAATGTAATCCCTTGTCTCAAAATAACTTTCTCAATATTGTTGCACAGTCAGATAGCTGTTTGTTTAAAGAGTGAATGGGAAAAGTAATAGACTGGTTTCTGTTGTGTTGAGCAAGGCTCATTCGAGGAATCTAATCTCTTGGATAGGGTCTGATGGTCCTTTATCACATGGTGGTGGAAGCCTCTTCATCTGGATTAAATGAGTCTCCACAAAACATTTTCTGCTGATCATGCACGATCTATTTCTTTCGGTTTACCATGAAATCTATTCGATTTTGTATCTCCTGGCTGTCTTGCAGGAGATTGCTATGTAAATAGGAACTGTTTCAGCTGCCTCAGGGAGGGAATGCTGTATTCTTGACATCAGATGCTATTCATGCTTGCAAGCAACTCCAGTTGGCCTGTGCACAGCTGGAGCAGCCTAGGGGAACTTCAGGGACTGTCCATTATCCCCAGCTGAAGAGGTCCTGTTTACCAGCTGCCCTCTTATAAAGGCAGGTGAGAGTTTATTCAGTCATCATGCTAGACAAATGCTACAAGGGACTGATTTGAGATATTTCAGTTGAACAGTTCCTGGTCTGTGATGGAGGCTGGTGAGTAAGTGTGCCGGGTGCACACAGACACAGCCCTGGTACCTGGTAATTGTACAGTGTTTTGAATTTAATTTTGTTTTTCTCCACAATTATAAATCCTGTATATCATGCCACAATATAAAATATATTGGTTTAGACCAAAATTTGGTAGTAAAATCAGGATAAAGGAGCTGATACACATTTTATAAGCTTTCTGGAAAAATTTTGTGGTATTGGACTGATTTCCTGGAAGTACACTATGTCTTAAGTAGTTTCTGTGCTAGCGTTAATTGCTAACTTTACAGCCATTGCCACTAACAGCACGTAATGTTTCAAACAGCCTACTATAGCTTCTGAAATGGGATGTCTTTATTCTGATGACAACATAGTGTACAAATGTTAGTGCTTCATCAAGACTGTGTAGCAGTAGAGTTGAGCAATGGGAAATTCCATCAGGCCTCTGAACTTTCAGGTGGTGAAGGCTGGGAGGGTATTGCCACAAATGTATCCTTTTCTCTCTGGCATCGGCTTTTCGCTACTATCAGGGAGGAGGCCTTGGGATACTTGCTACTATGCTGGGTGTATGCCAGACTTAGTAAAACGTGCAAGCACTTGTATATTCAACTAAACTAAACCAGATCAGGGCTTGGAGCCCTATTGGACTCTATGATATTTTTCTGAGAAATGTTACTGTAATAATTGAACATATCTGTAAACATAATGTTCATTGTGTGTTTATGCATAATAAAGTGGAATTCTGTCTTCATAACTTTAAGTCAGAAGTCAGCTGTACTAGAATCTGAACTATTTGGTAAAGGGTAGATCTGCCCAAAAGAACTTTGTTTTTAGCATTTTGCATCTTGTTGAAAAATAAGAACTCTCTGAAGATCAGTCCAATGTGATCCTTGTTTGTCTTTCCTTAAAAGCATTAAGGAATCATTAGGATATTGTATCTGACTTTGAATTTGTTCCTTTGCTGAACAGAGTAGGAGGCAAATGTTTAAACCAGGTGGCTTCCAGAAATCCTTTCCAACCTTAACTACTCTAACTATTCTTATGTGTTTTGTCCATTTCAGAACAAGTTTGTCTGTCATTCTTCTGTGGACAAATGTTTCCTGGTATTGGATGAAAGAACATTTTTTTTTTTTCCCCCCAGTGGCTGGGTCACAGAAGAAGTAGGACATCCTGGTTCTGTTGTGTTTTGTATGTTGGGGGTTTTTTATTTGGTTGGTTGAGGGTTTTGTTTGTTGATGTTTTGTTTGTTTTTTGCTTTTGTTTGGGTTTTGGGCTTTTTTTTTTGTTTTTGCTGGGCTTCATGGGATCTCAGTCACTTCCGTGCTCTGGGTTCTAACTGCCAAGACCCAGAGCATGTTATGTGAAAGTTTCCATCTGCCCTGAGCCCCTGTGCATCAGGGAAAGAATGGCTGTCAGAGATTGTATGCCAGATTATACTCTCCAATGAGCCTGTATTCTGTAATAAACCATCAGCAGCCCTGTTCAATCTCCTCTTCTCATGTGGAGCTTGAAGTTGGATCTCCCATCATTAAGTATGTGCTCTAGCCACCTGGCTGAGGAAGAAGTGAGCAGAATTACCACTGTGTCTGCTTCCCAGGGATTGTGATCTTCACCACATCTCTCAGTTCTTTGAGAGAGCTCTTGTAGACTTCAGGTGCTTAATCACATCTACTTAGCTGTGGAATGTTAAACCAAGAATAAGTGTTCATCTACTCAGAATATGTGTTGTATGCACAGCTGGGGGAATGAAGTTGACTCTCTAGGAACTTCTAAGCCTAAGCTGGGACCTGTGCAGTGTACTCGGGTATCTGCCTACATTCTGAGGCTTTTTTTAATGCTACAAACTAAATTGCTGTTCAAAATTTAAGTGGGATAAGTTGAATTAGCATAAGGTTTAGTATTAACTTCCTACCATAAAGTTGTAATTTGTTATATTCGTGGCAAAACTTTGTGTTATCATCCCATCCCTTGGATGTGAGTAATTCACTAAACTGGAGACTCTAGTTTAATTTCCAAGGATAAGTGATGATAACTCTCTAGTTTAATTTATCTTTGTACTAAAATACTAAACTTCAGTTCATACCACTGTGCTGTTTATGTATACCACAAATGCTGTGGTATACATAAACTGTTTATAAAATAAAGGCCACAAACCAGGTCTACTACGTGAGTTCTGGTTTGGATGTTGCATTTGCGATTAGAAGACATTGATTTGATGTCACAAGTATTTTTAACAGGATTTACAAAATGCAAATAGCATTATGTAAGACAGATTACCTATGGCTTTAATACAGGATTGTTTTTATGCCAGAGGCTGCACTTTGCTGGGTTATGTATGTTTAAAACTGAGCACATTAGGATTAGGCTTGGCAGAATACCATTTTCCAAATCCTTGATATTTTCAGGTTAGATTACTTCAATTTTTTAATTTAAAGTATGAATTGAAAATCTGAATTTTGATTTTTTTTAAGTAACTTTCAAAGTGGATAGCTTCTTGAGTCAGGATTGTTACAAACAATCTGATTTGTGTTGGTAAAATCAGAAATTGCTGTAGTCCATCATACCCCCATAAAATTTTTTTCCATGTGACAGAGCTACTTGGTTCTAAAACCAGCAGAAAAGACCAAATGCATTTCCTGCACAGCAGAACAAATGTGGACAGCGTGTCACATTGCCCAGCAAGTCAGTCAAGTGTTGGCTTTGCAATGAGCCATGAGGAAAATCTTACAGGCACTTGAACTCCAAATAATTTCTCAAAGGCCTCATATGCCTCATATCACAAGCTCTTGACCTTTAGGTGAATGGAATTTCAGGAAACTTACACAGCTGGCATGGAACAACTTCATGTGACTCTGCATTGTTGTCATTGCTTTATGCTCTGAATGCCTGAAATATGGCACTCCCTAATAGACAGGCTAAGAAAGTCTCTTACAGTGGTAATGTTTCCTACTGGAAAGCTAAATTGTTTGGTGTGCTCAGCAGTCAAGGTTCCCTATTAACAGACTTAACTGGAAGGATGCCTTTCAGTCCCCTCAGAGTAATTAGAATTTTTCTGTTTCACATAGCTTATACCTGGTTTCATGAAAATATGTTGACATGTGGTTTGTTCACCTGATTTCTTCCAAAATTTTATTACCCTAGTGTTTTTCCCAGGGAAACATTTGGCAGCATTTCCTGCATTACAAGGTACATTTAATATATAGATGCCAAGGAAGAAAAAAATAGAAACTTAAGAGGGAAAAAAAATTATTTAAGCACTTGTGAAGTGCTAGAATTGCACATAAATATGCAAGAAAAAACCCCTCGAACTGTACTTTGCATGTAGATAGCTTGTTCTTTCTATTTTAAATAATGAAAGTTCTTGTATTCTGTGACTATATTTATATCACTTAGTACAACTAGATGGGTTTCCCATCAGCTTAGTTGTCATTTCTGTGGAACTCTGTACTCTAAGCACCAAAATACAGCTTCCAAATGCCACAGGCCATAAGAACTTTAAATGTTATGGAAATAATCAGAGCCTATCCTTTTAGAGGATAAATTCCTGTAGTATTCTCCATCTCTCATTTCTATGGAGCATTCAGATACATCCTGATGTCCTCTTCAGTGGGGGATGATGATTATTTCTGAGACCTGAAAAATGGATTTTGACTTTAGAATATTAGGATGGTGATAATTTCTGGTAAAAATTGGCTAGCAGTCACCTTAAAAAAAGCTCCTTTTCAGTGATTACAAACAATTTATATTCAAAGAGATAAAAATGCAGTGGAGTATGAAGCTTGCTGTTTCTTGAATACTGGGGAAGCAGCTGGAAAAGCCCACGGCTTCCTGCAAAGCTCAGCTTTCCCTGTACCCCTCAGTTTTAAGTAGGCAGGAGTTAGTGCTGGAGATAACATGCTCTTAGGTGACAGCCTGATCAAGGACATACTGGTGTTTTGCATGGCTTTTACACCATCTCTCTTGAATAGGTGGGATTAGTGAGGGTTCTTGGATTTTACAGTATGTACAATGTGTACGAGGGGAATGGGTGTGAAACAGCACTGTGATAGAACAGCAGTGATTGCTTCCTGGAGTGACAGTGCTGCTGGAAGGGATGGCGCCTTTCTCTTGTGCCTGTTGAGCTACAGGTGTTGGCTTGGTTTTGTTCTCCAGTAGGTTCCTTGTTACCCTCTGTGCTGCCTTTTGGTCAGGCTGAGCAGTCTGCAGAGCACATGTGCCATGGGCAAGCCTAGGACGAAGCATGATGCAAAGGGGAGGTTTGTCCTTGAGTCAGAAACTATTTCCTTTTTTTTTTTTTTGACTGATACATAAACACCTGTGTGATAGATACACCTTCAGAGTGACACCTGGTAGTCTCCACCATGTTTTTGCCCCATAAACTCATTTAAGTGAAAAAGAGCTCTTTTCGTGGGTACAAATGAGCCAGAAATTGCCAGGGAATTGTTAAGCAATGAGTTAGCAGAGCTGAGGTAAATACAGCAGATGTCTAGCAGGTTCTCTACTATCACCACCTCACACTAGTACACAAACTGAACTGTTTCCTCTGAAAGCAGGAGAGTGCTAGTCCACCTGGGGAGGTAAAACCACTGGTCTGGCAGCTCTAGAGAGCTTAAGTTCTAATGCTGAGTCTGATCCTCCTGGGCTGTCTTTCCTTGAAGAGGCTGACATGGCACTCTGACCAAAAGGACACTGGTTTGTTTTGTGCTGCGGATGTGAGCAGGGTGATGATCTAGCCTTCTGTTTTCCAAAGCTGTATTAAACCAGTGTGGCCCAGCCTATGTTACTGCTTGCTCAGCCTGTTCTAGGAATCCAAACAATTAGCTATAGATAATATCACCTAATTCCACTGTGAAATAAAAGAGAATGGGTGGTCAAAACCCTGCTGACAAGAGCTGTTTTGCTTTGAATAATGCAAATTAAGCATCCTAGCCCAGTGAGCAGGGAGCTTTTTGCCTGTAGCCACAGGTCTTTGTTCCCTTTTCTGACAGACTGCGTATCCATTCATCTCTCTGATTAGTAGAGCTACTGCTACAGTCAGTCAGAAATGGTAAGAGTGTGTCTAGCTGATGTTGGTCTCTCTTGCATTTAGGAAGTCTCTGCACAAGCACATTTAGCTGTCTATGTTTGGGCTTGTTAATGGTGACAAGTTAATATAAATTAATTTGCAGATCAATGCTTACTCCAGTCCCTTTGTCAGAGATGTGAGCAAAAACTGGTATCTCTGCATAGTAGATGTGCTAAATGTATTGCAAGAGAAGGAATATTTAGCAGAAAAATCTTTATTTTTTTTTCCCCGGAATGTGGTATCTTTAATATGATCTCTTCCATAATCATTTTGAGAAAACAGAAGTTGGATTCTATTAATTCATCATGGGTTTTGGTGAGTCTTAGTGAGAAAATATTTGTATCCTAAAGCCAGTTTTTTAGACCTCTGTATATTTAAAAAGCCATCTATTAAAAGTATATGTGTTATTTCTAATTAGAGAAGTAACAATTTCTATACATGAGAGAAGAGGGACAACTGGAAGATTGTTTTCAAAACTGTTTCTCAGTGTGGCTGTAGACTTTTTTCTGAGATTTGGGTGAGAAAAGAGGTTAAATATTACACACCAGATGCAGATGCAGCTGTATCATGGAATTATACTTTAAATATGAGATATATATATAAAATATGCATTTAAAGAATCCTCTTCTGTTTCTGTGTTGTTTTTCCAGTTCTTGGTTTGTTTTTTTGTTTGTTTGTTTGTTTTTTTTACCAAGTTATGAATGTTGCACTGACTTTTGTGTAATCATAAACTTAGACACTGAACATAAAGTCAGTATTTCATTCTAGATATTTTTGACAGTGAATTCACAATTCATTATATAGCTATTTTTTGTTTGACTTTTGCTTTTTGCTATTTTATTGTCTTCTGACATTTTACTCCAAAGCCCTTCTTCAATTAGTTGTAGCCAGTCCTTATCTTTACAGTCACGTGGATTTTGGAACTCTTGAAGGCTGAGAGTTTACTCCTTTTCCAGGTCATCTCTGAATGCACTGAGCAGTATGAGCCTGAGCATGGATCCCTGCAGGACTCAGGATAGCCTCCCTTCCTTCTGACATGACTGTCTAGTTAGAATTTTTAAGCTACCCCTTTCAAAATAAGCAGAATCTGTAATGAAGGCTCCAAGCTTGTACTTTTTCCTCTCCCACACTTAATGCCTGATCTGCATTTAGCAACCGATGTTCGGTAGCAGTGCTCTTAGATAATTTCTCTGTCTACTGGTTGCTGTACTTTTCACCTGCTTTGGTGTCCTAAAATGCAGACTTACGCTGTGGGACACCACTAACTCTAAGCTACTGAAACTTGGAATAGGGAACAGGGAGAACAGCATGTAAGGGAGGACACATTTTAGACCTGTTTTATGCAGTAGCTCATTGCAAATAGTTGGGAAGAAATTCATACCTGACTACAAATCAATGTCCTTTTTTTTCAAGGTCTAGTACTGTGCTATGTGTTAGGATTTTTAATTATTTTTAAATAAAGTAAATGAAAGTCTGATAATGGATTTTTCCACCTTTAACAGCAAAACATCAATTCTGTTTTTGAAACAACTTTTTATAAAATGGATATGGATACCCAGACTGAATTACAATTATTGTTTTAATTGCGTATGGTATAAATGCAGAAATCAAAAACATGTGACTTCTGTCTCCCAGAGATATAATCATTTAATGATAGTCACAATTTTGCGTAATTTTTATACAAACACTTGTCCAACTTCAGTTGCAGATTCAATATATGGTGACAGTTGAAGATGAGGTCATTCTGAGTTCCATCCATTATCAAATGTTACTTACCTTTGCATCATAAAAGCAGAAGTAAAATATATCAAATCTACAAAATGGCAGGTTGTATGTGGAGTGAAGGGGTGTTGTTTTGGGTGTGGGAGCAGCTGCCAGGTCACAAAAACAGGCAGTAGAGGTGGGGAAAGTGGCAGGAGAGCCTCTTGCCAGTGAGAGGGTGATATGACTCAGTGCTTTCACTGGATGTGCTTGACTTCTGAGTGCATTTCCAGCCTTTTCTTGGATCAAAATAGCTGTAACTTTGGGGCAGCCTGACAACATTGCCTTTCTGTGTAGTCATGTTGAGAAAGCTGACTGATTCAGACTTCTTTTTAAATAGTTGCATGTGTAGTGGCTTTTCTGGTTTTGCAATGCGTTGGTTGTATTGTGCTGAGTTGGACTAGCAGTAATTCCTTGCTATAATGTACTCTTTTGCATGTGTATTTTTTCTTATTATTCAAGTTTCCAGTAAATTGGAAATAGTCTTCTTTGTTCTGTATTTCTCTCCTCCTTTCACTAGCCAATGTCAGTGTAAGGGTTTCATTGGGCACCACAGTAGGAAAGGACAGAGAGTTGGAGGCGACGAAAAAATGAAACCTCAGAGTTCTCAAGGGATGATAAGTGACTGGTAGCGGCAAGGTAGCAAAAGATTTCTTTAAAAGAGCTGTGTGGAAGAAGCAGAGAACTAAAAATGTTTTCAGCTATACTGAGAGAAGAAACAGACTGCAGACTAGAAAACTAGGGAAAAATAGCAGGAAAACCATATGGAGAGGACTGTGTTGTCTTGATGGCAAAATTCAAATTGAGAATAAGAAAATAACTTTACATTGTAACATCATAGAAGGCTATCAAATTTCTCAGACAAAATTTGCTCTTAGAGAAGCCATGCTGGCTGTCACAAATCACCCTCTTATTTTCCATGTGCCTAAGCATAATTTCCAAGAGTTTTTGTCCCATGATCCTGCCAGGCACAGTGGTGAGACTGGTCTGTATTTCTGTGGGCCTTCCTTTTTTCCCTCTTTTGAAAATGGGGGTTGTGCTTCTCTTTTTCCAGTCAGTGGGAACCTCATGAGACTGCCATGACTTCTCAAATATGATGGATAGCTTAGCAACTTCATCTGCTGGTTCACCGGGGACCTGTAGATTGATCTCATCAGGTCCCACGGCCTTGGGCACCTTCAGGTGCCTTAGATGGTCTCAAACTCGACCTCCTACAGTGGGTGGTTCTTCACTCTCCCAGTCCCTTGGAGGCTACCTGTCCCTGTTCCCACGATCTGTAGACTTCCTTTTTGAGCATTTGAGTGTGTCCAGGAGCTCCTCATTGATCCATGCAGACTTCCAGGTGGTTTTGCCCTCTTTGTTGGGATATATTATTGCTGAGCTGGGAAGAAGAGATCTTTGAATATTAGCCAGCCTTCTTAGGCCCCTCTTCCCTCCAAGGCTTCATCCCATGGTACTCTACCAAGCAGATCCCTGAAGAGGCCAAAATCCTCTCTCCTGAAGTCCAGGGCAGTGAGCTTGCTGTGTGCATCCCTCATTGCCCCAAGTATCTTGAACTTAGGGTAATCTGAAGTGGCTGGTGTTGCCCCTGTAGCATCTTTCACTCCCTGTTGAACTGTTGCTCTCAGGCTCACGTTTATATACTTTGAAAGGGAATATAAAGAGTCCACATTGTTTCTAGGGAAGTAGCCTCATGTGCAAGAGGTTTTTTCCCTGAGTCTCTTTCTTATCAAAGAAATATGCAATTAAAACACAACAGAAAGTCCTTCCATATTCTTTTCCTGGGCTGGATTCATTAAATAAATAAAAGGCTGCTGCAGCACCATCTCCGTGATCACAGACATGCTTGTACAGAATCAAGCTGACAGATGAAGGCAGCACGAGGCACTACTGTAGAGAAGTCTGTCCCAGCTCTTTTTTCCCCAGAGTCCCTGAGGCAGTTCATCTCAGCACAGTAACCTATTTCAATCTTACTGGGCTGTGCTGCAAATTCCATTAAAATGCAAGTAAAATGATATACAACAAAACTTATAAGACAAGCTTGATTAGGAGATGAACTATTAAATTCATATTACCCCTAGGTGTTATTTGATCATTGTAATTTTTATTTGAATTTGAGAGCAATTATCTATTCTAACTAAATGTTGATTTCTAAAAAAACCTATTATTAAAAAAATCGTATGTTTTAGTAGATGTAAAAATCTTAGCTTTTGTAGTTGATTTGTGTCTGTTAGAGCCAGAGTTTTTTGCCTTTTTTTTTTTTTTAAGTCAGACTGTGTGTAATGTTCATCTTCTGAGATGTCTTGGGTACAGTTAGAATACTGCACGCAGTACAGTATTCTTCAGTTTATCCTTAAGGTCAGTCTTACATACTTGCAATGATAGTAATTTTTTTGTGTTGATTGACTGAAATGGGCTTTCTTTTCATTGAAAGGGGTTCAATTATTGTACCCCTTGGCTTCTGAAAAAGCATAAATGCATAAGATGGGTGTGAAACTCCCGTGTTTATGTGGGATATATTCTAGGAAGCATCTGTGAACAGAGGGGAACTCAGGCTGTCCTGCCTGGAGATGCAGAAGTTCAGGCATGAGGAAATGGCACTTTGTTTTGGTTCTGCCCCAGAAAAACAGGCTTGTGGCCTTTCCCCTTTACTTCTTTCTCACGCGTGAGTTCTCGCCTATGTCATGTATTACATTACAAGTTCAGGTTAGACAAAGACCTGTTTTGTCAGATAGAGCCCTAATTCACCATCTGGGAGCAGAGACTTGGCTTGTGCAAGGGTAGCAGAGCTTGTGTGAGTCTGAAATGGGCAAAGAGCCACACAGACCCCAGTGGGTGAACATTAAACACTATTCTTGTGTAGATCTGGTGGTTAACACTGTAAGGCTCCATTCCTTTCCTGGTGAGATACCTACCTGTTTTCATGGATTTCCATGGACTGGACTATTCATTTTCTGCAAAGCTTGGAGTTCACAGAAGGGGAAGATGATACTTATTTTAAACTGATTTCAGTCAGTCTCACAAATTTCCTTATATTTTATTCAGTTCCTCTTTCCTTATGCACTTACTCACTAGAGCCAAGATTTTTATGTACATTCCTAGGTGTTTGCATGTAAAGACATTTTCATTCATACTTAGTCCATTACCTGTCTTAATGCTTGTTCAGTTTGGCTGGAATAAAGAGACCTGACAGTCATACTGTGATCTATACCTGCCTGTCATCCACTGCGTTCTGGAACGCTGAGAAAACTTGCTCATAGATTTATGGATGTGCATGCGTTAGAGGTCGTAGTGTTATCCACACTGTGGGAATTTACTTACTGTTAACTTCATCAAAACATGTATTTGTTTGCTACTGAAAACATTTGCTTATTGGTGTATACTCTTACCAGTTTGTTCTGGCTTGACATTTAATACAGAAATCTACTATTCCCCAGTGCTGGTGATTTCAGAGTAAAAAAGCAGTTTGGTGACTCATGAACATGCTCCCATAAGCATTTGTGGGTTATTAAATGAGGCTTCATTTTAGTGAGACTCAATTTTGGTATTTAATACTGTCAGAATAAACCTAAACGGTTATTTTTCAACCTTTTTTTTTTTGATTGGTTGGTTGGTTTTCTGTGTTTGTTTTTTCTTTTTGTTGTTTGTTTAATTAATCATTAATCTAGGAAAAACATGAAGGTTTTTATCTAGGAAAATGCTAATCACAGGGAAGTAATTTTACTGCTCCTAGTATAATACCAGGAAAACCTGCTCTCTGTTATTCACAGTGAAAAACTAAATTGTGTCTATTCTTGTATGGTTAAATCTTAACATCACATAATGGCCAAAGGTTACTACTGTCTGAAAATTCTGCATGCCTTGGCATTTTTTGTTTATAAGATCACAGCAGCTTCTCCTGGTCTGGACAGTAGAGAGGCTGAAGTACCCACCCAAAGTGGAAAGCTGGATGAACTTGGTCAGAGAGGCACAGTAAGTTCCCACTCAGGGCTTGGCACTGGCCCTGCCTGGACTTGGGCTATCTCCTGCTGTCTCCAGATAGGGCATTTTTGCTCTGCCATCCTCAGCAGGTGCCAGGAGTTTGGCTTAGGTTCAGTATTAGATCTAAGCCAGCCTTATGCATTTATGCATTAAATGGGAAGCTGACAAGCTCTCTTGGAGTTCAGGGTGCTGGGTGTGTCTAAACTCCCTCCATAAGCAGCCTGAGATCCCAGCATGAGGTTGAGAGACCTGGTCTGACTGCTCGCAGCCTTCCCAAGCTTGGCAGGATTTACTAGCCCAAGGCCAGCATGGGGAGCCTGAGTGTGCTGTTCCTCACAGGGTGTCTGAAGCTGGTTATATGCAAATTTTCACACAGAGCTGCTTTACATGGGTGTGCTGTTGCTGAGCCTACCTGTAGCACACTGCCTCTGGTGCTGTGACCAGCAGCACAGACCTCAGAAGAGGCCAGCTCATCTCTGTCATCACCGTGGGAGTCAGAGCCGGGTCCCACGCTGCCTCGGAGCCGGAGGCTTGTAGCACCTGCGCTGTGCCACGGTGTCCATGGAGACACACGGGCAGAGATAAAGCTGTTGTTTGAGACAGTCTGAGGCTGTCTCAGTTTCAGTGTTAAGGAGGAAAGTAAGTATGGATAACTTGTAATGAGTGGGGCTGGAGGATAAAAATGAGAGCTAAGAAAAGAGAAAAAGTGTGTCAAAAGTGCATCTTCACTTATGAGAGAGGGAAGTTTCTTTAGTAAAGGAGGAGAGGATGTGAAGGTTTTCCATTTGTGAAACCTGGACTGTTTCTTGTGTTTCCTGTTGATAGTGGTTTGATAGTAATGATTCAGGGGCTAAACTTCGTGGTTTCTCCTTCAAGAGAAATATCTTAGGCCAGCTCGATGTCCTAGGCAGCAATAAATGACACCTTCTGGACCTGCTGAGTGCCCTAAGGAGGAATATCTGACTCCTTCTGTACTAGTGACTGTTTGCTGGAGCATGCACTGACCCATCTACAGCAAGAGGAGTTGACCTTTCTCTCATACTGGCTTCATGTGGCTGAGGTCAGTGCCCTGAGAACAGGAACAGGGTGGGTTATGTTCTGTCAGGAAGGAGTGGGTGTTGAATCAGAAATGCAATGATCTTAACATGCATAAGATAATTGGGGTTTCCAACAGGTTTGGATCCCAGATGATTACCTGCTATCCCATTGTCCAGCACCAACTCAAAGTGATAATAAAGTGCTACTTCACTTGGTGTATGAAGTAGGAAGATCCTTCCCCTCCTATGAAGTATTTACCTGAAATCTAGGGCAGAGGTTTTTCCTCTGGTCTACTTCTTGGAATTAGGGTTTTAAATTTCAATCACATAGGAGTGGTTAAACACTTGGTTGCCTAACTGAAACAGAGAGAGAGAAAAATCTCAGTTGGTTTTTGCAGTTCACACCAAAGGCTAAGGCTAGACTGTCTAGACTTTCCCGTTCTATTTATCTTTAAGAGGAGGAGTTGCAATGCAATTTTTTGTTTGTTTGTTTCGGGCTTTTTCGTTGTTGTTGTTTCATTATTGTTCACGCAACTAGGTCTAAGAAACTATAAACTCCAAGAAGGAAATGGTTTTTTAGATGGAGAAAAGCGATAAAATACATATTTTAAAATAAATATTTTTAAAAGCTTTAAAGTATGCATTTGTAGTTGAAGGTTGAACAGTGGAATACTTTTTATGGTATGAGAGGAAGATGTGGTGTTTCAGGGTGGGCTTTTTTGCCATAAAGAAATGTAAAACTTTCATGTTTACTGAAGTATGGAAAGATATGTAAAACAGAACTTGAGTGTCAGGTTCAACAGGGGTTCTTATGACTTCTTTTAATGTTTCCCTTCTGCTTAATCTCTCATAAATCAAGAGAAATACCTTGTTATACTTTCATATAATGTCATAGTTTTCAGTCATGATTAGTGTGCTTGATAGGCCTTCTTATGTCTTTGGTAATTAATAATGAGTGTCTAAAAAATATTGGGTTTTTTCCTCTGCTGCATTTCATATGCTACTTGTCAGGGAAAGCTAAATGACTTCACAGCTTTTGGCCTATTTCAGTTATCATCATTGTTCTGTAATGGATTCTAGGATGCAATGTTGTCATTCATTTAAATTCTTTCTCTTCTCTGTGAAGACAGCCAAAGATGCCTGTGTATCAGAACCACCTTTGTTGAAATAATCAATGAGGTTCAAGACGATTTATAGAAAACAGTGGGTGATCCCCCTTTGTTGGAGCATCCTTTGTAGTCCTAAGGATGGCACGTCAGTGTGGTATGGCAGTGAGTGGGCTCTAAAGAGCAAGGGTGCATATGGGCTGATTCATGGAGTACTGAAACAGGATGATTGCAAGTGAGGCTTTTATGAGTTCAAATGCAAAATGCAGAGAAATGTTTTCTACAAGTACAAATGCAGTTTGGGAATATGTGAAATAGTTGTTATTCTGCATTTCATTTAAAGTATTAAACCGGCCCGAGACAGTTCTTGAGTTTGTCTCTGCTTTCCCTCCCGTTGGTAAGTGTACTGCCTCATTAACTTCCTGGCCTAACAATAAAGACCTTGGAAAGACTTTTGTGTGTCGCCAGACAGATGATGCAAGGCATAAATACAGCCTTGGGAACATCTTTAGTGTCTTTCTTAGTGAAACCTGAACATAAAGGTTGGTGTTTTTAACTGGCAGGATTTCAGTAGACTTGCATCACTGTTGGAGTCTAAGTAATTTTTTTTTCCTTGCTGTACTCTTCAAAGTGATGTAATGGGGGGAAAAATGTTACAGCATTTCACAAGGCAAGACAGAAAATTCCCCATGGCATCTGAGTGCTGGTTTTGACATTTTTTAGTATGAAGGAGAGCAATAACAATAACCTCCAGTTCAGATAATAGTTCCCAGTTAATAATTATTTGTGAGAATATGCTTATTAAGAATTCTATGCTTTCCTGACATAATTTTCAATTGACTTAATAGCTGTTAAATTTGACTTGATCTCTTTATGCCCTCCTTAACATGTCTTGCTTTGGAAGGCTTTGTTTTCCTCATTAGCCGTCTGTATCCTCCATTTTATTCCTTCTGCCTTCAGCAGGATTGTAATTTAGTTTATTAGATGTTCTAGCACAGAGTGATACCTAGTCAATTGTCAGATGTTGTTTGACAAACTTAGCACTGTTTCCCCAGATGACCTCTCAAGGAACTATGAAGCTGTGTTGCCTTGTAGCACTGGACCCATAAACTATTTCTCAAGCAGAGTGAAAATAAAAATTTAGTCAAGGTGTAAGAAGAAGCATACCCAGTTTCCTTTTTACACAAAATGCTTGCAGGGTTTTTACTGGGGAAAATATTTTGCTTTTTCTCCTTTTATACAGGATGAATTTACACTGGATAGTACCAATTATTATATTATTCAGATGTCACTAGAAAGTGATAACCCAGAAAAGTTAAAAATGCAAGAAATGATGTGCCAGGCAATATTTATTTATTTTTTTAACTTAAAGGCTATCTTCCTGTTAGAAGGAATTCTTGATGAAGAAGTTTTTGCTCAAATGGGCATGATGTTAAATACAAGATTTAGTTACACTGCTGAAGGTGCTCATCCTGAAGGAAAGCATACTACTGTTGTCTGTTCTCATTTCTGTGGAATGCGGAACATTCTGTGGAATATTCTATGGAATGTAGATATTCTATGGAACTTCCATGGAACTGTTTTTCAGTTTTGTTTTTTCAGTGTCATTAAAGAAACTGTTTTTCAGTTTTAAATTATTTAAAATTTTTAAAGTCAGTATCTTTGTGTCAGCAGATAAGCTGGGAAACTTAGTCACTTAGTGTTCTCTATTAGAGGGTTAATGTTTTAAAATTGAAAAGTAGATTGAAATGCTTGTTTTCTACAGCGGGTTGTTAGCCTTCACACTGGAAATTTCCTATTGAGGCGGTGGTGGTGATGGTAGGGAAATCAGCAACATTTACTTAAAATACAAATCTCCACCCACCATGCTTAAACCATCAAATATTCAAGTGTCCTTTTTAAAGGCTTATTGCATAATTGAAGCAGTCTTAAACTTTTGTTTCTAATAATTGATCTATTTAGTTTATTGTTAAATGAGCTCACATAGAATGTGCACAGCTGTCTGACTTGTATGGTTGTGCTGATCAGTGTGTATTGCAGTGTTCCTTATGCTTAAAAACATTGTATTGTATGTCTGTGGTGGAGGTTTGCTTTTGTTAAGGTCAGCCACTTGGGAGTTCTTCATTTCATGAATCATGTAGGATGGTGCAGTGATTAGATGCCAAGTCACGATCCAGTGCTTTGAGCTAATTTTACTTCCAGTGTTCTGCTTTTGAATTAAAAGCTCTTCATACTGGCACTGTAATGTTTCAGGCAGGACAGGAGCTGTCCTTTAGTTGCTCCTTGGTGCAGGGTTCCTGTCAAGGGTGTGTGCTTCACAGTGCAGGCTGCTGGCTTTGAGGATCCCAGCTGCTCCCCCACTTCTTTTAAGGGATGGCGTTTATGTGTGTAGGAGGATGCATCTGCAGTCCTGAATACAGAGTAGGCTTCTAAGGATGTGGGAACACAGAGCCAAAAGTCAAGTGTTGCTCTGAGCAGAGCAGACATTCCTGAGCCGTCTGAGTAAGCTGTGTGCTGCACCAGATCTGGATACAGCTTTTCCTCCAGTTGCTTTTAAAAGTGATTGAGAACAACTTCCTAATTTAAACACTTGGAAGGAAGTTATACCTGAGAAAACTGTTACACAATACTGAGCTAAAATTAGAGCTCTGTTCAAATCTGGAGATTAGTTTTTGTTATGTATTCGTTCCTGTTTTGAGACATTTTAGTTCATACATATGGGTACAGTGCTACCAAATTGCATGAAATAAATATAACTTGTAACAGCTGATCATGTCTCACCCTTTGTCATTAAGGGAGAGATTGTTAGTGCTGTCTGGTTTTAAGCTGACACTGGTGTTTGCTGCAAGCTAGATTTGTTTGAAAAACTTCAGCCAAAATAATTCAGTGACTTCTGAAGATGATGATGGATTAGAAATTATTAAGATAAAAAAGCCACAATTTTTACTTAGAAACCTTTCTCTTCCTCTACAGGATTTGTACTTTGTCATTACTATGACTAATTACTGGCTGAATTAAAGAACCTTTAATAAATTTCAGCTTGTCTGCTTTCAGTAGCAAAGCATAAGCTGTAACAAATACTGTAACTATACTGAGTGCATCCCAGATCATACCTGCAGGTGTCTGACAAGGCTTTGTATTTACAGTAATAAGCTATTGGAGCTGGCCAAGTTTGGGACTTGGCAAAAGAACCAGTAGCTTAGGGGGAAAAGGAAGTTTGCCCTTTGGTTAATAATATTGCTTGTCAGTAATTTTGAGGAATGAGTAGGTAACGTGGAAGAGCAAGGAGAGTCGGCTAGAGGGTGAATGGTTAGGCCCAGACTCTGTGAGAAGTTGTGAAACTGGTGAAGTGGAGACTTGGAATTACTAGGCAAGAAAACAGATCCTTCCCTGTTAAGCAACTGGGATAAGATGTCTGTCTTCACACTGGTAAGTGCTGCATCCTCTGATGGCCTGGGCACTTCCACACTGTGTGCCGTCTCCTTCAAGTCTTCTATGGTAATCCTGTGCCTTTAATCAAATGATGGTTTTGGAGGGTTCAGTTCAGTGTCTGGTATAATGCCAAGACTGCTGCAGGTCAGCAGGATCTTCTTTTTCACAGCATGGCCTTGGTTATGTGTGTTGTGTGTCCTGGGGAACGTAAGAGCATACAAGAGCCAGGAGCTGCCTAGGATGGTCTTGGAGCACTGTTGGCTAATGTGATGCTGTCCACTGCCAGTGGCCCCCAAGTGAGGTGATAATGTAAAAAGCCAGCTGAAGGAACCAAACACTATGGATGGTCAAGCAGATCAGTGCTTAAGCTCCTGCACAGATCTTTCTTGTACTCACGTGTTGACATGATGAATGTGGCAGAGATTAGGCCTCTGAAGCTAGAGGAATGGGAGAAACAGATTGACCTGAAGGACTGCAAGCTTATTTACATGCATGCATCTGGAGGACAGAAAGGATGAGTGCAGTAGGTAAGAGTAGCAGCTGGGAAGCGAGGAGATACCAGGAAAAACCCAAAGGAAAAGCTGAAGCTTGGATAGCAGAGAGCGTGAGATGAGATCAGGGTGTAGCAGTATAAGAAGAGGTGGGTTACAGATGTACAAAAGGTTCCTCTAGGCTGAAATGTGCTTGTGAACAGTATCCACAACTTCAAAGATTGACTCCAAAATTTTGGGATTATCTTTCTACTGCTGTGTATTCCACTGCAAAAGCCTAATTTATCTTTTCTGCTGGTGGTGTTTTGCAAAGAAAGGTTTCCTTTTTTATTTTTCTTTTCTTTAGATCACTTGTGCAGAGGTAAGGTCAGAGTTTAGATCACTTGGAACAGATCTGAAGTTCCAGTTCTGCTTTTAAGCTATGTCATTATTTATAATGAGGAATAGATAGAATTTATATTCCCAAAAATTTTTCTGAAGATCTACTATGAAAGGTTTACTGAGAGAAATAAAAAAACCCTCCAAAATAAAGCACTCAATAGAAACATTAGAATAAATTTTTAAATGTGGTAAGAACTTTAGTCTCATAGTACATGTGCATTATAATCATTACAATGATAAGGCATGCTGAAATTGATACAAAAAATCATCTGCTTATAGGGTAGGGCTGAAATTGTTGCTGGAAAATTTGATTTAATTATTGTTATGGTTATAGAGATCAGTGTAAAGATGGTAACAGTTCATCCTACAATGTACTGTTTATGAAATATGCATGAACTTGAATGAGGGGAAGCACATGTAGAAAGAATCCACAGGCACTCCCGGAGTATTAAATATCAGAATTCTCTGGAAAAAAACACTTTGCAGAAGTTCCTAGAAGTAATTCCCAATTAATTCTAGCATGAATGAATTGAGCTGGCTGTTTTCAGGTGCCTACTGGTAGCCTTATGGGTCTTTTTCTCACTTTCTTCTCCTAGAGTTCATGTTTGCAGCATGGCTGAAGCCCCAGCTTCCAGGCTTGGTGACAGTGACAGTGCTGCCTCTGTGGTGCTGGCAGGTGATCTGTCAGCTCTTTTCCTGCCAGGCAAGTGGGGCTTTGCAGCACACAAAACCCCAGCTCCTGCTGCCCCTTGGGAGAGCTCAGAACTTGGCGGCTTTCATCGTTTGCCAGCTCACAAAAATACGCTGGGTATTCCAACCTTGCAGCTAAGATCAAAATCATCTCTAGTGGAAGTTCAGTTTTGTTAGTGTTCCTAGCCTCCCTTCTTGGGGAAAAGCAGCTCCTAGGTATTGCAAGGAAAGAGATATGGGATTTATTTTCATCATTATTTTAGTTTTGCTGCGTATTAGAGGAGTCAGGTGGTTTCTGTGGGTTGCTCACCTTCTCAGCAGGTGGTGAAAGTCAATTTGAATGCCTGTAGTTTTGACAGGTGTTACCAATATATGTTCTGGGTGCAAAATGAAAATACCTTGCTACCATTCTACACTGACTTGTCTACTCCAGACAGTTGTTACCAGTTTGTCACTGTAGTTCTGTTTCCAGTATTTCAATACCCAGGTGCCTGAACTAGCTTCCTAAATAAAGATGCACTTTTCACTTGCCTCTGATATATAAAAAGGGTAAGGACATATTCCACAGTGATTTCAGGGAGTGAAGCAGAGCTTAGTTGAATGGGAGGCTGATTTAGACTGTCAGATAGGTTTAGCTGAAAGTGAAACATACCATTAACACAGTAAATTACAGTGTTTGCTGAAAAAGGGGGCATGATTTGTATGTGAAGATTCTGGCCACTGCTGACACTTACTTGTAACATTGCAATTTGAATTGGATGGGGCTGGGGAGAGGGTGCAGAGTCCTGGTAGCTGCAAAATGAGAAGGAGACAAAAAGCAGAACCAGGTAAGTCTGAGAGGCCCATACAGAACACAGTGAAGAACTAGTATCTCTTACAGTGATCTTGTCATCACCAAAGTTTTTTGTCTTCTGAAGCTTGTGTGATTGTCATACTGGTGCATATCATCTGCTCTGTAGCCCTGAGTCATTTCAGCTCTCAAAAGAGAGCAGCCAACTTGACTGTGACATGTTAAGTAGTGATTTGCAGCTTGTAGAATTCTCTGTAGAACAGTCTTACATTTAAATGTGTATTAAAAAGATTTTTTTAAGCTTTCATTGTCCAAATAAGTGAAGGTTATTGTACTTCACTTTATTTGTGAACATCTGAATTTTATTAGCTTCTGTATTAACACAGAAGGGATGAGGGACTATTTCTTTTCTTCAACTGACAGGTCCTGTTACTCTGGTGTTGGCCTCCTAAGTTAATCCAAGTTCAACATAATTTATCAGGTTACATGGAGGATGTCATGCCTTTGTAAGGCTGGCAGAAAAGTGAACTCTTTTAACAGTACTGCCCTTAGCGTGAGGTTTCAGTGTGTTTAGTTCTCGTTCAGTTTAAACATAAAACCAGAATTACATTCTTAAATTATCAAAAGCCATTGTTTGTTTATCAAGATTTTTTTTTTCAAAATAAGTTTTGATTTTGACTTACAATTTTTTTTAATGCAGATACCATCTTTGAGTTGGTAGTGTTGTAACTGGCATGAAGACACAATTCTTCAAATGTCCTCAGGAACTGAGGAAGCTGAAAGTTTTGCACTCCATGCTTTAAACCTGAATCTCTATCTCAAAAGAGTTCTTTAATGAATTTTTTATTTTGGTGAAACAGACATCTTGTCAGTGTTTGAAGTCAAAACAACATTAAATGTTAATAATGCCACAGCTTTAACTTGCTGTGTGTTTTAAAACTACCTTAGTACTTCAGAGTCAGTTGGTAGCACTCAGTGTTAACCTCAATCAATATATGCCTGTAAATCCTTTTAAAGAACCTGCAGTGCCAATTTTTTTCTTATACCATTTGTTTGCTTTTTTTCTTCCTTTAACCTGTTTGAATTCCAGTTCCCATCTTGAATTTGGCTTTGTCAATAGTATTCACTTACTCTCTTGCTATTCATAGTGTTTGGAGAGTAAAAGTATGTTTTTAAAGTTGTTTGTCCCCTGTGGTCCTTGCCCAAGTATTTTTCCTTTTCTGATAAGGTACCCATATACCCCCACTGGCTGTTTTGATGGATTATCCTAGACAGACTATGACACTGTGGCAACTGCAGAAAATAAAAACAAGCTGATTTGCAATTGGAAAACAGTTCTACAGCAACAGCAGAATAAAATATACTTTTTATTGTATGTACTGCTTTACTTAATATGTCTTCAAATCTCCAATCTTTTGTTTTTTCATAATCATCCTTTAGGTACTTATTGGTTTTATGTATATATAATAAACTTTACTGTTCTTTAAAGGAAAATGAAATAGTAACTAAAATAATTAGTATGTTAACTAGTTAATTTTAGGTTTAAGTATATTTTCAAACAACCCCCCCTCACAAAGCTTAGAAAAGTGAAAACAGATTTTTATTTCTGTGTTTGTAGAAAAGAATTGCTGAAAGCTTATTTACCAAGTCAAGAGGTCCACTTGAATAATCTCTTGTTTAAGATGAAAAAGAAATATTTTCAGTGTTTTGAGGCTAAATAGTAATTTTTAATAGGCTATGTTTGCTAAGGTAATTTCCAAATATGTTTTAAGAATTTCATTAAGACTTGGGTTTATTGTAAGTTGGCATTTCACCCATCACAGATCCTGAGCGAAAATATTCCTAGTTTAAAAATGAGGTGACATCTCTATCATCATGCTTTCAGGAAAGACTAGTAATGTATATTGATATCCACAGACCATAATCATATAATTAAAATAATCAGGTAAGATTAAAGTTACAGATCTGATTTTTCCAGTAAAGAGTGAAGTTAGAGAAATACTTGAGGATTGCTGGGAAGAAGTGTAACTCATTGAAACTGGGGGTTTTCTTAATATAGGGAGGTGGTACTGAGAAAGAAGTAAATAAGGAGACCATGTGATGAGTGGATGTTCAGGCTTTAATGGAATGTTCACAGATCCCTTCTATACCATGATTTTTCTTTGTGTGTCAAAAGAGTGGCTAATATTAGTATACTGAATGAAACAGCACCAGTTTTAGTCATGGCCTTAGAAGCCCCTCAAAGACAAACCCCTTGCTTTCTGAGTTCACATTTGATTACTGTATGTGCTGTACACCCATCACTCTTTGAGGCTTGAGACTGCATTTGTTTGGTGCGTGTGCTATCTGTACTTTTGGAGGAGAACACAGCACATTTACCTCAACCACCTGCTTGGAAGTGCTTTGGTTTCCTGAGTATATAACAATTTGGAAAACAGAACTACAGGCTCTTGTGTGAGTAAAACCTGTCCTACGGATGGAGATTTCCACTGAATTTGTAAAACAGGTAGCTATTTTGCAATTCAATATATGGCATACAATTTGGTAAGCAAAAAAGTGCTTTAAATGGATTATATTTAAATACAGAAATTATATGTAAATTATATTCCTCCTTCTACAATTGAAAAGTAAAATAATTTGATACCTTTAGACTTGTGTCATACACTCCTAATGAAAGGAGGAGACGGTGTTATTGCAGAGGGACTGCATGGCCTCAGGAGGTAATCTAACATAACTGTACCTGCTGGTGTCACAGCTGCTGGAGTTACAGCTGTGCCATTTTTCCAGCTGCTCCAGTTCTGTCTGTGCAGCAGTTCTGGCTGCTACAAACCAGGTTTGCTGTAAAAAAGGCAGTTAGTAAATAACTGAACTGGATGGTTGGCAACTCCAGCAGCCTTCTATGTGCAGAAATTATTCCAAACACCTTTGCTATCTAAGCTGCTAATAAAGGAGAGGTGCATCTGCTGCTCATCAGGTTGTTTGATAACTGTAAAACAGGCTTCTGCAAAGTTCAGGTTCCTGTAGAGATTTCTAGCTTTTTTTTTTAATCCTGTAGGAAGTAATTTGACAAATGTGTGAAGTAAGGAAAAACCTATAAAAGGCACAACTTCTTTGGGGTTTTTAAGCAGTAATAAAGCCAGTTTCTACATGCGTGTGAATATTTAATCTCTTACTGCAGAGAAAACAAAATTATGCAATGAATGCAAATCAAAACCTGAACCTGCTGTGAGTTTGGATGTGTGGTAATTTGGCTGTAATTAATATGACATTAATTATTTTAATAAAAATTCCATATTAAAATATTTAATAATGACTTTATTTCTACATGAGTCCTACCCTTCTTTTTTTGTCTTTTTGGATACCATGCAAATTGCTACTTTCTTCCTCCACTTCTAGTATTTGTGTAGTGTATTTTCTTGCTGAAACTATGTTTCGAAGGTGTGATTTTACTTAGTTCACCTCTGTTGCCATATAGTTTTACTATCTTTAAAGGAAATACAAATAGTTCAATTTTTTGTCGTTGCAGAGGTGAAAAAGCCATTATGCTTGTGTGGCTCCTGCTTAACGTTCCTGCAGTGGTTACTATAAAAATGAAATATTTATTCTATTCATGCAAACCAAATTCAGCAGTTAGTTGCTACACTAAAGCATTTGACAACTTAGAGAATATTAATGACACATAGTCTTTGTGAAGATGTGAACAGCACATCTAGAGACAATACTTTGAAATCACAAGTATAATTAAAAAGAAAAATATCAAATGTTCTATTTCCATAAGTAATGCCAAATTATTAAAATGTATTTAAAATCAAATGTAGTTCTGACTGGACTGCAGCAAGGAATGGTTTCAAGCCTTTGAGTATTTTTTTTTATATCCAGGTCAACAGTTGAAATTCATTCTAGATCAGTAGTCATGAAAATTAATTTCCCTATCAGAAGATTGACAAAAGAATCTTTTTAAAATTGAGACAATTGTATAGTATGAAGGTCTCTGCCATAGTGAAAAACTCGCAATGTTTAAGAAGTTAAACCTGAAAGCAGTTTGGTGTGTGTTTTTGGGATAGATGTTCATATTTCAGTCTCAGAAATAGAAACCAGGTTTAAAGTGAAAGCTTGTGGAAGATGAAGCCCAGAAATCTAGTTATAAATGTAGCTTTTCCCTTTTGAAAATGGTCAAATTTATCGAAATGGGGACTTTTCACGCCACAGCAGCTGTGCCCGGTGTGGGTGTGAATGTTCACACAGGTATCGTGTGTACCTGCTCAGGTTTTAGCGCCCCCTTCCCTTCCCCACTTTGTGCTGCTCCAGCTCCAGCTGTGCACGGTGCTGGTGCCTCCAGGGCTCCCCTCTGGGGCCAGCAGTGAGCGCTGGGAAGAGCTGGGACACAGCAAGACTGGCACAGAATCAGGAGGTCAGGAGGTGTCTCCACCTGGGTTTTTATTAAGACTGCTTTACTGCTGAGTGCTGTTTTTTTGAATGAAGCTCTTATATTTGGAACTTACTGGAAGAATTATTACGGATTTGTGCCTTTTCCAACAAACAGCCTTGACTGCAAGGAGGAGGCTTGAGGAGAGATTTGAGATAAAAGGTACCTTTTTGCTAAGTAGATGCAAGCCCCCATGGTTTGTCTCTGAGGAAAGTCCCTATTTGTTGCGTTTTAGAATCTTTGGATAGCAAGGACAAAGGGATAAAAAAGAGTGGGTTGTTTTTTTTTTACTTCAATATGTTCCTCAGATGTGATCTGGAAGGGGGAGAGATTGTCTTCCCAGTCTCTCTAAACAGGCTGTGCCACTGAGGGGCAAGGTGCTGAAGACTGCATGAGCCACAGCCAGTGCTGCTCAGTGTACAGGAGAAAGCACTGCCACACACCACGTTCCTCTTGCTCTTATTTAAAAGAAAATTACAGCTGTCTGTGCCAGTGCTTTGGGGAGCCCAGTTCTTTTGTATGCTTGGCATGCTCTGTGTGTATGTACAGCCCTTAAGCAGTTTCAAGCGGCTAAACTTATTTTCAAGTTGTCAGTCAAATTATTGACACAATTCAAGCAGACAGCTTCTAAATTCTATCAAAATGATACAGAGAAAGATAGAGAGCATTCAAGTAAAGTTTAAGGCACTGATAATTTGGATGTTTCCATGTGTGATGGTAGATAAGGGTGGACAGAGGAACATCAGCAGCTGAATGTGACCTCCATTCCAGCCAGATTCTCTTTGGGTAGTGCAGGCTCAGGTATAGAATATATAGCATATGCAGAAGTTCCAACAACATGTGCCTTACCAAGAAAAAGAAAAGTTTGACAGCTGAAGCATCCCAAAAAGATTTCTACATCCAAAGAAGACTCAATTTCGTTAATTTTTTTCCTTCCCTTGAGAACAGACAGAATCTTGATTCTGTCTTGTTGGGATTTTTTGTTTGTCTGTTTGAATGATCTTTTGAATGGTACTTTTTATTTTGTGTTCCTGTTTGGTTGGGTTGGGTTTTTTTACAGAATCGAGATTGTAACCTCGCTTTGTAGCTGTCATCTTCTTTGTTTTATCCTCTTCTCTTTCTTTTGCAGGCTTGATTCTGTTTTTTTTTTTTTTTTAACGTGTAGTTGATGTAAATTCCTTTTGGCTATACGCTTGATGTCTTTAGTTTCAGTAACTTCTATTTAGCTACAGGCACTGCAGCACCAGCAGATCTGTTTTGTTCCTGAAGCTGCAATTGGTTTTCTAGCTGCTGGTAAATCTCCTCATCCTGAGGTTGGGAAGTGCACATTTGTCTACACTTACACTGTGTTTCTGTATATTTAAGTGGCTTTAGGCATCCAGTAGTCAAGGACACTCATTGTGCCCAAAGAGGAAGGGCACAGCACTTGTTCCACTATGAAAAGGGATGGAGAACAGTACTTGAGAAAATCTTAGTATAATTAAAGTTAATGCTGTGAATCTTATTATGGAGCTTCCTCATTAAAAAGTAACATGAAAACGTAAAGAAAGCCCATGTACAATACTTAACTGGATGTGCTGGTAAAAAAATAGAGTGAATGAATCTTGAGTTTTTTGAAGAGGACTCTTCTCAGTCAGCTGTGCTGGAATCACTTCAGGGAAATCTCACACTCCTTGGCAACTTCTCTGTGTGATAAACAGCTTATGTGCCTTACGTAGGCGAACAAAGGCTCTCCCTGTAAAGGATTAAGAGAAATGGGACCTGTATGAGTCTGCATCCCCAGAGCGTGTGAGAAGGGATTTTCTGTAGCAGGCAGATAGTCTGCTTTGCCTGGTACAATGGACTTCAGGAAAACTTTGAAAGGAGACAAATGTCTAAGAATTGTGATATGTGCTACAATTATGTTGGAACAAACAATAGTTATTCAGGTCTAGTTAAAAATTACTTAACCTGACTTCCCTACCATAATGTGTTGGTGACTGGTAAGAAGTAACTGGCTATGTTCTTGTATAGAGCATCCTGTTGTTTGTAGGAAAAAATGCGAAAAGAATAAGTGATTACTGGGACAGCAACAGCAATGGGTTTAATTAAAATATGTCCATGAAATTTCAGTGTTAACAGCTTAAAAACAGTAGAAATGGTTATGATGCAGTTTTAAAGTAAATAAATAAATTCTATAATCCCTAGTGGATCCTGTTCTTCACAATTTTTGCTTTGTAATATTCTTGACTTATTAGATACTCCTTAAAATTCACTTCCCAATGCAAGTACTTGGGATAAGGATACACAGGTGACAGTGAATAATAACCTTGCATATCCTGTTATCCCTGTGAAATTGTCTTTTTTGAATGTTATTTCCACTTTAAAGTGGTTTCAGACTCCACAATCATAAAAGTATCTTTCAAAAAGAAACTCAAAATTTTTGCACACAAAATTATGATTGCTGAAAACTTTACTGGTAAAGGAAATTGAAGCTGGAAAAGGAAAAATAAAAAAAATCAAGTTTTTATGTGCAAAAACATGGCAAAGAGAAGATAAATCTATCAAAACAGGTACAAGGAACAAAGCTAAAGCAAGGCTATGCATTTCTTTGTCTCATCTAGGAAATGGAAACATTTTGCCTCTTGCTTTTCAAACAAACAGTAGTAGTAGTAGTAGTAATATGATTGAGCATGCCTAATCTGGGTTCTGGTGTGATCATCAAATTGAAATACCATCTTCATCATGTGGACATGCCAGAAGACTTAATGGTGTACATTTCAATACTGAAGCCTGTACTCTAAAAATTATAATATTGACATGACTTCAGTTGTAATTGTTAGGCATACAGAAGCTTTTAAAACATTTGGTGTGCAAAGTAACAGGTAAAAGCAGCAGCCCGTTTTATTAACATACTGTGATTGTGAGCCTTTGATCTTCTTCATTGCCCTAACCTAACTGCATGAGCAGCTTTTGTTTTGGGTCTTCCTTTGCCCCATTCCCAGGTAGTTGTGACCCATGCTGCATTTCTAGAGTTACAGATCCCATATATGTTTGGACCAGAGTCCAAAGCCTGTCTCTGGGGTTAAACTCCACCATAAGGTTAGCTCTTCAGCTGCTTGAAGGTCTCTGATGAGTATTGCACTGACTGAATTTTGATGGGAGTATGACTTTGACCTCAGCATAAATGATTTATTACTTTTCCTGAGTATTATCATGTCTAGAAAGAGTTGAGGACATTTGAAAAGGAAAGCCAAAAATGTGTGAAAAAAGATGGATTAATATTTAGTGTCATTGAAAGTTCCTAGATATTTCTCAGAATCTTTTTTTATCTTTTCTAACAAGCAGATCTCTAAGTAATTGTGTGCTGTATGTGCACATCACAGGTTTTTTCTGCTTAGACAGTTCAAGAAGCCAAAAAATAGTTTTGTTAATTTGTAAGTTGTGCACTAAGTCATTCCTAATGGTTATATTAGTTTAAAGCTTCCTGAGGCTAAAATGGTAATATTGTGATTAAAAAAAAAAAAAGTGCCTATTTCAGTGAACGTTTCCAGAGGCAGACATGATTATTTCTGTTGAAGAAATAAAGCTATTGTGACTAAAAACCTTCTCCTAATAGAAATGTATGGGGAAATAAGGGAACCATATCAAAGGCTTCTTTTTAAGGCTCCATCACAAAGAGCCTGTTTTATTATGATAGCTGCTGTCCTAGCATTCAAGTGACAGATTTTGCTATGGGTTTTGAGCTGTCCATTAAGTATAGCACCTCCATTTTTTGAATGTTTTGAGTATCCCACAGAGTAGCTACTGTCTGAAAAGTGGGAGTCCCAGTGGGAAGCTGTAGGGGAATGGGCCTCTGGAGCATTTAGTGTTTAATGGATCTACAGCTGTAGGGAAGCAGTGTGCAGAAATAATCCTGATTAGGCTTGGTCAATCAGATGACAAAATGAGCCCTGCCCCTGCATCACTCAGCTCTAAAATTCAGAGGATAATTTCTGCTTAAACCAAGTTAAACACAAAAACTCTAGTTTTGTGATTTGAGCTGATTTCTTGATATAATATGCTGTTGAAGGCAGAGGGGAGCAAATAGTTAAGCTACTGCGTTACCAAAATAGTTTTCTTGTGGGACTTCATTTTGGAAAGAATTATTGAAACTATGAAAATAGCTATTTTGAGAATTGAGCTTTTCCAAGAATTAAATGTTATTAAGTAAAAATAACAGATTAATACTATGCCACATTTGTGGCATGGGAAGTAGCTTATTTACAGTTTCATGTCTGCTGTTGTTGTTTGAATGTACAGCTGAAGATTAGTAACTGAATGACAAAGTTTTTGCCTAATCAACACTATATTATCTGATGATAAATTTCCACATTAAAAAAAATTAATGACTTGTAATGGTAATTAACCTCTGATTTTTTTATCCTTCTCAACTAAGTGTTTGCAGCTGAAACACAAGACATATATGTGAGGTGAGAGGTCAAATTAGGATACTCTGGTTCTATTTTGGCAAGTTTAAGAGTTCAGGTGGATGCAGTCATTACTGAACCTCACTGGCAATCTGCTTTGAAGTAGGTTCTTAAGTCTAGCTCATGCTTTTGTGAGGAAAAACATTGTTCTAAGAAGCCTTAAAAATTAAATAGGTTTCAAAAGGACCAGATGAAGTTATTGTTCTGAACTGATCTTGGTGCTAATAGAGACTGACAGAATTCATCCTGCTACCTATAAGATGATGTAAAACTGTTAAAGTTAGAAATGTTTTAACTGGACTTAAAAAACCCAAAAAAGCAAAAACCTCAAACAAACAAAAAAGAAAAAAAACAAACAAAACCAAGCAAAACAAAATCAGTCAGACAAGCAAAAAAAAAAAAAAAACAAAACAAACCCAAACCAATCAACCAACCAAAAAACCAACAACAACAACAAAAAAAAAAAAAAGGGAAAAACCTGGATTTGAAAAAACCAGGAAATTCTTAAACAGGATTTCTTTCTTTAGGAGTTGAAAAAAAAGTTAGTTTTCTCTACAAGTGTTACTTAAGGTAGTTCCTTGGAAAGGAAGGGTGGTCCAGAGACTGATGTATTGTATGAAAACAGTGTCTGTAGGACCGTGGGCAAGCACATTTGACTCTTAAAAATGTTTTCCTTTATTTCTCAGTACATTTTTACATTCTTACACTGGAATTTCACCACTGAGTACAGATTGTAGTTTTTGCAGTGATCTCTTAAACACACTGTTGGAGATAGAGGATTGTTCCACTGGCTGGTTGTCAAGTAGAATAAATGTAAAGGAGAAATGAAACTATATCTTGAAATAAATAGGCAAGTCACAAGTAATTGCTTGGAAGGAAATTGTGGATAATAGAAGATCTGGAGAAAAATCTTAACGTTGATTGCATTTTCTATGCACTATGTATAAAAAACATTTAAAAACCCTATATTTTTGTTGTTGTTTTTTAAAATTTTTATGTACTCTTAAAAAACCAAACAAATGGAAAAATGCCCTAAAAGTGTGAGCGTAATTTTTTTAAAAGGTTCATGCGGCTAAGCAGATTTAGCTCTGCTTTTCTATAAATACAGGGAAATGTTTAACCCCTATTGTGTGGCCACAAAGCCCATGCTGATCACACAGAAGCTTGGGAGGGCCGAGGACAAAGCGACGGGCGGCTGCAAACGGCCCCTCTTGTACGTGCCCCTGCACACAGGGCTTAGCACCAGAGTTTTGTCAAGCTTGCAGCATGAAGGGGAGCGTGGTACAAATTCTTACCACTTACTAAAAGGAAGAAAGGAAAAAGTAGCCCTCCAAAAAAGGAAGAGGACCATGACAGCTGTATAGCTACATGTAGAAGGTAATGGCTGAGTTCCCTTCTCTATCCTGGTACTTCCCACTCACTCAAATAGTTGAGATTTATGTACCTTAGTATTAGTTAGTTTGATTTATTGGAATGAAATGTCATGAAAAATTCAGGTTATAACTTTGAACAGGAGAATAAACCTATGCTGCGTAATTTACTGAAACATTCAACTTCGATTAATAGTCTAGGAATTGAGAGAATGAGGTTATAATTTGTATCCATGAAGGAAGGGCGTGACTTTGCAACATGTTAAAAATCAGATGAAATCTGTGTTCTGTTTTGATTAGTATAATATGCGTAAAATTTGGGCATTGTTCTTACGGATGCTAATATAATCTAGGCTGGACTACCCACTCTAGGAAGTGTCTTCATGAGGGTGTGTGTATCAGAAGTGAAAAAACCCAAAAAGCTACTTTTGTGTTTCCAGTGTATTTTTTTCCATTATTACTTTGGCAGAATCATCTGGGGTTGAGCACACCCAGAAATAAGATAGATATGACAGCAAGATGGATCACTGCTGTCATCAACCAACCAGGGTGCTTTCTCCCTTTCTTAGAGCTTCTCATTAATCCTTAGCTCTGAAAGAAGAAATTACACAAGGCTGAACAATGGAGCTCTGCAGTACTGGATTGCATAAAACTGTGCTTAAATCTCACAAATCAAATATTTTATATTAAAGAACTTTGCACAGTATTGTAAAGTAAACAGAAATTGAATTATATATATGTGTATATAGATACAGTATTAATTTCATGAGACAGCTGCATATTGTCTCACTATTGCTTTTTAAGATTGCATTAAAAATATTGAAGTGTCTTGACATTTTAAAGTATATTTTTGAATACATTTTATGTAAAACCAATTTATTTAGCCAGTCAGATTATTAAATAAAAAATGGATTTCTTGTATTTTGGATTTTTCACATTTGAACTTTTTGCATAGTTACGTATGGGAATCTATGTATTTCTTTTTATAAATTTAGCTTCCCTGAAGTCTGTCAACACTTTTAGAAGAAAAGCAGCAATACTATGTAAATTGCAGTTATTTCTTGAATATCTGAACAAATAAGTATGCAGTAGGCATAATGTCAGGTGTGGAAAATTAAAGTGTGCTTTACATTTCTACAATATGCTAGTGACCAAGCAAATTATATGATCCCAAATATATCTCATAAATTTTAAAACGTATTTCATCTAATCTATGGACATGTTTTAGAACCATCATTTTTATCCTCCTCCTTGATTTTTATTTCCTACTCGTTTTTCCCCTTCTTTTACTTAATCTTAGAAGTCTTGAAAAAAATTACCTGAGGTGTCAGCAGCTGTGGTTTTCTGCTATATATGAGGTCTTATACAAGTCATCCCTGGGTTTCAGAACATGCCTGACTTTTAAACAATGCCCTCAAGGCTACAGGTGTTCTTAAATGGCAAAAACAAGAAGACAGGGACAAATACCTGTCATCAAGGTGGGCTGGTTGGCAAGCATTAAATCAAAAAATTAAAAAAGCATTAAATTTTAATGAAAATGAGTCTATTGAAAAAGAAGGCTGGCCATAATCTGAGTGTGGTCTGGGTGCTGTGGTGTTCCTGCAGCCCCGATAAGTAGCTGGTGTCTTTTAGTTCAAAGTACCTGGGGTAGTGGGAGCTGTGTGGCAGCCCACCAAAGTCATGATGTTACAGGCTAATACTGTAAATCCTGGGGTCTGCTCTGGTGGGTCTCGCAGAGGCAGACAGAGGCTGCAAATCAGGATGCAGTGCCTGGCATGTGAGAATTGCAGGGCTGTCAAGAGTGGAGAATCAAAACTTGAGGCAGTCTTACGCATGCTGTTGTTTGGAAGGATTCTTCAGGCTGGAATGTTCCCTAAAGCACACACAGGTTTTGTCTTGGAGGCGGCTGGGGGGCTGAAGCAGTGTGAGTGGCAGGGTGGATGTAGCTGTACCTTGGTGTAATGGGAACTGTGTGATCCATGTCAGGCTGTGCTGTAGTCAGTTAGGAGCTGCACACAAGTTCTGTGTTGGCTTTAGCTCATCCAGGTCCTGCTGGTTTGCAGGCAGCTTTTCCAGCTGAATGTAGAGGCAGGGGGTTGGAAGTGATTTGAGCGCCTGAATAAAGGTTAAGGCAATGAAGTGAATCTCCTAAGAGAATTTCACCTCAGTGAAATAAATTATACATATATGCCAAAACTCCTGATATTGCAAAGATAATGTATTGTTTCCAATGTTTGATTATGTAAGAGCGACAAGTTGTTTTGGAAGAGTATGATAAAAAGGAATTTATGAAAAGTGTTGCTTGTTACTGAAAGAAATAGCTACAAGAGAGTTCTAGTCAACAGTTAAGGTTTGGCCAACTGGCAGGCCAATCTAACAATAAAAAGGCTTTTAAAAGTATATGGAAAGAAATTGCATGACTTACTTATCAATTTGAGGAGAAATTAAACTGATCTGCCTATATCACCACTGTAAGCTGAGATGTTGCAGTCTTTCCTGGTTTACTTTAAAAAACAGCACCAATCTGCAGTTAAGACTAAATAAGGAACTTAAAGTACTTTGCTAAAAATAAGATGCATATACTTTTATGTACAGGACACAAAATGACAGGTGCTGCAGTGATGCTAATTTGTTGCTGTTTGCTGCAGTTCATCGCTAATTCACTGAAATCAGGACAGCATATTGTGGCAAGCATAGCTGAGTTTGCAGATGAGCAACATGTTAAAGCTAAAGGACTATAGGGGGAGCTTCAGAAAGTTTTTGAGGCTCACTTTCAAAATTCCTGGTCCTTCTTGAACCTTGCTTTCTTGAAAATTCAACTCTTCATGTGCACTACCATGAAAGGATAGGCAACTTGTTCTCAACAAAACATTAAATGTGTTTTAAATAGGTTAAAGTAACAAAAAATAAGAGATGAGAGGAACTGGCTGCAGAATTCTTGTCAATAAATGGGGAAGGTAGCAGCTGAATTCAAAACAAATCTCTCCTGTCTTCTCTTTCTTTGTTTCGTGCTTTTAAATTGGGGGAGGCAGGGAGCGGGGGATGTGAGTCCCATCCTTCCACTGGAATTTAGGATATTTTCCTAGAATCAGAGAGTTAAGACAAATTGCAAATTTCCCTTAAGTCACAGCCCTCTCTTTCTGGGCAAGTGCTATCTGTGACCAAACATTTTCCTGCAACAGGGGCCTGCTATCAGCTGCTACCACCTCTTCCAGTGCATGTCTTTAGAATTTTGGGCACCCGTAGCGCAGAGAGCACTGAAGTGTTTCGTCCTGAAGTATCGAGTGTGCCTTAAGTTGGGTTACTGACCACTGGAAAGAAGTGGCTAGGCTTCCTGATTGTCTTGCTAGAGCTTTGTGAAGCACTGATTGGTTACCACTAATGATGCAATGAACCTGGATAAACAATCTAGTTCGTTCTGATATAAGTGGCAATTTTGGAGAGCTAAATGCAAAACACAACTTTGAAACCTAGGGAACTGCTTTTCTTTCTATTGCTTCTTGTTTTTTTCTTTGGCCCAACACATATTACTTAGTTACTATTAAGATACCACTTCATTTGACTTAACTGAATTTTGTATTGCAGCTTTATCAAGACATATATGAAGCGTTTGTTATAATTTAAGAGTGAATCTATAAATATTTCAGGCTGTATGTTGTTTTTTTCAGGCAAGGCAGTAACGTAAAGACCTCTCATACAGGAGATAAGAAAAGGAGGAAAAGTAAAGAGAGAGACCAACTTTCTCAGAAGTTATTTGTACAAAGGTAAGACAATTTTTCCCTCTAAATTTTACTTTCCCATGCTAAGTGGGGAAGAAAATCCTAAACTATTGGTGTTGATTTTCTATTTCTTAGGTTTCCAGGATAGTCGTATAACATGATATGCTTTTACCTGTGGTTTCATGTTTGTTTGAGTTAACAGTCTGTGATTTATATTAGTTTTTTTTTTTTTCAGATTTTAACTGAA
This sequence comes from Irena cyanogastra, assembly GCA_013397155.1. Lineage (NCBI taxonomy): Eukaryota > Metazoa > Chordata > Aves > Passeriformes > Irenidae > Irena > Irena cyanogastra. The sequence continues at coordinate 57,173 of VWZV01000867.1, forward strand.
GGGCATATGAAAATATGCTAACTAGAAAAGCAGCTAAGCATGAAATGGAAGCAGCTGTAGCTTTTTAGGTGCTGAGGAATCAATAAAAGGATGAAAAGCTAAGCTAAAAATATTTCATAGTTTCATATAATTGCAGGTAACCTTAATCATCTCTGATGTTCCTTACCGGAGAGAACAGGTGTCAGGGCAAGTCAACTAGTGAAACAGTGAATCTGGAAAAATTGACTTAGAAGGAACATGAAATATTGTACCAAAAACTTGGAAGTTTTTTCTTCTAACATAGACCATAGATTTAGTGACGAGAACATTCTGAAATCTTTGCTCAAATGGTTAGGTTTTTCCCAATCTCCCTTGAACTCCTCCCTGCTCTTGTGTTTGCATTGCATTTCTCTCTCAGCATAAGAAGAGAGATAGCTTTACTTGAAGTGAGTAGTAGCTGCTGAATAGTCATCTGTGGTTTAGTATCTGATTTTTGTAAAACAAAAAAATCTGATTTAGAGATCTTGAATGCAGTATTGTATGTAGTTTAGTAGAACAGAACTTTTCTATCTTTTACAGTATGTAGTCATGGATGGTTGTAAAGTGTTTTATCCCTCATTTTTTGTGGTCAAGCAGACAGAGCACCTGAAAGCATCAGTAATATGTTTAAAACAAAGAAGGGAGGAGATGGTCACTGAAGCACTTTGACTTCTGAATTACTTGCTGGCAGTGTTACTGAAAGTAACATTTAGTATATCTCTCCCTGCAATGAAGATATTTTGTTTGCTTGTTTGTTTTTTATCTCTTCTGAAATGGTTCTTATGTTAGTCACTCAGGAGTTAAATGCATCACTGAATAAAGAGAACTGTTACTGTAAGGTTTTTAAACTAGACTGCTCTAAAAAAAAAGACCATTGAAGACTCTGAAAGGCTTTTTGGATGGTAAACAAGTTAAGGAAGCTCTGAAGTTCTTTGGCTTTGCTACTGGCTGCTCACACTCACCAGGATCCTGGCACCCTGTCACTGTGCCTTCATCGCCTCCATTGCTGCAGTTCTCCTGTCAGGGAATGCCACCATACAATACATCCCCTGGGGCTAATTGGATGAGTGACAACCAGCCAGCTCCAAAGTGACAAGTGTTTGAATGCCTAATTGGGTCAGTGTACAGGTGCCTGCTCTTCTTGAATGAGATGTTCTAGCTTTTCTCTGTGACGTTCTCTTGGTTCCTCTCATTTTTCCTACAGTTGTGAAACAAAAGTGTCAATACTTTGATGTGAGAGAAAAGGCTTTATCAAAGGAGAAGGATGATTTCCCATTGCCCTGCTTTGGTTAAACTAGCTTTACTGCTTGATTTCTGGCTGGAGGAGACACACAGAAATTCATTAAAGTGACGGAAGTTTGCTGATACAAATGGACATTTCAATAGACAATAAGGTGAATTATTTGACTGGTAAAAACAAATACATTGCCTTAATCTCTCTGTTAGGTGGTTCTCATACTGCTTAGACCTATGGGTTTAGGCGTCAGAAAAAGCATGGGAGAGAAAAAGAACTTATTTTATTGAATCTGCACAGTGAGGCTTTTCCTAAGTTAAGTAAATAACTTTCCTTCATGTAATGAAGTCAGACACAGGCAACTGTTTGTCTTACTGAAGGCTTGGTGTGTGCATAGAAAGCAACTGATATTAAGCCCATAGTCTGTATCACTTAGATGAATTTGCCTTCCTTTTGTTTCTTCCACAAAGAACCATAGTATACCTGCTTAGAAAGAGTGTCTGGAGATTGTCTTGTGCAACACCTGCCCTGATCAAGTAAAGCAGCTTGCTCCTTGGACAGCTGTTGACCAACCACAGAGTAGAAAAGGGTTTTCTTTTGTTTAGGTGGAATTTCATCTGTTTTACTTTGTGCCTGTTGCCTTTTACCCTGTTGCTGGGCTCCACTGAGAGGTGTTGTTTACCCCTGTCCCTCTCAGGTATTTATACATGTTGACAAGATCTCTTGCAGCCTTCTCCAGGCTGGAGTCTCAGTGCTTTCAGGCTCACCATGTCAGATGCTCCAATCCCTTAATTGTCTTGGCAGTCTTACACTGGGCTCCATTCTGGGCTGCTTATGTTTGCTTGTACTGGGCAGCCTATGAGTGGACACAACCCTTCAGGCATGTCTTAGCAGCACTCAGTGGAGTGGAATGATCTTGATCTTGACCTGCTGACAGCATATTTTCCTAATGCAGCACAAGATGCTTTTGGCCTTCCCTGCTGCAAGGGTACACTGCTGGCTTATGGTCTTGCTTGGAACCCACTTGGGCCCCCAGGTGTTTTTCTGCAAAGCCTCTTTCCAGCTGGTCATCCCTCATCTTGTTCTCGTGCTTGGAGTTATTCCTCCCTAGGTGCCGGACTTGGTATTTCCCTTTATTGGACTTCATAAAACTCCTGTTGGTTTATGGCTGAGCTTTTCAAGGTCCCTCTGAATGCCAGGACAAACCAGCTGGTCTGTGAGCTGCTCTTCCCAGTCGGTGTCATCAGGAAACTCGCTGAGCGCGCACTGTATCCCGTCATCCAGGTCATTAATGAACTGGCTAAATGGCACTGGCCCTAGTACTGATCCCTGGAGTACACCAGCTGACTTTTCTCTAGCTAGACTTCATGCTGATCTCAGCTCTTTGAGCCCAGCAGTTCAGCCAGATTTCAGTCTATCTCACTGTCCGTTTCTGTAGTCTGTACTTTATCAGTTTGTCTGTGGGGAATTTATGGGAGACCATATCAAAAGCCTTGCAAAAGTCAATATAAACAACATCTGCTGCTCTCCTGTCACTCAGAGCCTGCCATTAGCTGGTTTGTTCTGCCCAGAGTGTCTCAGTCTCAGCAGGTGCTGCTGGCAGGGTCGCTCCAGGAAATCAGTGTTTCCCCAGTTCAAGGTTTGTTTAAAACAATATTCTCACTTTCACTTTGGCTGACTTGAATGTGTATTTCTAAAATAATGCTTTTTCACTGGTGTCGATTTAAAAGTGTGAAGAGAGTTATTTAAACATAGTCAAGTTTGAAAATATTCTAAGTGGTGTGAAGTCAGCTAGGTAGCTACTGTCAACACTGTTTATATAGGCACTATTTATGTTCCTCACTGTCCTTACTAATAAAAATACCTGCTGACGAAAGTGGAAAATGAAGAGAAGGCTTGACACAATGTCTCACAGCTGTTTATTCTAAGATAAACAGACTAAAGAAAGGGTGCTTTTAAAATTAGTAAGACTCAGAGGAATTGTTTATAATAACAGGAGTACAATTTTTCAAGTTTGCATTATTTCTCATAAAATTTTATTGTGAAAAATTCCCTCATTCTAACAAGGCTGTCATATCATCTAGTTAAATTTAAGAAACTTGATCAGAGAAATTGTCTGGAAAAAAGAAGCATATTTCAATAATCTGTAGTTTCCTAACATCAGCAAAGAAAGGATGAAGAGAGTTTCTTATTTAAGAATCAAAATGTAAGCATTTTATGTGACAGAAATTATCTCTAGAAATCAGAGACTTGTAACAGATTGGAAAATGGAAATGTCTAGAAAGAGAACTCTTCTATTTTCATTTGTGGAAAGACATGAATTTATTTATGTTAAAAACCGCTTCACAAGGCTTTCATTTATTGTTAATAAACCAATGTGTTCCAGAAATGTGTTTACGACTAAAAAGAGTTTAAACAGAAGTAGCTGTAACTCATTTAGGGGTCACAGCCACTCTAGTTCTACTGAAACTTGCCCAAATGTAGTAAATGCATGGTGCCTATGATAATTTTGGTGCTCATACAAAACATTAAGTTTTTCCCAGCTTTTTTTCTCACTTCATAATCTCCTCATATATACAGTGGACTTCTTTAATCACTTGTTCGTTTTTTAGATATCTTGCTGTGTGTCTTTTCAATATGTTAAAAAAGGACAATGTGTAAGTTGTGAGTTTCCTGAGTTTCTCATTTTACAAGAACTTTGGGTGATACTTGTATGGGATAAAAGTGATTCTCCTACATCACTGCAAATTTGAGTCTGTTCCTGTGGTAACTGTGCATGGAACCACTGATGCCTTAAAGAAACATTTTATAACTTTTTTTTTAAACACAATGTTAAAAGGGGAGGGATGGTAAAGAAAATAAACATTAAACCAAATTTTATTCATTTGAAACTTTCTGGATCACTAACAGCAGCAATTAAAAGCATTTTAAATGTTATGAAATCTGTTACAGCCTTCTAAATATACAATCAAACATTTTCTGAGTGCATCACTAGTTAGAAAGAGAACCAAAAGCAAGCTGCAATTTCCCAAGGTGACAGTACTCTCTGTAGCTGATTTTACTTTAATTACAGGACAACTCCTAGATTACATCTAGTTCTTTCTTAGTTAATACTTCAATAGCTTGGGCATATCTTTGTTTTATAAAGAAGCATGGAGGGAAAATAATGGAGAGGTATTGAAACAGTTTAAGTTTATAAATCTGACACAATTTTTAAGCTTCAGTTGGATAATTTCATTTTATGTGAGTGCATATAAATTTCACTTGTGACTTAAGTCCTCCTGAGGTTTGCAAAACAGTGAGATTTATATAGTTTTGTCAATAACCTTTCCCCCCATAAAATAATAATGCTTCAGTTAAAGCTTTGGTGCAACTTACACACATGCATTTACTTATTGCAGCTAGTCTGTAAGATAAATATATAACCTGATCTTTAAAGCCTCTTCAGGCTATAGAATTAGTAGAAAAAGACAATGACTCAGTTTTGAGGTCTTCTGGTGAAACAGGAGTGCATCCAGTACAGCTTTCTGTTCAAAGCAAGGGAAACTGTAGAGTCAGAGCAGTTTATTCAGAGTTTGGCCCCATTCAAAAATCTCCAAAGGTGGAGGTTGTACAGTCTCCTCGGGCAATGTAGTATGTCTTTGACAGCTCTGCTTGGGTAATTTCTTATTTACGTCTGATTGAACTTTTCTTTGCTGTAGCTTATGACCACTGCATCTTGGCTTTTTGTGGTGCACCTTGAAGTCCAGCTGTGTATTTTCTGACATCCCCCTTCTTCTGTTTCTTTAGGGGTTGGTATTAGGGATATACAAAAATCTGAGCACTGCCCTGACTCAATACTTTTTTTAAAAATACTTGGATACTGTTGGGAAGCATTTTACTTACTTGTCTTACATCTAAGCTTACTAAAAATTTTTTTGAGCATGTTAACATGATAAATGGGCAATAAAACATAGTCCTGAAAAAGACTGCAGCACAGTGCCAAGCGTTTCTGTATTGAAATCCCAGAATGCATAATTTTTACTGGCTCTGTCATGGAAGACTTGGAAATGATGAATTTTTTATAGATTTCTTTGCCAACATGTAAGTTTGTGTTCACAATTTCAGTAGTGTGTAGTAAATGAAGAAGCTGAAACAAAGGACATAATTGAATTTTCAGAAAAAAACTTGTGATACTGTGTGACACAAAAGATGAGCTTAAAAAATCATTTAGGAAAAGACCACTGGAAGGGATTACAGCAAAATGTAAAGGACAAAGGGTAACAGTTCAATATGGAAATGGAGAAATTATTTTTTTAAATCACTGTTGGGTTTTAAATCACTATTTTTTATTACTGTCTATAATAAAGGAAAAAAGACACTGTTTATTGTTTTTATCATAAATTTGTAGAAGAGTTAGTAAATATAATCAGCATACATAATATTATGGGATAATCTGGATAGATTTATGCATCAGAAAAATTTAATGGATGTAATGAAGGAGGCAAATATTGTGCGTTTTAATATCTGGAGGGCTTTAGCCTTTGCTGAAGGCTGATGGTGTTTTGCAGAGGAGCCTAAATGACTCTTTAATTATCTGAATTTTCTTCTAGTGTTTTGCAGCAGGACTGTATTATGTCTAAATGTATGTGAATATTTAAGTGACCAATACAGTGTAGATCTTCATTTTAATTTTGTATTATTTCTATCAAGGAATTAATATTCTAAAAGCATTAAGACAGCCAAGTTATTTGTGTGTTACTGATTTAGCTACATGTTCACCTCTGCAATAAGATGTTCATGTTATCAGTGTTACAGATTGGTAGTACATGGAGAGGTATCTGGAACGTGTGGATTTATTTCTAAAAATGTAATATGCTGGCAAATCTAGATCTGTGCTTTAGATAGATGAATAAGGCAAGTAGTGTGTTGTAACTAACTCTCCCTTCTCTTAATCTGCCAATGAATATCTATGTCAGTTATTCATATCAGAACCATATAGTAGCACCAGGGGAAGGCGCATAATGGATAGAAAGTAATTTACTGCTGAAAATATTAGTAATTGCTCCACTGAATGGGATTTAATCATGATTTTGCTGCAGTGTTCAAATTCTGAACTACGTTTTGTTGATCTGTCTCTAGGCTCAAATACCAGTCCTTTCACTGGGATCAGAATTGCTTATGATTTCTGAGCCTCAGTTTATTCTGAATAAACTGAAACAACCTTCTGAAATTTGCAGAATTGTTCAGAGTAGCCAGGTAGAAGCTGCATTTATTCTTTATGCCCCTCAGTGCTCCCAACAGGACACTGTGTGTACATCACCCAGAATTAATTCCTCAGTGACCCCTATTGTCTTCTGAGGAGGATGAGGCTGGTGCCTGACCTCAGGACAGTTTTCCGTGAGGCTCTTTGCTTTTTCAGTAGAGGAATTTGGCCTATTTGCAATTCAGAGGCTCAGCAGGGACAGAGGAGAAGCACCTCTAGTATCTCTGGCTTGTTTGTGTGAACAGAGGGAGCACTGTTGGTGCACTCCAAATGGGCATCACATGTGCTTCTGCAAGCAGGTCACACCAAGCTTATAATAACAATTTAGCTTCACTACAATTCTTAAGGCTTTTTTTTAATTAAAAATGAAATAATGCCATTAAAGTTAACCCTTCATGATGGTGTATTCCAACACCATTAGCAGGCCTGAGTATCTCATGTGTACAAGTGTGATTTTTCTGAATTGAAAATTTAAAGACTAAACATTAATAATTAAATTTTAAAATAATTAAATTAAAATAATTAAAAGACTAAATATTAATAATTAAATATTAATAATAAATTGTGTCATGAGTGATTAACAGCCTGTAGTCTAGCATAAACATCTTTTTTTTTGCAGAGGACTTGTTTCCAAACAACAAACCCCAAGTGGGTCATTCATTCTATGCTAGCCATTATTGCATCTCAGTGTTGCCTCAGTTTACATTTTCCTGACAGATAACAGAGTTTCCAGAACTGCATGAGTTTACAGTATTGTGAAATGAGGTCAGCACTTTCAGGATTTTTGCTGAAATTATTTGGCATTTTCTTTAAAAATAAGTGATTCTGGATTAACCTTCATATTTTCTGTCTTGTGAGAATTTTGGGTCTTTTTGTTTCACTATTGACAATTATTTATTTTGAGAAGGGTTGAATGTGAGACTCTAAAATTGTTTCAGTTACTAAAATAGAAATTTTTACTAACTTCATGTTCCTTTTTACTGTATTTCTTATGTTGTGTCATCATTTGAACCTTGCTGACCTGAAATGTATGGTGCATAGTCAATTTGGAGGACCTGCCAAGAATGGAAGAACTGTATAAGGGGGCTGAATAACTGCAGAAGTTTAAATTTCTAAGATGACACATTTTCAAACAGGAAACATTTTAGTTGTATTGCCAGTGTAGTTAGACAGTAATTATCTGAATATCCCAGTTCTCAACAGTACTATTCCAGTGGAATGTCAGATTCCACTGGGAAGGGTGAGAGCTTCTACTTCCTGTATATGGCTGTATTTAGCTCAGTAAATTTAATCCAGTCAAATATTGATTTTTATGATGAAAGGGCAACTCTGCCCTCCTTGCTGACTGTGGAAAGATGAATTTCAGGCTGTTTCCTCTGGAGTCTTTCAGGGCTGATCTACACCTTGAAAGTTTCGTTGGCAATTTCCTGGGCAATTAAATTCCCAGGAAGCACTTCAAAGAAAAGTGGATCTTTGGCTGGAAGGAGTGGATGTTTTCCAGCCAAAGAAAAGAGAAAAATGTTGCAAGAAGACTTAAACCCTGTAGGTATATATTAAATAACCTAACTGTCAGGTCTTTCTGCTAGCTCAAGTGTGTTCAGACAGATTTCTCCAGCAGCTCTCAGGCCACACAGGTTTGGAAGGTACTGAATCCTTCATATCTAGAACAGCAGACTGCAGAAGGATGATATGCTTCCACCCATTAATGTCTTTCAAGCAGTTGTAAAAGTTATGAAATAGAACCATGTATTGAATGATGGTGTGGAATAGCATAAAGCAACCATTCATCCAAAGAGTATTAGTTGCCTTGGACTGCTTGCAGAGCCCTAAAGAATCTGACAGCTTCAGTTCATGCAAATTAAATGGATTAAGTTTTTTACCATATATTTTTACCAAAAAAATTTTACATTTTTTATCACCATACTTGTCCATGTCTCATTGATTCAGGTAGTAGAGTGCTTGCTCTTGAAAGAGTAGACAGTAGTTTGTGGGTTTTGGGCCTCTGGGATTCTTTCCAGAACAATGAGGTGGTTTAGGAAAGTGGTAAAGTGCTGTATTCATGAATTATAGTATTTGATATAAAACGCTGGAAAGACAAAATATTCATGCAGCCTGCAGATATTAAAGTGGTTGTGGGATTTAATGGGAACTATAAAAGAGTTATTTCTCTACATTAATGTTTGAATCTTGTTTCTTTTCTTACACAGTTCCCACAAAACACTACCTGGTGTAAAACACGATTGGGATTCTCGACATTTTCACATGAATGCTGCTATCAGCTTTTGACTTAGTTTATCAGTAAGTTTTTATTCTGGAGGTTTTGTAAAACCAATTTGCTCACTACAGAAGTATCCTTTGTTAAGGCAGTTGAAAATTAACACAAGTCAAGAAAAGCTGATGGAGCATTTTTTGACTCCTTTTTGGAAACGATGCAGGAAAGTGATGAATAGCTTATGCCTAAACTATAAGGAAACTGGATCCACGCCTGTTCTTTTTAAAACCAAAGCAGTCCTTCCAAGGTGTTTAATGCTTATTTTCTGGTATCAAAGAAGTAAGTTATGAGGAGGATTTTGAGAGTTGATTCTTCATACTGCTGTTCCAAAAATAGTGCAGGTAACCTGTATGAAGTTGCAGGAGGATTTGTCACTGATGTAAGGTAATTTTCATTGATGCAACTGTTTCACTTAAAGATCCAAGAAGAATTCTTAGTTTTATTCTTCTCACAAGCACCTTGTAATACGGTCTGCTCTTTAGCAAGTGGGACACAGCACTCATAAGGACCGGGAACAGCTTCCACAAAGCAGAAACTGATGTGTCAGAGGTTCCTCTTAGAGGGCAGTCCTACACAAGATGATACCTGGAGTTTGACACACAGTGTACTCATTATTAATACTTACTTCTTTTCTATACTTCATACAAGCAGTTAAGTTTTTCTTGAGTGCAGAGTCCCAGCTTATGGGACTCCTGAGCTTATGGAAGCTTCTGAGAGTCTCATGATTAAGGCCTTTTGCTAGCTTAAACATGGAATGCTAAAGGCCTCCTATACAGATTTCCTCCTACTCTATAGCTGTATGAGCACTGGAACAGGCTCCGTAGGGACATGGTCACAGCACCAACCCGTCAGAGTTCAAGAAGCATTTAAACAACACTTCCAGGCACATTGTGGGATTCTTGGGACTGTCCTGTGCAAGGCCAGGACTTCGACTTGATGATCCTAATAGGTCCCTTCCAGCTCAGCATATTCTATGATTCTGTGATTCTACCACACTAATGTGCAAAGTGTTTCTGCATCCTTTTTCCGTATTCAAAGTCATTATATGTTCTCATTACTGCACAAAAGGTTTGTAGCCCTCTTTTCTGGTTCTGTGCTGATATAATAGTATTTTAAACTCAGGAGAAAGAATTTAAAATCTTCCATTAGTTTCTGTTGTCTAGGTGGGTATTTCGTCACTGACATAACTAGCTGTTTGAATACTATGCAAAAATGTGTCTTTTGTGTTCGATATAATAGGGGACGTAGATGCCCAAACCAACAGTGTGAATTACTCTTACAGTGTTCAGTGTGTGAAAACCTGTCTGTTGTTTCTGGGTTTGGTCCAAGGTGTTCAAGTAGGATCTTGTGTCTCGTGTATAAAGTATTTCATCTTCTCAGCTTGTTCATTGTCAGTTTATTACATATCCCTGAGTTACATAGGGTCCAGTGTTGAATGATCTAACCAGTCAAGAACAAGGTTTTCTTCCCTGGAAAAGTACAAACAAACAAATATATGAACACTGAGGTGCAGATTGTAGCAGCAAATGTTCCTGCACCTCTGATTGTTCTTGCAGCTGCAGTAGCACATCTTCTCTTGTAAAGGTTCAGCTCTTCTCCTGCACCTGTTGTTCAGTGGAGGGCTCTGCTGTAGTTCTTGCCTTCCAGAGAGCTTCAAGAAGAGGTGTTGTACAAGAAGTGAGCCTGTGAGAGAAAGGTTGCAAAGAACACAGGTTTAGAACCCAAACAGACTGTAGGGCAATATGTGGTGTGTGCAGTGTACCCTGACAGGTGTCAGCAGTTATCTCTGTTATGTGTGCAGTTACCGTCCTTGTCTGTTTGGTACAATGACTGCCTGTGACATGCTGTGTCTGACAGTGGCTTCTCTGTGAAGCCTGTGAGATATGGTTGGCAGAGCACCTTTGATCTCAGGCACTCTGTTGCATCCTGCTTTCTTCTCAGAGACTTCAGGAAAGTTGATTAATTGACCTGTACTCCACTCCTAAATTTACATCACATTGGTTCAGCACATCTTCCATTTTGTCTCTAGGAGGAACCCATTTTGTACCAGGTTATTACTTACCTTTATTACTTGTACTCATCCAGGTGATAACCTTACTTGTTTTGGATGCATTCGTGTCTAATTGAATTTAGCAACAGAATTCCTATTGACATTACTATGTTAGGATATAATTAATTACCTTTGGGTGTTTGTGATGAGGTTGCATTCCTGGTGGTATATGAAAACCGATAGAATTAAGTTCAGAATATTTAATTTACTTCTCTAGTTGATTTCTTGAAGCTCTTTTCATCTGTACTAGTCTACACAAGTAGGAAGATCCATACAAAGATGACTATGCTTTTTCAGCATAGTTAATTTGAAAGGAGAATGTCCATGGCAGGATATGGAAAGCTTTGTGTGACACATTGTGTTGTGATTTTGGCTTGGATAGAGCTCATTTTTCTCACAGAAATGGTGTGGGTGTGTCTTTTGGATTTGTGCTGAACACAGTGATGATAATATAGAGATGTTTTTGTTACTGTTGAGCAGGGCTTACGCAGACCCAAGGCCTTTTCTGCTTCCTGTACTGCCCAGAAATTGGAGCTGCATTGGGGGGTTGGGAGGAGATGCAGCCAGGACAGGTGACCCCAGCTGACCAAAGGGAGATTCCATATGACATCATACTTGGTATGTGCAGGGGAGGAGGAAGGAGGAACAGGGGGATGTTTGGAATGATGGTGTTTATTTTCTCCAGTAACCATTACATGTGATGGGCCCCTGCCCTCCTAGGGATGGCTGAACATTGCAGGGCAGTGAATTAATTCCTTTTTGTGCTTTGCATGGTTTTGCTTTTCCCATTATCAGGTGTACATCTGAGGATAGAAAACTGAAAGTTCTGGCCCTAAACTTGTTGGGCATAGGCAGGAAGAAGGACCTCAGCTTTCAACAGAACTGAGGTAAATTCTCACTGACCCTATAATGTAGCTGTGTGGGCACTGTCATCAGAGGGGAAAAGTGCTTACAGTATTACTTTGCATTCACATGGGATCAGTATTAGAATAGTACAAAGTAGTAAATGATTTCAGACTTCTAATTAAACACCAGGGATTGCATTCCCTCTGTTGCAAAAGATGAAGTCTAATATTTGTGATATGAAAATTCTCCAGTTATGCCTTTTTCTGCAACCCTTGTAAGTCTTTTGTGAAACAGACAAACTAATACACTGCAAAAGCATCTATGGAGCATCTACATTCTAAGGCTTTGATTAAATGGTTAATCTATATGGGATTTGTGGAATTCAAAACAGAAACATTGTTAAATAATACATGCTGAGGAAAACATAATCTCATGTATCCCACAGAGGCTTTTGGTTTTGTTTTGGGATTCATGAACTCTTGTGGGCCTTCTAAAATTTAGCAGATCTGAGTACTGTAACAGCTCAATAATGTAATCTGTCTGGCATCAGGAACGCTCTTTTGCAGAAGCTAAGTGTTGTTTGATATGTGATGTGGTCTGATAATGTTGTAAAGCTCTCTGGCTTCACCAGAGAGTAAATAACTGAGTATCAGCAGTTTGTAAAGCCTTTTAATACTGCTGAAAGAATAGATAATGATAGTGTACAGTTCTAGAACATAACAATAAAGACTGGGATATACAAAAGTTGATGGCCACTTAGTTTCTAAAATAATTACAGTTCATGTGGTTTGGCCTTTTACAGCTTGTGAGTGTAAATTCTTTTTCTTTTTGTTGAATTTCTATGAAGCGTTATTCAGGAAACACATTTCTGCAAGAAAACCGTCAAATGTTTAGCCACAGAAAGCAAAAACAGTTCTTTGAAATCTGTCATCATTCATTAGTTTTTCAAATGCCACCAAAGCAGACATGAATTAAAAAGGAAAAAATTGTTTTGAAAGATGATATATCCATCTCATGTTAAAATTTATGCCTGGGTTTTGTAAGGAAATTACTGACCTAGTCCAGTGGCAAGATAACAGAAGAAATTGAATATTCTGCCTGGCAAAATACAAAAAAAAATTGAATCCATGAGTTACTCACTAAATACTTTTGGTTTGTAATTCCTTTAAAGCAAATCATGATAGTGTAGAAAAAAGGATGGGCAGACTCTCTGGGAGCAGTAGAAAGTCTCTTTTGTGTCTGCCTACTGCAGTGCACTCTGTCAAATAGCAAAAGGAAAGGCTCTACCTACTGTCACTGCCATTACCTCTGTACAAAAAATGTGCTTTCTTTCATCGGGAAAGGTTAACATGCATTTTCATTGCATTCTGTAGTCAGTAAGATCATGTGTGAATTAATTTAGAATTTTTGAGTACAGCACCTTTAAACCTACAACTAGCTTAATAGAAAACTTCCTGCAAAAGTTCTTGTGCCCATTGTATCCTTCTATTATTGTTAGTAACGCATGTGGTACTTCTTTCATGTCTAAAGTACCTGTCTGCCTTTAGAGGACAAAATAAATGGTTATTTATTGTTATGAGATAAAGCTTCCTGATGCTGATAGACTGACTTAGCTACTGCAGTTTGTCTTGTCAGAGATAAACTGAGCTAAATGCTTTTCCACTCAGAAACATTTCTCCACAGAGAAACCTCCAAACAAATAGAGGATTCCTGCAGATTTGAAAAGATGACAGCTGGCATGTGTGTTCTCACTGACAATGCTGAAAGAGAGGGAGAAGCCTAAACAGAACATGAAAAGTGTCAGTGACCTGGACAAAGTGGAGGCAGTGAGCTGCTCCGCCAGGGTGCTGCCTGAAAAGACCATGAAGTTTTGGGCACAAAAGTAGCACTGGATTAATTTTTGAAAGAATGTCACGTTGGACTCTCATAGATGAATTAAATGTGTTTTTAAAATCTCCTTTTTGGAATAACCTACACAGTGGGATGCCTCTTTGCCAGCATTCATGTCAAAAGCAGTATTTCTCTTCTTTTACTGTATTGCCAGTGTTTTGAAAGTTCCTTTTTTCATTTTTCTTCCTAAAAGGATACCAACAGTTGAAATGAAATTAGCAGCCAGAACCTTTTACAAATATTTATTCTCCTATGAGCTTTTCTTTAACTTGGCACACAGTTTAGCTGATTATTTGGCAAAAACAGATTTAAAATTCTGATATTAGCTTGATGAGTTCTGATGGAGAATGTTGGGTTAATTCTCCCTCTCTGTCACATTCCAGAATACTATATTAACCTAACAAATATTCTGTCAATGATCTGTCTTTGTTTGCACTCCTTTTCCATAAATACCTTAAATGTAATTTTTCATATTCCTTTTTATTAGCTGATTTGACAGTTGGGTAACAATGATACAATTTGCAAACAAGTGTGCAAATGGAAAAGCTCTGTTGTGCCAGAAGCATTTATGATTCAGTGAGCACAGGAATTGCAGTCAGAGTAATTTTTTAAAGAAATGTACTCATCAAAGCAACAAATTCTCATTATGTTGAGAAATATAGCTCTAATTTGTAATAGGATGGACTAAATATTATTTTCATGTGTGCATATGTATATATGTGCACATATATTATTAATTCTAGAAGTATATAATGTTAGTAACTTCATCACTTACAATGTAATTTTTATAGAAAAATAGAATGGTTTGGCTTGGAAAGTACCATGGGCAGGGACACTTTCCACTAGACCAGGTTGCTCAAAGCCCCATCCAGCCTTTCCCTGAACACTTAGGGGATGGGACATCCACACTTTCTCTGGGCAACCTGTTCCAGTACTTCACCATCTTCACAGTAAAGAATAGCTTCCTAATATCCAATATAAACCTACCTTCTTTTGGTTTAAAGTCACTCCCCCTTGTCCTGTCAATACTTGCTCTTGTAGAGTCCCTCTCCATCTTTCTTTTAGGCCCCTTTAGGAGCACTTCTAAGTCTCTCCAGAGCCGCCTCTTCTTCAGGTTGAACAATCCCAATTCTCTCAGGCTGTCTTCGTAGGAGAGGTGCTTCAGCTCTCCGATCATCTTTGTTACCATCCTCTGGACTTGTTCCAACAGGTACACATCTTTCTTGCATTCAGGACACCAGACCTGGATGTAGCACTCGAAGTGGGGTCTCATGAGGGCAGAGTAATGGGGGGGGAATCACTTCCCTTGCCCTGCTGGCCACGCTACTTTCATGAAGCCCAGGACACGTTTGGCTTTCTGGGCTGCAAGTGCCCATTTCCAAGTCATGTTGAGCTTCTCATCACACCCAAAACCTTCTCTTCAGGCTTGCTCTCAGTCCATTCTCTGCCCAGCCTGTACTGTGCATGGGATTGCCCTGACCCAGGGCCTTGGCCTTGTTGAACTTCATGAGGTTTGCAGACTCATCCCTCAATCCTGAGGGTCCCTCTGGGTGTCATGCCTTCCCTCCAGCAAGTTGACTGCACCACACAGCTTGGTGTCGTCAGCAGACTTGCTGAGGTGCCCTCGATGGCCGTGTCCGTGTCACTGACAAAGACGTGACACAGCGCCGGTCCCAGCGCTGACCCCTGAGGTACAGCACTTGTCACTGCTCTCCACTTGGATATCGTGTCATCGACCACAGCTCTCTGAATGTGCCATCCAGCCAATTCCTTGTTCACTGAGTGGTCCATCCATCAAATCCATTTATCTCCAGTTTAGGGACAAGGATGTCATGCAGGACAGTATAAAATGCTTCACACAAATCCAAGGAGATGATGTCAATTGCTCTTCCCTTATCCGTCAATGCTGTCATCCTCTTGTTTGTCAGGCACAGTTTGCTCTTAGTGAAACCATGTTGACTGTCACCAGTCACCTCCTTGCCATCCATGTGTCTTAGTATTGTCGCCTGGAGATTCTGCTGTCCATGATTTTGCCAGGCACTGAGGTGAGACTGACCGGCCTGTGGTTCCCTGGGTTCTCCTTTGTTTCTTTTTGTAAAGATGAGGGTTATGTTTCCTTCTTTCCAGTCAGTGGGAACTTAACTGGTCTGCCACAGCTTCTCAGGTATGACCAAGAGTGTCTTAGTCATAATTTTCCTATCTTTAGAAATAAAAGCCTTCAGCTAAAAATGTATGCTATTTATAAAATGCATCCTGTTAAATATATGTGAAGGATGATACAATGTTAGAATTATTTTGCAGGAAACTGCATACATTGGTGTATGGTAGTTGCCTACACTTTCTCAAATTATTTTATTCCCGATAAACCAAATACACTAATTTTTTCAAGTACGATTTAAAAGGCTGGTGGATTTAAAACTCAGTTGGGGAAATCCAATAAAGGCTTGACATTCCTTTTTACATGACGTATGGAGTCTGCAGAATATATTGCTTCTCTTCAGAATTAAAAATTCACATATCTAGCAGCCTACACTAGGAGCAATGCTGCAACTCATTAGAGAGAAATACAAAGACATGCTTTGAATCATAAATATGGGGAAAATAAAATGTCAGTGTTTTTTAATAAAAATGTACAGTGAAATTTATGAAGGCATCCGTCATCTTATGAAACATGTCTGAGACATGGTGAGAGAAAAGTCAGTATAGACTTTACAGGCTGCTCTGCTCTTGTGATACTGACATGTCACAGGAAGTATGTGAGGGCAGGAGATCCAATTCTGTTTTCCTGTGTGTTGTAGAAGAAATTCTGCTGAGGATAGTACAGTTCTGTGCGTGTGAAGCGATATGAAGTAGAACTCGGTCCAAGTTAGTGTTCTTTTTAGTCAGATTGTTACATCTGAAGTCAGTTTTCTATGAGGTAGAAATTTTAGTGCAGGATTTTTAATGTTAGGAGTACTGTAGGATTGTTTGTGGCATCCAGCAGTTGAATGTATTTAAACTTGAAAGTTTTACAATCTGGAAGGAAATGGGATGCTAGAGTGAAAAGTATTTTAAAAAGAAAGTATGGCTGTGAACCCCAGACACATGGAGAAACTGTATCCTTGCTGAAGGTCATGGAAAAGAACATCTGAATGAAAGTCATTCAGAATAATCAGCTGTTCAAAATACTGGATGGCTGATTAGTCTGAATGAAAAAGCCAAGCATAAACAAAATTTGAAGACTGTGACAGAATTCCTTGGGAAAAGCAGTAAGTCTGCAGTTCTGAGCAGTTCTTGCCACAGCAAAGTAGGTGAAAAGAAAGCCTATTTGGGAGGCTGTCTTTGAGGAGCATATTTCAACTTTTATGTTCTTGGTAGTGATTTGAAAAATCGATGGATGTTGCTGACTCACTGTTCATTGAGTCAAATGGATTAAGTCAGAGATACTAGCATCTTTATTTGATTTTTTAAATTAATATTACATATCTATTTTCAGATGTTTGACTCTAGTTCAAAAGGAGTTGTCCTTGGCTTTGCAGAGAATTCCTTGCCAGTGTCTCAGTCGGGAGGAACAGAGTCAGCACAGAGTGATGGGAATACTTTGGCATTACATTTGCCTCACACAGATCCATGAAGACTTAGGCTGGGGATACAGTTTCACATGCTGCTTTGCCTTGTTAAATTTCAAGCTGTCATCCAAAAGAGGTAGTTCCTTTGAGGAAATCTCTGTCATGTGAAAACCTAATCTTTTCTTGTAGAGGTTTGTTGTCTCTTGATCAATGAACTGATGTAGCTCACTGGGGATGCTACAGTTGTTAAATGTGGGGAGAGAGGGCAGGAGCTTGCACTGAGGAGCAGAAGAGCTCAAGACCTCTCCATATTTTCTTGACAGCTGCTTTTCTTTAGATCAGAGCAAGTCTAGTGGGAAAATCCACCCTTAAATAAAGTACCAGATTTTTCATTTAAGTAAAAGGAAATGCTGGAGAGAATGCTAAGGTCTGTTCTTGCAAAAAGGAGTATAACCAGTGAATGGATGGCCCTAATTCCACCCCTTCACACACACACACAAAGGTTCTATTTTAATTTGTGGAAATAACTTCCCTACATAATTCTGTGGCTCTACCCAGCAACTCAAAGAAGAAAAGTCATTGTTCAAGTCTCTGTGAACCTTCCTTTTTTCATACCTGAAGTTGCTTAGGGTATGTGAAAGATTTAAGTACTGAAAAGTACCTTCTAATAAAGTACTTCAATTATCAAGAGATTACAATGATTGCTGGCAAATAAAGGGGAAACTACTTTTCTAACCTGGCCCTTAATGCTTTTATAGTAGCAAAAACAGTTGCATAGATGAGTTCATTTATCGACCCAGCAGTCAAGTTCATTCAGATTTAATTTTGCTTTCTGAACTCAGATTTTTGAACTGTTTGTTTGTTTTTTTTTTGTGTGGGTGTCTTGACTCGAATACACTGAAGTGTTCATTTTGTTAAAACAATAGTTTAAGTACGTTCTGTCCATTTTAAATATTTGAGTCTTTCCTTCCTCTTTCTGTTTTTCATATGACATTCAATATCTCTGCCAAACCAGCATAATGACTTAGGGTAAACTTTCTCTGATTAAATATGTGAGAAAGCTTATGTGTAAAGTTCAGACAGTCTTGGTCATGCCAGTCTTGATTTTATGTCTGGAAATACTGGTTTTTGACATTAAACAAAAGATGTATCATACTTTTCCCAGCATATACTGATGTGAATACATCTTGCAGCATTGAAAATAGCCAAGATTATCATCTGTTGTGGATAAAAAGGAATGTGTTTAATTAAGCAGAAATTTATTATCTTACCTGGCAACTACCCAGCAACAAGCATTATATGTGGAAATCCATTTAATCTGTTGGACCCAGCCTTATGCTGGGAACTCACTGTCAAGATTAAAGAAGAGTGAGAAAAGATCTTTTTTCATCTTTACCTTCTCCATGATTTCATGGATGGTGCTTCCAAGTGACTCCTTTTTAAAGAAACCGGCTCCTGTTACAGAATTAGTTGTGAAGTTAAAAATGAGACATGGGTATGAATGCAGAGATCCCTGTGATGCACTGTGAAAACTTGTACACATTTTAAAAACAATTATATGGGGTACAAAAAGACTGGTTGCTTTTGTGTTCCACTCACATTTCAAATGTGAGGAAACCAAAACCCTTTAAGATATGGGTCTTAAAGGAGACACAGATATTTTCTTTATTCTGCTATTCAGGCTTATAGGAAAAGTATTCATATGTCCTGCTGAGAATCCCTAAATATGGTGATGCCTGTTTCCTGCTTTTTCCTCCAGGAAGAGGAATCTTGCAGTGGTTTCTTTGCTCATTGCCTGTCTAGTGACTGCTGCACAGGCAACCGATGTGATATAACCCCTTTCATAAATTTGATCCAGTTCTGTATAAAACTCAGTGCAAGACCCCAACAAAACAAAGAAAACCCCAACCAAACCCACAAATGTAGAAAACCTCAGCATACTCCACACATCCTCATCCTTAAAATTTTTATATATCTTGAATGAGAAATATTTTCATGCATTTAGAGATGAAAGTTGATTTGCTACCTTAAATTTGACTCTGACAGGAAGCAAAGCTTTTAATTTCAAGTTAAATGTTGCCTGGAAAATTTAAACCTAGCTGAATTGTAGATTATAGTTAAGAATTTAACCTGTTGTTTAGCTAGAAACTGGTGAACTACTTATCAAATGATTGTAGTGGAACAGCTTGAGTCAAGTTCATTTAAGGAAATAAGGACTGGGAGAGGGAGGGGCTGCCTTAATTTTGCAGCCTGGATTTGCCAGCCAGTCTTAGCTCTTGTAACTGATTTCCCTATGAGGGTGTTACTGATTATTTTATTATTCTGACAGTAAGAAAAGCCATGTCTCATACCTTCTTCTTCAATATGAGGTAGACTGTTCTTATTCAAGGTCTGATTAAGGTTTTTTTCCCATGATGGCCTTTATTTCCCATCACCCCTTCTCTTCATTGATGGCTGCCCTCAGCAATATGGAGAGTAGCTTTTCTATCAGTCTGGTGGTGCTGGCTAGTTTACAGGTTTTGTGAAGGAAGGAAAGGCAGCCCCTTTCTGTCTTCTAGAAGGAATGGTGCTTAGGAGAAATTAGGGTGAGGGGGAGAGGAATGCAGTACATTCACATCTGCTTGTCTAAGGAAAGTCTTGTCTTGATTTCTTGCTCCTTTTTGGAAGGAGGCCCTCCAGTTCTGTCGTATGCTCACACAGCGGCACCTTCCTAAACATCAGGAACCTGCCTGTTGGGTAGAGTTGCCTTTTTGTTTGTGCTATGTCCATGTGGTCTGTCAAGCATTTCCCAGGAGCCCTACCTTAGGTTTCACCTTCTTCCCATAGATCACATGGAAAATTTTGTAAGACATCCCCATTTCCATATGTCTTAATTTCCAGAAGTACTGCTTTGAGATACATTATTCTTTTGAGCAAATCTAAATTGGGAATTGAAGCTGTGGAACCGTAGGGAATAATGCCTGAAGGGAAGTTAAAGGTGAGACTGCAAACCAGGCTGGTTTCAGAGATGTAAGAACAGAAGATCAAAAATTACTTTCTTCCCTATGGTGCAGTAGTTTCTACATGTCCTTACAGACCCAATCAAAATAACATTTGATTAAAATGAATACAACAAAGCACAATTTTTAGTGGTACTATATCTCTGGATTAAAAAAACACCAAAATTTAATTATATATTAAAGATTAAAGTGTACTTTCTGGTTTTAGTTATATTACAGTTTCTCTGGTGTATAATCAGTAAGGCAATTTAATGTAAAATTAAAAATCCTGGGACAAGAGCATCTCTCTCAATTCATATTAGCATGTCTGAGAAAATAATTTTGGCCTTTAATGTTGATTTATAGCAGTTTTTCATTCTTTATGTGCTGAAATCCAAAACAGTGTTATTCTAATATGGCTGTATTACCTGCTGGTGTTGTTTGAGAGTTGAGTGAGCAGTCCTTTGTATTTTCTTTGAAGGATCAATATTTCAAGATCTATGAAGGAGAAGGGTCTAACTGACAAGCTGCCTTAATACACTGTTATTCTAACTATGACTGGATTGACTGAAAATTGCCTCAAAGAGTAAGGTAATTTATAAAAACTATAAAGTGTAGCCAAGTGTTTGAAGTAATCAAAGCTAATGAAGAATGATTTATTTTCACTTTTTGAATGCCTTCACTGTTACAGTTTTTGAAGTTTTTCTTTCTGAAATGTTCATATTTAATACTGCATTTGCGTGAAAAAGGTGCATTAGATGTTACAACTGCAAAATTATAGCTGGCAAAATTGAATGAAATAATTTTTAATAGATGTAGTGTGATAAATTACTCTTAGAGTACACATGTAATTGGAGAGAAATTTGGTTTGGATTTTTGGTGTATGTCTAGAAATTGAGCAAACAACCTGCCTTAGGAAAAAATGGTAGCTTGGAAACAAGATGGATACATAATTATAAACCAGTGCCTTTTCATGAAATAGGAATTCAGTTCATTTCAGTACTACCTTGTTTCTCTGCCTAGACATAGTTTCATAACAAGCAGGTATTACTTTGGAAGCCTCATTGTGTAATACAAATATTATATATATATATGTAAGTAAGCTCTTTTTATTTTTGAATCATTAAATGTAGTCATTCTTCTGTTATTCTGGGATTTTGTATTGTGTTTTCCTCTTGCAATGATCTTTTTCCTTCACCTTGAAGAATCTTTCTGTAATTCAATATTTAGTATTTTGCAGGAGACATCATATATGCTTAGAAGAGTATTCAAATAATGAGAGAGAGTACTTGTAATGGAAAAAAGCTTTTCGTCATCTATTGGTGTGACTGTGCAAAACTGTGATGAGCTTAATTTTCACAGAAAAAAAATACTATTCTTGCAATGTATGCTGTTTGCATTTGAGATTTTGATGTAACAGATAAATTAGTTTTAAAAAGTCAAAGAAAATAGTAGCAGACATGGCAATGTGAAAGAAATTTCTTTTATCTCCTCAGTGGTAATATGAATGTGAAATTCAAATGATTCTGTGAACAATGTAAATTTTTACATCAAAGTCTAATGTTTACTTACATAATAGATCTGAAGTGCTGGGTAAAATTTTTTTGTTTCATTAATGAATAGCATAGACGTACAAAAAAAAATGCAAAAAAATGTCCCTAGTTAGGGAACAAACTGGATTAACTTCTTGATGAATAAATGAGCTTTTTTTACCCTTAAGGTTTAAATTAATGATTTTATAAAAAGGCATAGTCAGGCTCTAGTTATTTGCTTTGTTCTATTCTGCTTGCTTAAATTGCACCTGAAATTACATTATTTCAGTGGTGTTAAATGCCTTTTCTGATTCTTTTAAATGGGAAATTGAAAATATTCTTAACATATAAAATGTATTTCAAATGAAAGAGCAACAGCATGGAAATGCAGGTTAACACATCCCATTTAGGTTTCATTTTTTTAATGGTGTTTTAAAACTCTATTAGAAGTGTAAGATTTATTGTGAGAATTAACCCACCAGGTTTTATTTTTGATACATTGAACTAAAAAATACATTCATTTAAAAGCCATACTAATCCTTTAACATCATAATAGCAGAGAAATTGTTCACGTTAACATAAATGTGAAATGCATAAAAACAGGCATTCATTTATATTTTTGAATAAATTCTCTTTTCTTGGCCTTTAATAATGAAGATACAAGAAAATGGCTGGAGAACAGAAAGTTAGCAGAATCAGCTGCAGTAAAGATAGAACACATCTTAATCAAACCAAGATTTAATTAAGCCAGATGAAGCCAGTCACAGATTTGATTGCATAACACTGTCAAAATGAAGGATAAATACTAAAAATATGAATTTTAGTAAACTATATCTGTTATTTGAAGTCTTCTCACTAAAATACCATAACAACGTGGGTCTGTCCATTGAACAGATGTGGTTTAATAGTCAGTGTCAGTAAAACTGGCTAAAATCACATAGTTTCTTTTAAACAAGAAGAAGAATATAGTAATAAATGGAAAGAATTCTGGATAACAGTAGACTCTGGGGGGAAGTAACAACAGGTGCAATGCTGGTTCATCTGAAATGTCATCTATGCTTCCAAAGTTTTGATCCAAGCTACTTATCCTCCTCTGAACTGAAAACGTTCATTTTTACAGAATAATAGTATCACAGAATGGGTTATGTTGGAAAAGACCTCTAAGATCATCACATCCAGCCATTAACGCAACACTGTCAAGTCTGCCACTAAACTATGTCCCTAAGTGCCGCGTGTATGCATCTTTTAAATACCTCCAGGCATGGTGACTAAGCCACTTCTCTGGGCAATCTGTTCCAGTGCTTGACTGCCCTTTCAGTGAAGGAATTTTTTCTAATATCCAGTCTAAACCTCCCCTGGCACAACTTGAGGCAATTTCCTCTTATCCTATCTCATGTTACTTGGGAGAGAAGGCCAACCTCCACCTTGTTACAACCTCCTTTCAAAAGGTCCCACTTCAGCTTGCTTTTATCCAGGCTAAACAGCCCCAGCTCCCTCAGCTGCTGCTCATCAGATCTGTGCTTCAGACCCTTCACCAGCCTTGTTGCGCTTCTCCAGATATGCTCCAGCCCCTCAATGTCTTGCTTGTAGTGAGCGGCCCAAAACTGAACATGGGATTCAAGGTACAGCTTCACAAGTGCTGAGTACAGGAGAACAGTCACTGCCCTAGTCCTGCTGCCACGCTATTTCAGATACAGGACAGGATGCTATTGGCTTTCTTGGCCACCTGGGCACATGCTGGCTCATGTTCAGATGGCTGCTGGCCAAAACTCCCAGATCCTTTTCCACTGGGCCACTTTCCAGCCACTCTGCCCCCAGCCTGTAGCCCTGCCTGGGGTTGTTGTGACCCAAGGGCAGGACCTGGCACTTCAGCCTTGTTGAACCTCATGCAATTGGCCTTGGCCCATCGATCCAGCGTGTCCAGATCCCTCTGCAGGGCCTTCCTTCCTTCCTTCCAGTGTATCAACGCTCCCACCCAGCTTCGTGTTGCCTGCAAACTCACTGAGGGTGCACTTGATCCCCTTGTCCAGATCACTGATAAAGATACTGAGCAGGATGAATCCCAACACTGAGCCCTGGGGAACACCGCTGGTGACTGCCTGCCAACTTGCTCCCATTCACCACCACTCTGGGCCCAGCCATCCAGCCAGGCTTTTACTCAGCAAAGAGTATGCCCATCCAAGTAGTGGGAAGCCAGTTTCTCCAGGATAATGTTGTGGGAAACAGTATCAAAGGCTTTACTAAAGTCTAGTAGACAGCATTCACAGCACTTCCCTCATCCACTAAGTGGGTCACCTTGTCGTACAAGGAGCTCAGGTTGCTCAGGAAGGATTTGCTTTTCCTAAATCCCTGTTGGCTGGTCCTGAGCCCCTGGTTGTCCTGTATGTGACACATAATGGCACTCAAGATGATCTGCTCCGTGAGCTTCCAGTTTGAGACATTGATGAGGTCCTCTCTCAGTTGTCTCTTCTCGAGGTTGAACAGGCCCAGCTCCCTCAGCCTTGATATGTAAGAGGGATGCTGCAGTTCCTTAATCATCTTTGTCTCCCTCTGTGGGACCTGCTCCAGGAGCTCCCATGTCTCTCTTGTCCTGAGGAGCCCAGAACTGGACACAGCACTTGATGAAGTTAATCAGAACTTTGTGAGTTGTTATAAATTATTTGAGAGTGAGGGGAAACTAGAGATGCTCAGATAAAGATGTGGTAAAAATCACTTCAGAAATCACTTTCCGAAAATCTTGAAATAGGCAAGTTCTTTCTAACAATTGTTAGGATGCTATTCACCCCTGCATGTAGGATCCTCAGCAGCATTCCCGGGTGTAGCAACCTGATTATGAAATGTACCACAACGCTGGTGATATCTGCAAACAAATTATAAGTTGGTTCATTTACTTATGTCTCACATAATTCTGTTGGGAGCAGTGGCAGCATGAATTAGGGCTGTGTAAAGCAGGAACAGACTTGATTTGCACAGCTATAATCATTGTGAAGATTATCAAGCCTCACTTTTAGAGAGAAAGGCAAGAACATTTCCATAGCGTTTAAGTGTTTGTATCACAGTTCTCTGTTCATTTCAGTTTTTAATGGTGGGCAGATTACAGATGTAATTGTAACTACTTTAGCAGAATTATTTAAAATTAAATGAGCAAACAGGCTAACCTGTTAAATAGGTGTTCCACATACGTGGCTAGTCCCCAACCCCCATCACCAAAAGATGTACCCAGGGCAGCTAGCTGGAGTTGGTACAATTTGTTCCCTCTGCACTGTTTACCCTCCTTTGTTAATGTACTTGTTATAGTTTTATGTCTGACAGAATGCCTTAGTCCTCAGTTTCTGGCAATGTCCCTATTCTGAGTGACCTCCTCTTTAGCATAACTATATTCCAGCATATTATTATTAGCACTTCAGGCTAAATTAGTGGTTTCTGCTCTACTTCCCCAGGGGAGGAGTTGCCCTGTCTGTGAATCAGATTCTACTCTTTTGCACAGTATGGTTTTCTCAAGAGTATTTCTAGGATTGCAGGAATACTTCTGGACAGTCAGTGCTTTTGGGGTTAGCTGTAGGGATGCAAAGAAGATAATTAACTAGTGTAATACAGAGTGTATTACCTTCTCCTTAGGTAGCTCTCTGAAACCCCTGCACTGCATTCTGATAGGTAGAAAAAAATTAGGGAAATATAAAAAAAAGTCCATTTCATCACATCTCCCAGGTAAAGACATGAATATTTCAGGGAGTATTTCAGCTGAGCATCCTCTTTGCATATTTACAGGGAACTGAACTGGGAGTCTTCACTCAGGGTATGGCTTCACTCACCACTTCACTATGGTATGGCTGTCAAAGCAGGCTGATGATGCATTTATTTTTTTCTTGAAACACTGTTTTGTTCTAATGCAAAACCTTTCAGAGGGAAAGAGGTGGGCTACTTGAAAATGTTTGTCTTGTTGAAGTTTGTGCTGAATTATTTGTACTTAAAGAGCGACGAGATCATTTGCATGCTCTAAAAGTGTCAAAGCGTAAAGATCTATCCTAATGATACCATCATCTAGGTACCTGTTTTTACCATCCATGAGCTGTAAAAATGTGATTTCTTAGTTTATTTTCTCTCACTTACTCTGAATTCTTTCTAACTCAGTGAGAACTTTAATGATAAAGCAGAATTCTTTCCTCTCCTTGATTCCCATATTTAGTGATTTGCTTCAAGCCAAAGTAGCTCTCTCTAAACCGATGTAAGTTACGTTTTCACTCCCTCCCTACTCTATGGTCTTCAGCAGATTTGTGAAGTTACACTCAATTCAAACATCTCAACCAAGTCTTTGAAAGACTGTGGAGTATGTATACATGCGTAAGAGATGAAGTGTATTTGTTCAGGCTGTAAAGGACTGCTGAAATAGATGTCACAAAACCATTAGTTCTGTGCTCCATTCCATCATTTTTATGTGAGTGGATTAAAAAGATAAAAGAATCAGAATCCAGTCAAGAATTTAGGACATCAGAAAGGACCCAAGCAAGACTGAGACATCTGTTTAAATTTGCAATATAAAAGTGCTGTTCAGATGCTGATTTGATTCTGGAGGCATCTAAATTTGCCAGGCTTACTAGGCTTACCTACCTATTTGAGGGCTATCCACAGCTTTGCTTGGCCATAGTCTATAGTCACCCAGTCAAATGCAGTTTATAATTTAAGCTGAGCAGGATCTAAAAAGTAAGTGCTGCTCTGTTTAAATCCTCAAAAGGGCCAAATCTAATATAGCCTTCAGGGAATATGTAAGACAACTGTAAAAGGACAGATTAGCCTTGCTCCAGTGTTTTAAAAATCAACTCTAAGTGTCTGCTTTAAGGATTCAGCTCTGTGACACATGACTGAGTTTACAGGTTTATCTGCAGCTCTTAGATATTTGACCTCCATGCTTAGTTGTTTGAGGGTTTTTTTCCTACATTTTTTGGTGCTCGTAGATCATATTTCTTGAGCAGACAGTTGAAAGAGAGTGGAATTTTTAAAGACCTCTATCTAAGCTTTTTTAGCTGTATCCCACCGTTCATAGTGATTTACCAAAGAGATCCAGTTAGCAGCTATGAAATTTTAGGGTTCAGGGAAGAACAACGCAAACCCTGCTCAGTCCTGGCAGGGCCAGAGGAATTAGCCTTGTGCAAGGGTGCATCAACTGTGTGGGTACTTGCACCTGGTACAAGTGCAGTTCAGTGGCAATGGAAATGGGTGAATAATTGAAGTGGTTCTCTGTTGCTGGTTCAGCAGTTGGCACTGAAGTTATGCTGGAAGCAGTTGGATCTCAATGTGCTGGAGCTGTGCAGGTGTACAGTCAGTACTCATACTTGTGTTGAAAGAGCTTCTGTTCTCGTGGCAGATGTGTTGGTCATTGGAGACAAGCAGGCAAATATTTGGGTTTCTTTTATAGGACCAAGTCTTATAAACAGGAACAGGGTCAGCACTGTTTTCTGATGTTGTTATATTATTTCAAGTAACACGATGCATTGGAAGAAAAATTATGTTGCATCATATTAGGATGGAAAGCTGCTTTAGTCATAGTAAATATTAGTCATTAGTAGATATTGAATAATATATGTTGAGGATACAGAATTTTATGTCATTCAGCAAGTCTAGGTGAGATGCACCTGCCTGTGAGCTCCAGAGGAACCAGTGGGGAAGATATCTGGTGCACAGGTTTTCATTTTTAATATGTTCCTTAAGACTGGAAGGTAGCTGGTGTTCTGCCCAGATTCAGAATAGACAAGCAGATTGAGCAGGGTAAATATAGCCTGATATAAATCACAGTGAGCATGTGGAAAAAGCTGATTGGGGACTCAGCTGATAGGGAATTAAAGGCCTTGGGTAAAATTGATTCTGCTCAAAGTTTTGTGGAAAGTAGGGCTTGTAAAACAAATGATTGACAAAAACTTGATTTTAATCTTTTAATATCTGGTAAAATTACAAATTTGGTAAGATGTTGGTGTCAATGTAAAAGACTTTGAAAAGCATTTGACTCACTGCCACGTGAAACCAACTAATAAAAAGATGAATTGAACTATGGAACAAAACAGACCAGACTTTGATGAATAACAAACCAGTTGGCAGGTCTTAATATAGGATTGTCAATAAAGAAGTTTTAAGAACTAAATGGCTTTCCCATAGTGAGAGAGAGAGAGACTGTAAATTATGTCTGGATTGTGGAAGGGAAGGAGATCACTATGAATGCTTAAGTACATTCTCAGAGCCAAAACAGTAATGTTGAGTGTAGTGGCAGTTCAGGAGTGTAACCAGGCTGATGATTTTTTACTGTATATAGAACTGCTCAGAACATTTAGAGTATGTCACACAAGGCCATATGCATTTGTCAAAATAGCTTGAAAATTACTAAGTGCATATAAAATCTAACCCTAATAGTACCTGAAGCATCTGAATCAGTCCTGAGGAGCTCTTGTTGAATTCAGGAGTTCTGTCTGCATAGCTTATTTCTCATCCAGTTCTTTTTAAATGGATGTCCCTATAACATGTACAGTGTAGCCAAATCCAAAGCGATGGGCTTAAGTTTCATAAACAGGAGATCACAGAAGATGATTTAGTATTCCCTGGTGCCTTTAAAGGATAGATTTACAGTAGATTGTGATAAATTAAAAACTTGGAGGAAAGCAGTGTGGTGTTTTCCAGGGTTCTAGAGGATGAGAAATAGTTCTAATGCGGTGTGCTCTTAGAAAGTTTTAAAAATTATTTATTTTTATTGATACCGCTATTTAGACACTCTAAAACTATGTGTCCTGTGGTAAGTAGATTAAGACCAGCTACCTGGAAATAAACCATAACTTGGATAATTTACATCCAATAGGTAAGAGATGGATGGGGAAAGCAAACCAGTGGAGACTGAATTAACTATTCAAGATTATTCAAGATTATTATCAGATACTGCATAGTTAGCATAGTTGTGTAAAACACATAAGTCCTGTAAAGACCTTCCATTAAGTGATAGGAGCATTGCAGTTGTCCTCAAAAGCAAGCATTTAGTGCTTTTTGATTATAATCTTCAACACTTTTTTTAAAATGTACAAATCATTAAATACATTTATGCCATTTGAAATTGCTTTTTATGTTTCTGTGGATATAAGACTGCTATGAAACAGGTTTCCTGAAAACTGTTTATTTTTCCTATACTCTTATTATATCTATCTTTCACTGTGAGAAAAAAATACAGGCATTAGACAAATGAAGCAGGGGAAGTTTTTTGCTAAGTAATAGTTTTTCTCTAATCTGTAGTGTCTAACTTGTACTCCATTAATTCACCCCAATATGGAAGAGAATGCTTTTTTTTCCCTAATGTGTATGAAATATTCCAGTTGTTCTGTCTTGCAATTTAATAACCCTTCCACATTTCTTACACTGACCTTGGTTTCCATTCAGATTTCTAACAACCTTTTTCTCTTAAAAGTAATGCAGTTGAGTAGAAGTGCATAATCAGTTATGCATCAAATCTCTGTGAAACAATATTACATTTAGAAAATACTGTCTAACTTTGCACTAAGTTGAATTTCAGTAAACACACTTCCTTATGCTCTTACATCCTAAAAAAGAAATCTTGCAGCAGCACTTACAAGGAAGTTAAAGATGTTGTATTCTCCTGTTGAAGATGGTTAGAGGAAAAACGTCATTTGGAGCCTCAATTGACTCAGCTTTCACATATCAATTGATAGTGTGTCTGTCTGTATTGATATTCCTATCAGAAGTCAGGATTATTCAGTGCTGGTATAGTATAGTAAAATATCCTCTGTGTGTGCATGTATGGGTGTTTGCTCTACAGTTGTGGATACTGTTCAGTTGTTAACATTCTCTTTGGCAGATACTGACCTGACCCAATCGTAGTTCTTCGGGACACAATTCCGGGAGTATCAGAATGAATAGGTAGGATGGATACTCCTTCAGAGGGGAAGGATGTAACCTGTGATGTGCCAGTGTCTTCTCCCAAGTAGGAAGCAAAAGGACAAGAGGGAGCAGTCTCAAATTCCTCCAGAGAAGGTTTAGATTAAATATTAGGAAAAATTTCTTTACTGAAACAATTATCAAGCACTGGAACAGGCTTCTCAGGGGAATGGTTGAGCCCTCATCCTTGTTTTTTAAACACGTGTAGCTGTGGCACCTAGAAACATAGCAAAGTGTCAGACTTGGCAATGCTGGGCTGATGGTTAGGCTTGATGATCTTAAAGGTCTTTTCCAACCTTAACAGTTCTGTTTCATTTAAGAGCTCTTGAGCTCTTAAAGTTGAGGAGATTCTTGTCCCTTTTGATTTACAAAAGGAACCTTGAATTCTGCCTTCCAAATGATCCCTTCAATACACATGCTGTTTTTCCTAGCTCCTTCAGTATTTGTGAAGTATCTGGTTTTGCTGTTTGTAGCCAAATAGTCCCAGTGAAGGGTGTTTTGCTGTTTATAGCCAAATGGTCCCCATTGGCTCACCTCAGGTGTCTTCATTCTTTTAATTGTGCCTTTCTGTGGGTCATTTTTAAAAACTAGTTGTTTGTTTGGATTTTTTTTCTCAAGTGAACAAAAGGTTGATGTCTCTCACTTGATCCTGGTTCTTTTGTAATACATACATAAAACCCTTGCCTTTTGAAATTACACTTTGTGATGAATTACTATTGCACTTTGCTTATGCATTTTTATTTAACTGGACTCCTGTTTGCTATCCCATAGCTTCAACCCTTAGTCCACGTTGTTAGTCACAATCAGCATCTCATCAAGAAGCACGAAAGACATAACAAGGGACTTTTTGTTAGGTACATAGGGGGTATGTAGATATAGAAAATCTTATTTTGTGCAAATTGGTGAGTAAACTCCTGAATGAACTGTCATAATATATGTGCTTTCCTATGAAAAGGGTAGGAAAAAGAGTCTCAGTTACAAGAGATTGTCTTTTCCTCCAGATAATTTATTTACAATCTGCTGTATAAATATTTCAAGTTTTGCAATTGAAACCTTTTACATTGATTTGCGCTTAGAGGCCTGTCCTTATTTTGTAGCAGATAATGTTATGTCAAAGCAATGTTTAGTTCTACATAGCAGCTGTTGTATTCATACTAAATTATGCCAGATTTAATCTTGAATATATTCAGCAAGAGCACCCAGTTGTGCTGACAAACCTAAAATCATTTTCAGTAATATTCTATTGCAAACCCTTTGGGCACATTGGCTTTCTGAGGTTGAATTCCCAAATTATATCCTAACATCCCAGCAGCAGAATCAATAGGTATCCTACTGGAATCTTGCAGTAGCAGAGGTAGACAATATGAGACAATTTCTCAAGAGTATTACTTTCCCAATCATTTTAATTGCCCCTGCCTGATTCACCAGTGCTTGTGTATTCATTTGTACTTGTTCAAAGCAAATGCAATTTAATTTTACAATACTCTCAAATCACTGCAATACTCATTTTACATGTCGAAAGAACAAGACAATAAAGTGGATAATCCGGTTTTCAGGGTTTCATAAGGAGAACTGAAATGTTGCATGGAGAAGAAACAATAGAAGGCAAGGTTCACTTGTGCAAAATTTCAAAGGTATCCTGTAAATCCCAGGTCATGGCACAGAGAAGGGCACCTTGATAATTGCGATAATTGTAATATTGCAATGAGGAGACAAAGATCAGAACAGTGGGCGAGAACCTAGTTTAGCTGGTGGAGAGCAGACAGCTGTAGTCAATGGAACAAAATCAGCTTTTCTGGAGAGCACTTCATTGCAGAAAACGTGCTGGACTGTTCTCAGGTACTCTTGACAGAAGTGCAGCTCCTTCCCCTTGCTCACTGCAGCAGGAGCGTAGTAAACTGTATGTGCCAAAATGGGATGGAGGAAGCACTTTTCACCTTTCCCAGCTCAACCCCCAGAAATTTAGGGTGCTTATTTAAAATGTAGGAAATTTCAGTTTGTTTTTCTAGGAAAGTCTTGAGTATTTTTCATGCTTTCCTGCTATATGTCTGAACCCCTTTCTGAGTATTTTGTAGGTAGGCATGCCACCTTGACTGCAGTTCCAGTTTGTTTAAATAGTTATGCAAAGTCCAGAGCTATGGTGTCCTCTCTTCTGATGTGTTTTGTAATTTTTCTAACCTACCATGATAAATAATTAGTTATTACATTACGGGATGCAATCCTAGAGATGGTTTGGAGTGTCAATAAGCAACTTGCCCTCTCCCGTGATACCCCATTTCAGCAGTTCCCAACAACTCCAAGCAGTACATGTCTAGAACTTTAATGTTCTGGAATATTCTTATTTTGAAAGAAAAATCTGTTTTACAGATAGTGACAGTAAGAATCAGGGAGTTCGATGTCCTAGGTTAGGATGAGAAGTAGAGCTCCACACCTCAGTTCTAGTTTCTTATTCCAGTCTCTGCTCAGAGGACTCTACAAAGAGAAAGATAATTTACAGCAGCAATTAAGAGGCATAATTTCTTCTGTGATGTGAAAATTGAGGGAAATTCTTACCATAGGCTGGTTTGAGTAACTTCAGAAGCACAAGCAACTCCTAATTTAACATTTGTATAGCGGCTGCTTCTTTGCAACTTTAACTCCTCGTGGACTGGATTAGCTTTGTGTTTCATATCTATAGCCAGAGCTGAGCAAGTGTTCTCTTCAAGGTGAATTAATGCTGATCACCGTTAACTTTCTGGTCCATCTGGCATCTGGGAAATACTTTCTCAGTGGCTGTTCATTTACTGAGGATGCATTGTGTAGGCACCGTTTAGATTTCTAGGGTTACACAGCTCTTTGTAGGTCACTGGTGATGCTGATGGGCCTTGCCAGCAGCTAGTTTTCAGTCCTCCAACATTCTTCTCGGTTAGAGCTTGGTCCTGAATGCAGAAACTAGAAAGGGAACCATAATCATTCTGCATGGCTAATGTGATCTCTCATGCTTGGCTGAGGGGGGAAATCTAGCGCATTTCAAAGAACAGGTTTCCCTTAAGTTTCATTTCTGACAGTTTGTCGCATATGAAAGGAGCAGAAGAGTGTTTGAGAATATGCTGACAGTTAATTATATTTTGGTTTCAGGTTAGAAATGACAAAGTATTTGGATGTTATCTATTTTGAGAGGAATCAGATATCCAGAAATAGGAGCCTGGGTACAGTACACATGATACCACCTTAGCACCTTCATGAAGTCTTGTGTATTCAGTCTAGAGCTGTCTTATTAGAAAGAGTTCCAAAGTGGGGAAAAGCTGGTATACCTAACTCAAAGCTGCAGAAAGATTCCACAGTTTAATTAGCAAATTCATGGCTTGACATGTTTTCATTGGAGTAGATGCCTAAAATGCCTCTTTCCAAGAATGGTGCAGGGTGCTTGAAGGAGAGACTAGGTGGGCATTCAGAGCTTTAATCCTCTAAATCTACTTCAGAGGACTGTTATCTTGAGTATATACTCTTTTTTTAACTAGATGGTCTGACTGATGCTTCATTCTTCTTAGGAGAGGCATTTGTATTTCCGTTTGATAAGGTTATAGGAGCTCTTCACTAGCTTCTTTAGGAAAGTGTTATGATCTAGGTGACCTAAGAACATGTGAATTTCTTGGATTTCAGTAGAACCCATGGTGTAACTCTTATCTTTAGATGTAGTATTTAGACTGTTTGTATTTCATATTATTAAGTTGCATGTGATCATTTAAATCTCCATTGTATCTGCATATCATTCTTTTGTTTTTTATTTATCAGGTTTCTTGTCTATACTTACATAACTACTGCAAGCTATCTAGTCTTACAAAGTTGAACTTCATTCTTCAAGTGTGATTTACTCACTACAGCCTAAAGTCATGATGGAAAAGATGAGCATACCTACAAGCAAAACTTCCCTGGTCCTCTTTCTGTGCCAAATAATTTCTGCACTGGATGTACCTCTTGACTGTAAGTATTAACCTGATAAATAAGTACAGAATAATGGAAGATTAATTAAATAATTTCTGTAGGAAGCTGAAGATAATTCCAACATGGAGATAAAAATAGAGTGTGTTTGTTCACTTCAGTCAGGACATTTTAATTATGAGTATTTACACTTACTTACTGAAGATTTCCAAAACTTGTGCATATAAAATGAGTTACATTGTTCAGTTGAGGAGGTTTAACACAGGATTCTCACAGAATCCTACTTACACTTCAGTGTGCCTTTGTTTGATCAAATGAAGAAGGCCAGAAAAACCCTGCTAAATGCTAATTATTTGTGAAATTAAGATCATATTGATAATTTTCTAAAAATCCCAGGACAGTTCCTAGTTGCTGTAAACAATCACCCTTACCTTCAGAGAAGGGGTTCCCAGTAGCTAATATGAGAGCTAGTAAAAAATTCAAATACCTAAAATTCAGACGACACTCCAGCATTAATACGTGAGGAAACACCTGGAGGAGGGGAAATCCCAAGATCTGAAGTTCTTGTCTAATGTAAGACTCTGTTAGTGGGGAACCTTGAAGGTAGCGCTCAATGCTGTAAAGGAAGCAATGGTAGCTGCTGCATTTTATATTCTCAATAGCTAATTTTATTAAATTACTCATGTTTCAGGTTGCTGTTTTCTTTCTAAGATAAACATGATCACATTTTCAGAATTCAGTGAACCATGTTGCACCTCTCAGTGACTTTTCATTCAGGGAAGAGAACATTAGGGCAGGTGTTTAATTGATGGATTAGTACGTCAGTAAATTTGCCTGTGATTCTAATCTGCGTGGTTTTCTTTACCCCTATGGTTTTGATACTTTCCTGCCTTCCAGAAATGCATGTTTAATAGTCATTGACATACATTGCAAGTGCTTTGTTTTTTGGTTTTTTTCCCATTCCTATCAAACCAATGACCTGTATTTCTGTAACAAAATCAATATATCTGAATCGCATCCAACTTGTTGTGTTGTAAATGCCTTTACAGCAATGAGCTGTGGGTTAAAGAAGGCTTTGGAAGTTTGATGAATAAATGAATGTGTTACTTTCGAAACTTAATTTTTCTCTTTAAACATCTTTTCAGGCTATAAATAGTGTTTTAAACCTATCTTGTAGTTTAGTAACTAATATAAATTCTGTACCTCTTTAATATCATTATCTTGAGAGCAAGATTTTGCATTAAATTTACCAGAAATGCATCAATAGACAAAAATGAATAGTCCTTTTGGATGTATCATTTTAATTCTGTACTGAGAATTTAATTCTCTTCTACTTCCTGCTTAATAACTTTGTGATGTCTGATTAAGTCACATACTTGAATTTTTAGCCAGAAATTACATCTAGAATGATGGTATTGCTTTCATAAATAATGATGAGAATGGTCTCTGGGAGAGCACCACAAGGGAAGGACTTAGATATTTTTTGTGGGTCTTCCCTAAATATCCACCATAGAGACCTGGTGGTGAGAACATACTTGATTTTTGGGTTTCATCCAGGTTAGAAACTCCTATTCATAGCAAGTCCACCAGTTCCTAGTCAGTGTCTCCTCAAAGCAGGCCAGGAATGACTGAAAATGTGGGGGACTCAGGGACATTTGGCCTACTCATAAAGAGGCATGTTTATGCAAAACATTGGAATTAAGCAGTAAAGATCTGACAGCTGAGATGAAATTTTTTTTGTTTAGTTATTTTTCAAACCAAAAAGGGTTGCAAGTCTGTTGAGTAGAATTAGGTGCTTTTGTCTACAAGAGTAATTTTAGCCTGAAGCATTATCTTTGTTCTTCCATGCGATCATATGGGTGGATTGATTTTGACTGCAGCATGAGCGTAGTGCACTCCATTAATTCTGATTTGCTGCTGTCTCCTCAGTGTTACTGTTTTATGTCCTTGCAAGGCCAAAATCCCATAGCATGGTTGCCATTAAAAAGTCAACACTTCAGGAAAGTTTCTCATGCCAAGAGCTTTAAGATAAATGTAGTAATATCTGACACAATGGAAATTGTGATTGGAATTTCAGGCATTGCTGCATGGATTGCAGTGCTGAATGTTTTAAATGTTTTCTTTTCAATGGTGACCAATGTTCTCATCAGAGATACTTATCTTCCCTCTCAAAACTGCTAATTTTCTCTTCACTAACAAATGTTTCTCTTTAATCTCCATTTGTCCATTCAACTGCTGATTCTGATGTGGGAATAAAAGCAAAACTTCTAGAAGAATGTAAGTTACTCTTCACTAAAAATAGGCTGTGTGCTGCTGAAAATTAATACAGATTGTGTTGCAAATTGAATTTACAGTCCAAAACCGTGTGATTCTGACATCTTGTTGATAATTTGGTTTGCTGTATCTAGATGTTTTCTGCCTACTACTGTACGTAGACATAAACAACATTCTGATATTCTGAATAAATTAATTGTGTGATTTTGGGTGGTGTGCTATTTGAACATTAAAATCTTCACTCAATATCAACATGTGCAGTGTTTTATTACTACTTTCAGGAGTAAATATATTTGACGAAAAATAAATTTATTAGAATATATGTACTTTTGTACTATTTTACATATCTGATGTGGACATTGTTTTATATCCACAGTGGATATGGCTATTTAGTAAACCTCATATTTTATGGGTTCTAACTTAGCTTTAGTTTTATGGTTAATTTAATCAGTTTTAAGTGCAGTTCATAACACAGGAGTGGAGATTTCAGGTCTTTGATGTGCATCAGATGGAATATCCTGTAGGATGGGCAGTGTTTGTGTCATATCCTTTTTCAGAGTGTATTTGCATTTCCCAAGTAAGCATCTGATATGCACTGACCCTGAGAAATGCCTCTGAGAGGGAAAAGGCTGCCTTCAAGTACTCCTAAAGAAATACACTCAAAGGCATAATGTAAAAATGCTGCCTTCCTTTTTCAAGGATTCTCCCCTGCACAGTGAGGAGCAGAGCCCAGTTCTCCATGGCCTGTTCTGTTCTGCTTAGCTGCTGTGTTTTGTTATGATTCCATGACCTGATTTCTTTTCATCGCTGTTTCTAGCAGGTAGGGTTTTACAGACAGCTAGCTCTGTCTGTGCAAAGGAGTACTTCATGTGTAATGGTACTCTTGAGGAAACCTTAAATAAAAATCCAAGTTGTACAATTTTAACTGTCTAGAGTGAGGCATGAGAACACAGCTTACTCTAATGTTTGAAATATTTTGTTCCAGTGGATAGAAATTACCCCAAAGCACTAGCAAAAGGTATTGCTGGACAGGTGATTTACAGCACTTAGACAGGGATGCTCGTGGGCATGTTATCAAACAGGTTTAATTAGGTGACACTAAACTATAAACATGAATAATGTTGAGGAAGACACCTTTCTCACTATCTTAATATCACAAACAGTATTGTTTTAATGCAAAAATGGGAATAGATAGTGGTAAAAGATTATAAATTACTTACCATAGGTAGACACCAACTACTTTGTCAGGTGAATCAATTTTGTTCTGTGCTACTTGTTTTATAGTACTTGAAAAATCACAAATGTTAAATGATTGCTTCTCCTGCGACAGTTCACAAGACTATATTTTTAATGGGTTTCTTAAGGGGCATCAGTGATTTACTTTTTCTACATGTTTACTTTATTTGGAAACTAGATATTATTTTTGTCATTTTTAACAGTGTCTTGTGCTTATAACACATTTTTTACTCCTGAAAAGTAGTTCTTAAAAGCATGCTTTGTAGATTAATGCAATATGTTAAGCACAATAAATGTGTGGAAAGGTTTCACCCACAGAGAATTTGAAAATACATAAAATGTTTAGAAGCACAAAGCAATGTATATTTTTTCCTTCTGTGTGGTAAAAAAACCTTTTGTGAAGGTTTATGTCTTGCAACTCTTGATTTCAGATTTATTGGACTTAGAATTAGAGTGTCCTTTGGTTTTGTGAAAATCTGTTGAAATCTGGGGTATAGAAATGATATTTTCATTAAACTTTTTGGCCAAGATCTTCATCCACTGTGAATCAGGGTAGCTCGGTTGGAAGTTAGTGTAGCTACACTGATTTACAAGGGTGGAGAGCTTCAGCCTCCTGATACAAAGGCTACTTTAATCCCACTCTTCTGTCAATGATTTGGTTCCTAACTGCAAATTCTTCTTTCTCTGCTTAAACAAGTGTCTTGGTGATACTTTGAAAATATTGTTGAAATCGTCTCTCTTTGTTGTATTTCATAATGAAGTGTCACAGCCTCCTACGATAACTCAGCAATCTCCAAAAGATTACATTGTTGACCCTCGAGAGAATATTGTAATACAGTGTGAAGCCAAAGGAAAGCCACCTCCTAGGTTAGTAGCTTTTTTTTTGCTTTTATTGGCCTAAGAGCGTGGAAGAACTTGGAGACTATACTGTAATTTTTGTTAACTAACGAGATCAAGATTATATGTATGAATGTTCTTGCACATGCAGAAACATGCAGACATCCGTACCTCTGTAAA
Organism: Irena cyanogastra; assembly: GCA_013397155.1. Lineage (NCBI taxonomy): Eukaryota > Metazoa > Chordata > Aves > Passeriformes > Irenidae > Irena > Irena cyanogastra. The sequence goes on from VWZV01000867.1 coordinate 95,157, forward strand.
TTACACAGCTGCCAGAGAGCGGCACAATTTTGACTCTTGTCACACTTGACATTTAAATGTTTCTAGAGTCATCAGCAGTTGTAGCATTTTTTTCTTCTCAAAACTCTAACAATAAAATAATACTTGATTATTACAAGAGCAGATAGGTAAATGCCCATGGAACACACTAGCAGGCATGCTGTACTATGAACTGGATCATGTGCCAGGTTTAGGCATAGTCTTTAAGAAGAATGAACATTGAATAAAGTCAGACCAACGCTAATACATTCAAATGTAATGTTTTGTAAATAATTCCATTTTATGAGGCTGATCTTGAAATACCATTTGTCAGAAGTTACATAGTCTGTATCAGTTTTATTGATCAGCAGCCTTGTGTATTTAATAGCCTTAAGTTTTGATTTTGGCAGAAATGGATCAGATTCCTGATCATCATCCATTTTAAGATTCTCTTTCAGCATCTTGAAATATTTGACAACTACTCATTTCAAGTTACTGAGTACCTGCACTGGAAACATCAGTAGCCATGATACTTTCTGGTACTGTCAGTAACTGCTGCTGATTGCAGAGACAGTGAATATAGAAATGTTCTCTCTGCTCTAGCAGTGTTATGCTACATCTTACTAGCAAGGTCTGTCTAAAAGTGCTCATTCAGACACCGAGCTTGTTAGATGTATTTCTTCTGAATAACCAGGTTTTTTTCTGCATTACTCCTGCTGTTTGCCTTGGCATCATGGTCATTATCACGCTGGGCAGCAGAATGGAGAAGATGGAGATTATCTAGGATACTCTCACCCTTTCTAGTGTTCCATTAAGGACAGGAGTGCCACAGAGCTGTTTTGTTTACAAAAACAGCCATTTAATTTCACTGGCCCAGTACCATTTTTAACAGTCTGAGTGTTTACCTGGAGGATCAGATGATTATTGTCCACTTTCGGACAACTATATTGCTTCTGCAGATGTTTCTCTTGAGCACTTTGGGTTGGAATTACCTGAGAGAAAAAGAGCACTGCTTCTGAGACTGACATACCCGAGCCATGTGCCAAGGCTCTCCTCATGCACTATACCTCCTCATCTTCCCCATCAACCATGGCTTTGTTCGTATGCTACAGAGGAAGTGACAGGTTTTAAGTAAAGAATTTTCTAAAGGGTTTTCTAAGCTTGTGCTTAATCTTGCTTATTTTTTAAGATACAGCATTTATTTAGTTTGTATCAATAGTTAGTCTGGTGGTCCATCACTCTTGATAACCTGCAAATGCATATTGGAACTTGAACTGCTTCAGAGCTCTGAGGTCAAAGGTGGACTTTCTCAGCCCACAGTGTGAATTGTGTGATATCAGTGTGATGACTTCTTATTGGTGAGAGCACCTGGCATAAAGGTTTCTGGATGTGCTGCTACCTACAGATAGAGCAGCAAAGACTCTGACTGTCACACGTCTCAAATTTGGGACTTTGTACCACTTTTTCCACCTCTTATTTGAATCTACATTACACTTTCTTGCATCCTTAATATTATTAATAATATTAGCTTCAGTATTCTGAAGCTTCACCTGCGAAGTTGTAAGAGGGGTTCACTGTTAGCTCACTATGCTTAATAGTCCTCCCAAAAACACTGCATTGTGCTGCAGCACTGCTGCAGGCGCAGTTCTTCTCTTCCCCAACATAAGGTGCAAATATCATGTCCAGTCCTGCCCAGCTGCTGCAGAGAGTCAGTACCCAATTTGAGTCAGTTACAATTTGAGCTTTTCCGGTACCATTTACATTTATACTTTAGGAAGCATTCCCACCAGCACAAAGAATGTTTATGCTTAATATTCTGAAGCTGAAATGTAGCAAGTACAAAAACTGCTGTTGACAGCGTTTGAAGCTCTGAGTGCTCAGCACTTCATAGGTGCTGGTCAAGCTCTCTGTGACTGTCCTTTGACCATAAGCAGAGCATAAGTAAGAAAGTGATGTTTACGGTAGTCTAAGTTGTAGACTGTGAATCTCTGCTTCTTTACAATTTTTCATGTTCTATTAGTCTTCAGTTTTAACAACTGCTTTTCAAAACATCTCTTGTTTTGAGTAGCATTGGTTTAAATTTACTAGGTCAAATAAAGGCTACCGGAGTATATAATTTCTATTAGGGAATTATGTTTGCATTAGAATAGTGAAAAGAAATCAAAATCACCCCAGTCTTTAATTCACTTGCATAACTTCAAAATCACCAAACCAATTAAAAGAAATGGTCTACTGCTGGGGCCTGAAATGACACATTTCAGCCCTGAGCAAGTTTTTAAAGACGGGTTTATAAACCCTTTCAACAATAGGTTTTATAATGGAAATGCTAATGCAGCTTTAGTAATATCAGTTCTTGCAGATGATATTGCATCCTTTTTAGTAGAAAGGAAATCAGTTCTTTTCCATGTATGATTAACCTCAGAAATTTTTGATGTATTTTTTTAAAAAAAAAATTAACTTTGAAATAGCTCCTGTTAATACATTCAGCCAAACCTTTTATCTTAAAATATTACCAGATTTCTTATAGTGAAAGTTCTGTATTGCTTTATTAGTTAATTTAGTTTGGGAACAAGTCTTACTTATCTGCTAATGAAAAAATAATATGTATTTTTGTTAATTAGTTTTTTCTTGTTTTTCTTCTTACATCTGCAAAAAGCAGCTAAGAAAAAACTTTTCTTTTTGTTTTATTGTTTTAGCTTCTCCTGGACACGCAATGGAACTCATTTTGATATAGATAAAGATGCACAGGTAACAATGAAACCAAATTCAGGGACTCTTGTCATAAATATTATGAATGGTGGGAAAGCAGAAGCATATGAGGGAGTTTACCAGTGTACAGCAAGGAATGAACGAGGAGCAGCCATTTCCAACAATATCGTTATAAGGCCTTCTAGTAAGTAAAGCTCTTAATGTTCAATAAGTGTGAAACACTTTGGTTTTCTTGTTTCCTTATGAACTTTTTCCCTTTTTTGTTTTCCTGTCTTAAAAATTCAGTCATCCAAATGACCATGCTAGAAGTTATTGCTTATTTTTTAATATTCAGGTATAATACTGTATTACATGTTGTCTAAAACACTTTTTTTACAAAATTTTAGATTTTTTAATTTTTAAATTTAATTTTTAATTTATTTTTTTCTTGATACATCTGGATAACCTTATAATGTTTAAAACTGAGTTGTATGTATGACACTGATACTGGAATAGAATATTTAAATCCTTAAGGCTTTAAGGATAGTTTGTTGACATTGATGGCATAATTGATGACCACAATTTTTATTCTGTTTACGAAGTCTGTAGTCCATAGTTTTTGTAATAGCTTTAAAATGCAACAGATTGGAACTAAAAAGAAGATTTTTTTTTTTTTGATTAATGGTAGATTGTTTCTACAGCTTTTTATGAGCTTTACCTCAGTTTAGTTTTCAAGCTTCTCAGCTTAATATGTGCTGTTCTCACATCTTAATTAAAGAGTGTGTGTATAATACTGCTTCAGGAATGTCTACCCCTTTTTCTATTTCAGCACATCACCTTTATTTCAGTATAGTTAAAAATTTGCAAGATACTGTTATAAAACCTTTAGTGAGTAGACAAAGTAATTTGAATTAGTTGATTATACTTTCAATAAATCATTGACGTACATTTCTTCTAAGAAAACATAAAAAAGAACAAAAATAAAAACTTTAGCAAACATGAAAGGACTTAACATTCTGATAGATGTAGTTCTTTCATTTCTCTGGAACACTTTGTGCATTTTCCCTTTAAATTTTTGAGGTTTTGCCAATACAAAGTTTGTGTGTGTGTCAAAATTGCTTTCTATAGGATCGCCTTTGTGGACAAAAGAAAAACTAGAACCAAATCATGTTCGCGAAGGTGATTCACTAGTACTGCACTGCAGACCTCCTGTTGGCTTACCACCACCTATCATATTTTGGATGGATAATGGTGAGTTTGTTTTTTATGCAGTCGACTTTTTTACAGTTTTTCTACATAGTAGATCATTGCTTACCAAAACCACAGATGGTGAAGTTTCCCTCTTAAGTTAAAATTCAGTGAATTTCCATTTCTGTAGAACAGAGGAAACAAGCAGACATACAGCCCAAAAGCAGCTGGAGATATTAACGTAAGTTGGAGATTAACCCACTGGGGAAGAATAAGTAGACAAGGGATCTCATCAGGAAGCTCAGAAATGTCTGTATATGTACCAAGGCACAAACAAGTGTAATTAAATGAATATGGAGTCTGCAGCTCATAATAATAGAGTGTGTTGGTTATATTTGACATAAATGTGTTCTTATTTTCCCTTAGCTTTCCAAAGGCTGCCTCAAAGCGAAAGAGTTTCCCAAGGTCTAAATGGAGATCTTTATTTTTCTAATGTACAACCAGAAGACACCCGGGAGGACTACATCTGCTATGCAAGATTTAATCATACACAAACTATACAGCAGAAACAACCCATATCTGTAAAAGTCTTTTCAAGTAGGTATTGCATTACCAAATTACATACTTACACAGTATTTATCCAGAGTTCTCAAGTTACACGCTAAAGTTAAGTAGTGTTACGCAAGGGAATTTTGTCATTTTAATTTTGAATAAGAAATTACATTACTGTATAAACTTAAAACATAATCCTCCAGTATTCTTGGTATATAATTAATTTTAAAAGCTATCATTTTTCTCTTTATATGGCTTTGTGTTTTGAAAAAGTGTTTTTTAAGATTTGATACATAGGAAAAATACAGTGTAAAAATTAACAGTTTTCAAATGTTTTTCCAATGCAAGAATATGAAGGTATTATGATTATTGTAACTATTGAAACAAATTAATCAATCACTTGATTAACTCACCGTGGCCATGTCATCAACTTTTGATTCCCAGAACTTTTATTTATCCCTCTTGTTTGCTTTCTTCATGATATTCTGTTTATTTCAGTGGATTCATTGAATGACACTATAGCTGCTAATTTGAGTGACACTGATATTTATGGTGGTGAGTTACACTGGTCCCCACTGATACTCCTTGTTTTGCAGTAGCATTTAGTTAACTAACTTCACCTTCATGGCTACTTAATCTTTGGCTCCTTTTTCAGTTTCTAATAAAGGTATAAATTAGTGCTGGTGATAATACATACTTTACAAAGGGACTGCACAGTGTGATCCTTTCAAATATTTAATTTTTCAATACTCTTGTAACATATGGCTCATAGAAAGTATAAACACTTATAATAAAATAGTGCTTTCACACTGGTGCAGATTTTAAAACTATTTCTATACTGTGTTGATTTTTTACATTTTTCCTCCAATTTACCGAGTAGTTTGATTATGTTCATTATCACTGGGACTACTCAATGTCATGTGCTGCATAATAAATAACAATTGAGCACCTAACAGATCCACTTCACATTTAATAACTTACTGAATGTACCAATAAATTCATAGTGGCAGGATAAGTTTTGTTTGTTTGATGTTTAAGCTGGTCTTTCCATTAATCTGTGTTGAATGGTCTTTTGTATGTTGTGAATTAAATCCTCCAGAACAGATATATGTGTGTTTAACAAGGCTGACTTTGGTGCACCACTGATTCTAGACTCTCCACTTGACATAGAAAGTACTTGATATTTATTTAATTTTTTGTCTTTCTCCTTGTGAAATGGAGCTTTCCACATATTAAACCATAACTTACATGAATCTAAAATAAAACATGGGCACAGAATATTTTACTTCTCTACATAAAAATTACATGTTCTTCAGGAGGGACAAACAAGAAATAAGTACCTGAGCACAAAACAACATATTAGCTACAATTAGTGAGAAAAACACTGTTGGGTTGGCTCCCAACTCAGAACCATCATGGGTAATTCTTCTGAACAATCAAAGTCTGGCCAAGTGGGTCTGCAGCCCTTGGCAGTGCCAGCACTGGGCAGATGAGTTGTTGCTGTGACTGTTGGCTGCGTTCTTGACTCTAGACTGCTCTGTTCTCCTGCAGCTTTAAGCTGTTTGTGTGCTGGTTATTAAGGAATTCACAGCACATATTGGATTAAAACAGTGTTGTATTTATGCTAATGTATCAGTAAATCCTGTCCCAAACAAAATTAAAATTTATTGTTTCTAATCCCATTTTTAAAAACCAAAATTATTTACTGAAATGTTTAGGACTCTTACAGCACTTCAGAGCAATTTAATTCTATATATTAATATTGCTACAAGAGAACATTAGAGTATTTACAGAAAAACCCTCTATAATTGTAGAAAACTCTTATTCTGAATTCCATGAAGGCATTGGAAATACTATATTCTTCAAAAGCCAACAGAATATGATGTCAGCAATGAGTCTTATATTTATAGCTGCCTGTTTACTGTGGTTATTGCTTAGAGGTTAATCAAGGTTCTATATTGCAAGACTGGGGAACAGTTTAAATTAAAGTTAAATATATAGTAAGAGAAAAATACCAGGATTAATTTCTGAAACAATGCCTCACATTAGCCTTCACTCCCTTATATTTCTGATTAAAAATAACTTTGCTTTATTTTTATTTTGATGGAAGCCTAGGAATTTTCAGTAACACTCAGTCTTGCACTGTGCCTCACACCAGTGGCCTCTTACTCCCCATTATAGCTCTGTTGAATGAAACAGCAACTACTTAGGATTAAGACTTGCCTATGTAAAAGCTTTGTATCAATTGTTCCTGTCTTTTAATAATAACAGTTTTCTTCTATGTGTTCAAAATTGTGGCATTTAACAGATATGTTATGTCTGTCAAAAAACTAATGTGTTCAGCTTCGTAGTTGTGCTGCACAATGACTTTTAATCAAATGGCCGATGTGGAGCAAAATCTCTGCTCAAAGTGTGAGAATGGATGTATACACTTGATTGGTATTAGAATAAAATTTAGAAATTAATTGTTTGAATTCTTCTTGTTCCAGCAAAGCCAGTTACAGAAAGGCAGCCAGTTCTTCTAACACCAACAGGTAGCACAAGTACCAAAGTGGAACTCAGAGGAAATGTGCTTTTGTTGGAGTGCATTGCTGCAGGATTGTGAGTTACTTTTGAGACGTTTTTTTTCTAAATAGAAATACAGAAACCAAGGGAAACATTTCATAGATGCTTAAAAATGTGACCGCTGTATAAGCTTGTGTGTTTCAGAGAAGCAGAAGTATAAAATGGAAAGAGCTTTTTTAAGAAGCTCCACCATTTACTTGGGCATCAGCTGACTTTGAAACCTGCTATGAACATGTATGGCCTCTGCCTTCTCATATCCCCAAACCCTATGCATAGGATATGGATTGTACCATTGTTTTTAAAGGACACAGGCAAGAAATGCTATAGACTAAACTCAGGCACATATCCACAGATTTGCAGTCAGGAATAAAGCCTCTGTTGTTTTCCTAAGTTTACAGTCATTAGGTTTATATATATATATAAATTATATAAAAACAGATAAGAATTTGTTGTTCTAATCCAAGAAAGCTGCTTATACATGTTAGTAATTACTTAGTAGATCCTCTAAGTGGGAATTGTTAGAACAAATCTTCAGGTCCTTACATCTGATTTCTCATTGTAATTGAGCCTAATTGGTACTTGTTTCTTCAATGCAATGCAAGTTTGCTTCTGTTGGTTATTGTGCAAAAAGAAAATTACTAAGAGCAATTTAAATTCATGAATTAGGTTGATCTTTAAATCAGTTTCATTCTCAGGAAGACATCTGAGAATAGATTGGTTATAAAATAGAAGCAGAAAACCTTTAGTACCTATTTCAAGAACCGTAAATATGTTTACAGTGCACAAAGGCATGTTATGCAGAGAGCTCTCAGGTAGCCATGAGGAAAGCCAATAATTGCAAATCGTGCACCACAGCACCATGCAGATGTGTTCACTTGCACGAGCTCCACAGGGCATGCTCAGGCACAGCTTGGTCTGAGCATCAGTGCATTATTTCTGTCTCAGCTGTGGCCTGCTCAGGTGTCTGCCCCAGCAGCACTAGCAAAACCACCCCTGTGAGTAGGAGTAGCACCAGCCCAGGTAATCTTCATCTGCAATATAGTTATATGCCTTTTGACAACCCTGCAATTAAAAACATTAGGTGATTCAAACTCCAGTAAAATGCCTGGATAAAACCTGTAAAAAAAACAGAATGTAATAAATTATATGGTTTTGTATCTTTACCTGTCATGTAATAAAAAAAAAAATCGATGAGGGAATACTTGTCTATGAAGGGCCAGATGCAGGTTTTGTTTGAAACAACTATTAGTTATCACTGACACTATAATTAAATGTCCTCTTTGCTAGGTGTCTGTGTTATAAAATATATGATATTAGACTGCTAAGGGAACATTTGCCTAGAGCCAGTACTGTTTGAGAGAGGACATTCTATTCAGTAAGCAACAGATTGCAATTACACTTTGCAATACAGAATTGCAAAGTGTGTCTCCACATATTTGAACAACTTTCAACTTCAGTGGACAGCAGGGGGTATAGCCAAGATTGAGACTCGGTGCAGTAACAAGTAGCTATACTTGGCTCAGCACTGACATTTTTTACTTTTTTTCTCACAAGAAATGTTTCTGTCTCCTTACAGCTCTTTTGTAAAGTTTATGATGTTCATGAAGCATTAGGATATTGCTCACACAAAGGACAATTATTAACTTGTCATTTTATAGAAGCTACCTTTAAAAGCACCATGAGCATCAATTTAACAGTAGAAGGTTGTCTTCATTTATTAACCATCAGGTTTTTTAGGTTAATCAGCAGACAAATGTATTCTGTAATTATTAATCCTATGAACAGATGGCCATTGACAATGTTAGTGAGACTTGTCATTTCCTAGAAACAAATGCTGGCATATTTTTCATATTTGTTGGATGTGGCCCAGAATCTGGGTAGAGGCTCTTAAAAGAATTATTTATAAAACATATATTAAAAATATTAGCATACTGAACTCTTACCTTTGTGTTTTTCAGTCCTTAAATTTGATCTGTGCTTTTGCTTCTCCAGACCCACACCAGTAATCCGCTGGATCAAAGAGGGTGGGGAACTGCCAGCCAACAGAACATTTTTTGAAAACTTTAAGAAAACTCTCAAGATTATAGATGTTTCAGAAGCTGACTCTGGGAACTACAAATGTATAGCAAGAAATACATTAGGTTCAGTTCATCATGTCATTTCAGTAACTGTGAAAGGTAATACTAAAATTATCCTTAATGTAATGTTGTCAAGGATCCAGAGTGCAGGATCAAAGCAGGCTTTCCAGGGTGAAGTATAGCTAAATGGATGAATGATAATAGTTAAAAATCACCCCAAGGAAACATTCAGCTATCTGAATTCTAACACTGGAAGGGCTTTGCTCTCTATAATACCTTCATCTTTTAATGTTACTTTGTGAAGGATCGGGCTAAACTGGTATTTTACTCTAACAGTAGTAAGATAATGCCTTAGTTTGCACAAGTGCTAAATTTATTTTAGATCCTTCGATTATCTGTCATTAGACTCCTTCTTTCTCTTGCTTCTCTATCTTCCTCCTATCTCTCTTCATCATCTCATCCTCATTTTCTTAATTTTTCTTCATTCAATAGCCCAGATTATTTCTTTCCTCTATTTTGTTATTGTCATACAGTCTTATGTTTTTCTTCCTTTTTCTCTTTTACTGATATTTCTGGGTTCCTGTCTTCTTCATCTTTTTTACCCAAAACGATGCCTTATAGCTCTAAAAACGTTTCCAACATGTTAGTCTAAATAGGAATTGTAAGTATGCTGTGAATACCATGAAACAAAAAACTGTAATGACAGTTAATTAGTCATTGAAATAATCAGCTGTATTGCATACTTTGCATGCTAAGTAGTCATTTTGCTGTAGATCAGCATCTTTTTATGATCACATTTAACCTCCTTTCTAAGAACAGAAGTTTAATTTTCTGTTTGCATCTGTCCATCAATCCAAAAATCTGAAAATTAATTGCAAGATGTGATAATATATGCTGTTTGTGGTTATTTATTGTAAAAAGGGATGGAGAAATAGGTGGATATCTTCTAGTAAGGACAGTGTTTCACCCATTTTGATCTCTGTGTTTTCATCTGTCTCAGGTAAACATCTGGCCCCAGTGCAATCACCCAGTGAATTGAGTGAGACCAAGGATTTTGCCATTTTAAAATTTCACTCTTGACATGAAATCTTTTTGTGTAATCAAACCTCAATTCATTCATAACAGCCTAACCACTAAGAGCATGGGTATCTCTGAAATTAATCAGAAGACTACTGTAGTGTCCGCAAATGCCATACTCAGATCAATTTTGCTTTCTTTAGGAAAGGCAAATTAGATTCTATGCAGGCAACTCTAAATGTAACAAAGATCTTCTTGTTGTTTATCTCAGAATTTTAATGCAGTGGCCAGAGTGACAAGGGGATCAGTTCAGCCAATGTATGATCTACCACTTAATTGAGTATCACATATATATGTGTGTATAGCTGTAAGTCTATATCTACACATACCTTTTTTGAATTATCTTCTGATTACCATGCCTGTGCCCTATGATTTTCTGTACATAAATTTGTAAAATAATTGCTGTCTTTCTTTTCTTAAATCCAGCTGCTCCATATTGGATAACAGCACCCAGAAACTTGGTCTTGTCTCCTGGAGAAGATGGAACATTGATCTGCAGAGCTAATGGCAATCCAAAACCTAGTATAACCTGGTTAGCAAATGGTGTTCCCATAGCAAGTAAGATTCTTAATTGCCTTACAGGAGCATGAGTAAGAAAATATGAGGAGTCTCAGGGTGGCTTTTGTCAAACAGATGTGAAGAGCCTGTATTTGTGTAGTTTTTGCCTGACAGGTAATGCTAAATCACAAAAGATGTGATAAAATACTATGGTTCATAAAAGCTGAACAACAAAATATGCCTCTAATGTGTTTGAGAGAACTAAAATGTGCAATCATGCTCCTCGTTCTTCTCTCTGGCATTCTGCTGGTAGTATCTTTGTGGATATTGGATGGTCCCTCTCACGGGGCCATTGCTGAGATGTCATTGTTACCCCTGTGTTTCTGTGGCAGTCATGTCTGCTAGATCTCTCCTTTGCTGCCCCACTGCAACTCTAATGTTGCCTAGGAATCCTAAATGTAACATAATAAGTGAAGTCATCACATGTGTGGATATACAGAGCACTTGTAGGATTTGCAGTACACTGCAGGATTTGCAGCTTAGTGTACGTTTGAGCCTTCCAGGCTTCAGCTCTGAGAAGCTGCAGCCGCAAAACTGTCTGAATGTATCAGCAGCTACCTGGCAAACAGTTTGTGCCAAGTAGGTGTCAAAGAAAAGGAGCCCCTAAGGCAGTGGCACAGCTGTTTCTGTGGGCATGGGTAAGAAAAGCAGCCCTGAACTGGTGATTGAGTCACTTAATTGCTGCAGTGTTATGACTGGCAATGCTGTTATGACAGACACAAGGTAGCTGCTATATATAGTGCAACTTGCCTTGGAAGGACCTTGCTGGAGGACACTGCAGTGTGTTTGTCAGCTGGGTTTGCACTGGGCATACCCTGTACTGTAAAGTCACACTTGGTTCTTCTACCTTTATCCCTCCTCTTTCTCAAAACAATAATAAAAAAACCAGTCTCACCTGTTGGGTCATGAGAGATAATGTACTCTAAAATACTGGTCTGTTTAAAATATAACAGTGTCCCTTCTGTCACTTTCAGAATCTAGGTAATAGCAAGAAGTAAACAAGAACCCTCATTAGAGATATTTGAAGTGTTTGGTATACAAAAGAGAGTAAACTTATTTGTAAAGGGAAAAATGCAACTTTGGAGGGCAAAATAAGGATATATATTGAAACAAATAGAAATATTTAGCAAATAACCTGTTTCAGGAATCCTAATTAAATGGAAGGTGAGATGTACAGCCTGAGATTTAAAATAAGAAGTTTCTGTTGGCAAATAAGTTATGTAAACCGGCATTAATCACCTCATCAAACAATGGTAAGACAGGGAAACATGAAAATATCAATGTAGTTTTGTACAGTATATATTTATAAATAAATATATTATAATGCATTTGTTATCATCAAAGTTTGGTACCTGTCCGTCACTTTCCATTCTGGGTTTTTGGTGGTCTCATCTTCCTTTGTTATTTTCTGTATACTCACCATTCACTTTTTGTTTATTTGTTTGGAGGGGATTTTTATCCTGCAATTCTTGTAGTTTAACTATTATTTCAGGCCTCCTGACTAGTAAAATCTTTTTCATCTGGCTATGAGAGTCAGCTTTGCCTTGCTCTTCTTCCTTATCAGAGCTGTAGGACGAGCTGTTCAAATGACTGACAAGTACATTTTTCAGAAAAGCAGTGATGTGTTCTGCATTCTTTCACAGTAACAGTAAAACATTAAGAAACAGAGTTTTCAGAAGCAGCTGCAGGATGCCACCAAATTTCCTAGATACAAGGCAGCATATATTGGACTGGCCTTGAGGAATCGGTACACAAAGTCTTCTTCAGGGGAATTCACTAAAAATTAAAAGACATTAATTAAATAACCCACTCAAACTCAGTAGGAAAAAAAAAGAAAAGAACACAGGAAATAAGTATGTGGGTAGCTCAGTCTTATATTAAAGGTCACTTTCACTGCTGAGAAAAGCTGAAGACTTATGCACATTAAATATTTAAGTGCAAGTTGATTGGATGCTCTAGTATATTGCATCTGTCAGGGCATCTATGAGAAGCATCATGATCACAGAAAGTGCAGTTCTTAAGATTCTTGTGGTTTTTCATTATTCTGAGTTATCAAAAGCTGTTCTGAAAATTACCAAGTACAGTGTGCCTTTTTGTTCACTTGTTACTAAATTATAGAATTGAGCCCCTCATCTTCCAACTGAATGATTAGGAAATCACTGTAAAAGGAAACTAAAGCAGCTGTTTCAGCTTCGGGGCAGTGCTGAGAGAGCTACACCCATGGCAGATTTTCAAAGAAAAAGAGCTACATTTGAATTTCAAAGCCCTGCTGTCATCATATATCCCACAATATGCCTCTTGTGGCCTAGTAATCTGTTTGCAATACTTTAATTTTCTGTTGGAAAGTGCAACTGGGAGATACTTAATTCTTCCGGTTTTGTTTTTCCATAATAGAGTCAGACAAGGAATGGGGAATGTTGAAGAAAGAACCATTCGTCCATATCTTAGTCAAAGGATGAGGTTTAAATATCTATAGGGAAAAGGCAAAAAAAAAAAGTAGAGGAAAATGTAGTGTGTGTTAGCAACTATAAAATAAAATTGCAGTGGTATGGATTTTGTTCAATATTCCAATAATCTGAGTAAAAATATATTTTTAAAGTAAGATTTTATGTTTCCCTGAAATATTTTAATTAGTTTTCTTCAACAGTGGTGCTGAAAACACCAGCATTTCTAAAAAAAAAGCTGCTTTAGCTATATTGGAATGATAAGGACCTAATCTCCTAATGTTTACTCACAGGAGTATGTTGAACTCACATGCCTAGTCCTGTTAAGGTCAATTAGAATTACTTTGGCAAGTAGCAATTGAAAGTTCAGGCCATGACTCTGTGTTGCCTTGTGCTTCAATTAACTCTCCAGATCTTCATTATTTATATCACTGCATAATCCATTGTGTCTTAGTGCTTAGATATTCAGGATGGTTTTGTGAAAGGGAAGCCATGCATAAAGTATCTCAACTTTCAAGAAAGTAACAACCCGCATTAATTGGGAAGGGGAAACGCTTTCATAATTGGACTTCAGAAAGGCATTGCAAATACTGTACAAAAGACTGATTTTTTGGTCCAGTGGTTTATAGTTCATGATGAGCTATTAAATATTAGATACAGGAACATTTATACAAAGTAGTGCAAAGGTGCTGTTTATCTTCTTTCAACACATTCTTCTCCTGTTATATTACATTTCACATTGAATCTCTAGGTTTGAGTTAGTCTCCATTAGTACTCACACCGAATTTAAGGGAGAAACATTAGCCCTTAGATTTCTTTCATGAAAGGCCTTGATAATCCCTGGCTGAGAGATTCATCATCCATCATTTTCTCTGAGAGTACACACCACACGCTGTTCACTGCAGCCATGGGAGGGTGGGGAGAAATTTGCTGACCCTAATGCCCCCAGTATTTCAGTCTTGGAGAGAAGACTGCTTGGGAAGATGTTTACCCACTGCTTCTGCTGTCATTGTGTTGGAGCTTTGCATCTGGCCTAGGAACTTGAGGAGATGAAAAAATCTTTGATAATCAGGTGTTTTTTCAATTCTGCACAAAACAGTCATAGGATGGTTATAGTTAGTGCAAGTAATGCTGTGCCTTTGGAGACAATAGAACTGTCAGAATCAGAAACTTGGGAAGAAAAATATTTCAGTGATCACAGGAAAATAATATGCTGAGAAGCAAGTGAGATTGGTAAGAAAAGGAAAATTACATTCTTTACCATTTTAGTTATCCATGGTTTTTTAATCCAGATTTTTTCCCTTCCAATTTTGAGCCTTATGGTGTTTTAACTACTTCTGTTCAGAGTGCACGTCACTCTCTTTTTTGTCAAGGAAAAAAGTAATAATGGTGCTATAGTGGTTATTTAAGCATATTAGCAAAAGTAATTGCTTAGGCTGTCAGAAGTTTATGAAACAAATGGAAGTATGCATTCAAATGAACAGAAGCTGTTCACAGTGCTGATCTCTAACTATGACAAAAAGTATCTGATGGAGGCCCTACCTTGTCCGTATAGGAATATGCTGAATATGGCTAGAGTCAAGAAGCTGTATCATTGTACAATGTGGTGAAAAAATTAGGTGAAACCAGGTCTTTGTTCAGAAAGGACCAAAACACATTCATGAGCTGAGATTCCATGTTATTGGGAGCAAATGTTGGTTGTTAGATGGCACGTGTTCACCTGTCTTGTTACAGCAGCAGCTGAGTAGCAAATCCTCATAATTCATTATCCTGTTGAAACAAGCCCATTTTAAGTATTACATAGGTTTTTGCTTTTTTGCCTATCAGTGCCAAATTCAGATTCATCTAATGTGTCAAAAGCATTTTCTCCTTCCCACGCAGCTATTGGGTAATGTGACCAGAATAATCATAAACACAAACAAGCAGTGCTTGAGCGGCCCTGCCATCACTCATTTTCCCCAGAAAAAGATTAAAAACCCCCAAACAAACAAACTAAAAAAGGTCGACTGGTATATGGAAAGGGCTGAAGTACTGTATGCTATTTTTCCTCAGCTTTTATTAGCAAGACTGACCCCAAAGATTGGGGTCCCAAAGACCAGGGGAAAAGACTAGAATGAGATGGACCCTTGGTGGAAAAGGATTAGGTGAGGAGCTGACTGAACATACCTAAGTCTGTGGCCCCTGATGGGATGCAGCCACAAGTGCTGACTGAGCTGGCATATGTCATTGCAGGAATGGTCTCAATAATCTTTGCTTGATTGTGGTATCTGGGAGAAGTGCCTAAAGATGGAGAGAAAGCAAATGCTATTCCTGTCCTCAAGGAGCCAGAAGGAGAAACCAGGGAACTACAATCACCTTTATCCCTGTGAAGGTGACAGAGCGGCTAATTCTGGAAACCATTTCAAGGCACATTAAGGACAAGAAAACTTTCAGGAGTAGTTTTCATGGCTTCACCAAGGGGTTGACCAACTTGATATGTTTCTGTGGTGAAATGACTGGCCAGATAGATGAGAGCAAGAGTAGTGGATAGTGTCTGCCTGGACTGCAGAGAGGCCTTTGACACTGTTTAGAACCTCATGGACAAGCTGTTGATGTAGGGGCTGGATAAACAGCAGAGGGGTGGATAGAAAAATGCCTGAATGGCGAAACCCAGAGAGGATGATCAGTGGAACAAAGTGCTGCACCTGGGGCGGAACAGCCTTAGTGCCAGTCCATGCTGGGGGCCATCCAGATGGATAGTGGCTTAGCAGAACAGGACTTGGGCATCCTAGTGGATGCCAAGTTGACCACGAGCCAGCGATGTGCCCCTGTGGCAAAGAGTCTAACGTTATCCTGAGCTGCATGAGACAAAAGTATAGCCAGCAGGTAGAGGAAGGTGATCCTTCCCCCATCTGGACACAGTTCTGGATAAATGGGTCCAAGTGGCCATGCTTGAGCAGGGGGTTGGACCAGATGACCTCCAAAAGTCCCCTCCAAGCTCAATGTTTCTGTGTCGATGGGTGCAGCAGTGGGTGCTTCAGATCATTGAAGAAGCTATATTCAACAGACAGTTCAATAGATGCCTGTCTTAACCAGGAGCTTTTGAATCAGTGCCCTCCAGCATATCTCCTTTTTTCATTCAGTACAGCAGTGGGAAGGGAAGATGCTGCCCATCTTTTTATATAGCAATTTAGTGGATAGATCATTCTTTCACGATGCAGTTCCTTCAGTCATAGAAGACTGAGCTAATGGCTTCCATCTCTTAGGAGGGGCCCTACCATCATCCTGTAAGGGATTATGTGTTGGAGTGTGTGTGAGGGGGAAGTCTGTGCACCCACCTGAGTGCAGAAAGTGCTGCAGGATTCAGAGGGCATGAGTGGAGGGAAGCCCAGAGCCCAGGGCTGGAAGCAGCCATGCTTGGAATGGCTGTGGGCAGTTCTCCTTCCTCGTGAGAGAGCAGTTGTGCCTGTCCTCTATTTAACTGTGATTTGTATGCAGAAACAGACTGCTTCCCGCAGCTGACTGGCCTGCCTGCTGGGCTACTCACCTGCTCCGGCTATTTTCAGCCCATGAATCTTTTAATGAAAATGGCATTTATGTAGAAAAGGAAGCAATGTGAAACAGGGAACAGAATAGGAAGTAAAGTAAAAGAGAGAAAAATACGTGCCAGCAATCCAGAAGTCCAGAGAATATGCATTTAAAATGTCAATAGTACCTTTTTCTTCCTTCCCAAAATTTTTGAATTTGTGATGTTGATTTGAACTCAGAGTGATGGAAGACTAGAAAAAACAGAAATTGAAATCTGTTCTTGAGGCAACTGTTTGGAAATTGAGGTGTTTACATGAAAAATGACCTTAGATTTCATCCAAGCTGGAAATACCCTTAAGCAGAAGCACAGAACTGTGGTCCCCTTCATCTGGTTTCTTTTGTAGAGAATTCAGTAGTAGATACTTCAAGAAAATGCAGGTGAAATGTCTCTATTTTCTTTCCAGATGAGAACTAAGGTATTGTCTGAATCACAAGGTTCCTGTCGCAGAAAATTGATGTTAATTTAGTTGATGGATCTTTTTTTATGAATTCAAATACGAATTTACTTATATGAGAATGTGTTCCACAAATACACTTTTTCAAGCTTCAATAAGGCTGTCAATTTTGATGATGCAGCCAAACTTGGATGCATTTATTTATGGATAAATACATCTGTTTTTCATATTAGTAGATCAAAACCCTAATTTTACCATTTATTTTTCATTATTAATAATACATATGCTTTTTAATACAATAATAATGTATCTGGTGTTATTTAATATGTTCATAAAATATTAAACTATAGATTGTGCATTTTTACGCAGTGTGGTGTTACAAGCTAAATTTTTTCTTCATTATATTTCTCTAATGCCATCCAGTTGTATCGAAACTGACGGCTATTACTCTTCTTCAGTATTTTCTTAAAATTTTATTTTCAGTTATGTCCTGGGTGCTTCTGTGATGCAGAAGCTCTTTGACAGCTCAAGCCGCTCCAGAACAGTTGAGGAAATGGCATTGTATAATTCTTACATAAGGGAAAGAGTGCCACCTACTGAATTACTAACTCTGCTCTTGAGAAGATTATTTCTTGATTTTGTTTGAAGGAATGCTTATGTTTTACTCTGAGATAATTTTCAACTGAATATGGCTATTTTTACATTTGGAAAATTATTTATGGTGCAACAATCTATTTGAAATTTCAAAGTCACAGAGGACTATGTCATTGTATCAGCATTTTCTTTTGACATTCAGAAATATTCCTGTAATTTTCTAGATATTGACTGTATTTGCCAGAATCTTGTATATTGGTATTTTTCCTCTGTATTGCATGCAAAATACAATCTCGGCTTCAATTCCTTGGAAAATAAGCAAAAAACCTCTCAAAAATGGGAACTCTACCATCCTGAGTTAATATACCTGTAAGAATTAGAACTTTTAAAATGGTATTAAAATTCACATTTTTACCAGTGATCAGTCACCCGGGGAAAAAAAACATAAAGGGTATATTGGTCTTTCAGATCCTTTCTTCTTTTCAGAAGTATGAAACTTGCAATCCAATAGCAGTTTAGGAAAAGCAGTAACTCTTTTTCTTTACACCGACAGTTGCCCCAGAAGATCCTAGCAGAAAGGTGGATGGTGACACCATTATTTTCTCACATGTGCAAGAAAGGTCAAGTGCCGTCTATCAGTGCAATGCTTCTAATGAATATGGATACTTGCTAGCAAATGCATTTGTGAATGTTCTGGGTAAGAAATAGACTTTATGTCTTTCTGTTTTCTTGGGTATTCAGTTGTCTCCCGTTAACACACAGACTCTCTGCTCAAGTCTTGCTTGAGGTCTTCATTGGGAATTGATCTATTTTCTGGCCCCTGTAAAGAGCAAGGGTATACATACCTTGTTTTTTCTAGGATATTCCTGAATTTCACTCTCACTGTTCCAAAGCAAGAAGGATATATGTGAAAGCTGGGAAAACTTGGAAGAAATTTTATCTCTCTTTTTTTTTGTTTGTGTGAGTCAGTCAAACAGAAGCCAGACAAAGAAGGCAGGGATTAGTATCACTCTAAGTTAGTATGTTTCAATACAGATTCATTGACTCTGGATGTTTTGAATTAGTAGAATAGATGATCTCCAAGTTGCTTTTGCAAGGGGACATGTTTATGCATTTGTCTCTAAGGCTTCCCTGGCATGTGTTTCTGATTACAAAATATTATGACCCCTCTAATTCTTCTCACTGAATTTAAAAAAGCTAGTAGCAAAATTCTAGGCAGAGTGGCCTCTAGTGACTCTCCTGCAGGAACTGGCAGATGTGTTGATTGACACTGTCATTTAAAAGAAAGAAAATGTAGGTGTTACACCAAAAATGCCTCCTAGCTGCGCTCTGCCTGCAGGTTTGTTTGGAATTAGATAGTTCGGTCTGTACCCAGGAGATTATCTTCTTGAAGTATATACTGATTTAAATTTTCCTATTGAAGTCATTGCCTTTGGTGCCCATCACTATTACTTGTAAATAGGCAAGAAACAGTTGTTTTTCACAAGATAATTTCCCTGCATTCACTTTTCCTCAGGCTCATACCAGTAGAATATATTTGAATCCAGACTGACTCCCGAAATCATCTCGGAGAAAAATGTTTATATGTAATTCTTTAGGCCATTCTTGATGTCTTTGTGTGTTTGTAACTATACTTTTTACTATATATTTACTATTTGTAACTTTGTAACTATATGCAGATCTCTTTGTCTTTTCAGCTGAGCCACCAAGAATTCTAACTCCTGCTAATAAACTGTATCAAGTCATTGCAGACAGTCCTGCACTGCTAGACTGTGCTTATTTTGGGTCACCTAAGCCTGAAATTGAATGGTAAGCTCTAGCTGTGCTTATGTTACACTGGATGAGCCAATTATATCTATGGAAGCAAAAACTTAAAGCTTTAGAACTCTTCTAAATATATTTACAATTTTAAAATAGTGTTTTTAAAATATGTGCTGTTTGCAATTCGCTAATAAAATATCGCATGTACTTAATGAACCAGCAGTAAAGTTATGCCTAAAGAGTCAAGTTTAAATTTCTTTATGTGCTTCTGTCCCTATTTTCTACTGTGGCAGCCTAAGTTTGTATTTTATTGATAATAAAACATTCAGAATTTAACTGTGATGCTGGCTAATGATATTACTTCTTATATAAAGGTTTAAGGGAGTGAAAGGTAGCATCTTGCGTGGAACTGAGTACGTTTTCCATGATAATGGAACCTTGGAAATTCCAGTGGCTCAGAAGAATAGTGCTGGTACATACACATGTGTAGCAAGAAATGAATTAGGAAAGATACAAAATGAGGTGCAGTTGGAAATTAAAGGTAAGAAATTAGTCATTCTTTCATCACTGATTAATACAGAATTTCAGACTTTCTGAATATCTAATTGTAATTTTAAATTTCAGATCCAACAATGATCATTAAACAGCCAGAATACAAAGTGATTCAGAGATATGGCCAGGTTTCTTTTGAGTGTATAATAAAACATGATTCTACCTTACTACCAACGGTTACATGGTTGAAGGACAATGATGAACTGCCAGATGATGAAAGGTAAGGACCACATAGTTTTCCTTTATTTTTAGTTTTCTGCGTCCTTTTGTCTGCTCCTTTTCCTGATCTTCAAAAAGAAAGTATTGACCTTGGACATTTTCTAAAGAAGACTGATAAAAATCATGGATATCCAATATTTGGTGCCTAAAGGACTTACCTAGTATGATGAAAATATTATGATAGAATTAAAAATAAAATGATATGTAAATATTTATACAAACACTGCACACTGACCTTATAGATTAAATGTAAGGTAAAGATAATTGATATAAGAAGCCAAACAGATAACAGAAAACTATTTTGCTCTGGATCACAAATATTTAAAATTTGTTTAAATATATTTGGAAAGAAAAGCACATTAGAATAAAAGTTACTGTGGGAAGATGGTCAAGAGCAATGAAGGAAAAAAAAAGATGATGTTGTCCCATAGCTTAACTTGGGTAAGCATAGCTGTGTAGGTATGTACAAGTATATGAGATTTGATAATGTTTTATGAAAATTTCTTGTAATCGTGCCAGTTATTAAAAAACCAGTGGCTGATTTTATTGTATTTACAGGTTTCTAGTTGGTAAAGACAACCTGACCATTATGAATGTGACTGATAAAGATGATGGAACATACACTTGCATAGTTAATACTACTCTGGACAGTGTTTCAGCAAGTGCTGTGCTTACTGTTGTTGGTAAGAATGCTCTCAAACTTCTACTGTTAAGTATGAAAACAACATTAGATTTAAAGCGAAAAGCACAAACATAGTTTGATTTTTAGGACAGGATAAAGGAAATGCTACCTAAGTGTCAATGTGTTTCAATTTTTAAAAAATGTAGTCTCACATTACAGTTTGCATTTGAATAAGCTACTTACAAAATGACTGAGTAGCTACAGAACAGATTTGTGCTGTATAGCTTTTTATTTTGATCACATCTGAGCTACTAGAGGAAATTAAATTTTGCAGGGTATTTGAACATAAATGTGGTAGAATCACAGAACAGTTTGGGTTGGAAGATACCTTTAAGGTCATCTAGTTCTAACCCCCCTGCCTTGGGCAGGGACACCTTCCACACAACCTCTCTGGGCACCGGTTCCAGTGCCTCACTGTAAAAAATGTCTTCCTAATACGTAACATAGACCCACTCTGCTTTAGCTGAAGCCATTTCCCCTTGTCTTACCACTACATGTCCTTGTGAAAATTCCTTCTCCAGCTCTCTTTTAGCCTCTGTAGGTGCTGGGAGGCTGCTCAAAGGTGTCCCCAGAGCCTTCTCTTCTCTGAGCTGAACAGCCTCAACTGTCTCAGCCTGTTTTCATAGGAGAGGTGCTCCAGCTCTGTGGTCACCTTAGTGGCCGTCCTCTGGACTCCTTCCAACAGGTCCATGTCTTTGTTGTGTTGAGAGAATGTTACCTCAGGAATCTCTCTGGCAACTAAATTATGCTTCAGAAAGACTGAGCATACTTGGTTATATGACTTCTCATGGATTGTATTTTTAGTTTAGTTCTCTGTCGAGTTTTTACGATTGCAGATTCTTGCCAAATATATTACCTTGCCCCTTCTTCAATTTTTAAAAAAGTTTTAAGTAGATGTTCTGAATGATTCTTACATGAGTTCAATCTGAGACTCGGAGTAAGTTTATTTGTGTTTTAAAATTCTGCTGTGATCTTATGCCTATCCAGGAATGATCTAAGCCAAAAAACTAGTACTTATTTAGGCGTTTTATAAGATTGCTTACTTTATTTATTTTCTTGATCTATTGTTATTTTAAAAAATGAATAAAATATTCAAGAATACTTTTTTAGCTCTTCAGTGACAAGTAATCGTGGTTTTTTTAAATTAACCATTTAATCTAAATAAGTTAATTTTCTTTGTCTCTAATACCTATAGTCTTTAACTACCTACAGTATTCTGTTTCTTTGGCTACTAACTGATTAAATCCTTTATATTAATGTTCTTTTCAGCTGCTCCCCCAACACCAGCTATCATTTACGGTAAACTAAAACAAAGTTCTCTTTCTACATCATCAGGCAGATATATTGTTCATTTCCCTGCTGCAATTTTTTTGCCTATTTTTTCCCCCTTTTCCTCTGTGTGTGCGTGTCTGTGTGTGTGTCTGTGTGTCTGTGTCTGTGTGGTTTCATCCCATTTTAGCAACTACTTCATTACTGTACCACAGAACTTAGGAATGTTGCAGTGCAGGCTGCTTTATATTTAGGGAATAAGTGGTTTTCAGAGATAAATAATTTTTAATTAAGATTGGGTATAGTATGTTTTGGGTATAGAGATTTTTTTAAATTTTCATAGAACACACTGTAATACAAGTTAGTTATATAATAAATGAAATATCTGAAATGTCAATCCAGCTCTTTGATGAAAGGTAATTCACTGTTAAAGACTTTGTACCAACCAAATTATGTTGTATGTTAACATTGGTTTTGCAGCCTTGTAGTCCTGCTTTATTTTATTTCTTAGTTTATCTTCATTTTACTCCACTCATAAGATGAATATGACCATATTGACTAGTTTGACTTATAATTGATGAAATCGCCAAGATTTTAAAATTTAAGTTAAAACTGAAAAAACCAGCATCTGTTACTCAGGCATAGTCTTAAATTTGATGGTATAGAGCCTTTAATTTGGTAGCATGTTTTCTGAATTTGGGGTTCAAGTGCAATATACTAAGCTAAAACACTTAAATGTAAGAGTTTTGAGCACTTTTATGTAAATCCTATCAGTGAAAAAGATTCAGTGGAAATGCTTATGTATTCTTACATGAACCTACTTATTAGTCGTGATTTTTGTATATAATAAATTACCTTTGTGTATTTGGAACGACAATTACATCTTTATGCCTTATAAGGATGTATAATAACAGCTTACATGGTATTTCTGAACCTTTTTAAAAGAACAGCAAAAAGTAAATAATTTCGTAACTTGCAATTAGTTTCTATTTGAAGTATACTTGTTTTGAATTCACATAAAAATATTTTAATGGGTCTAGAAAAGCTTCTTTGATGTGAATGCTTCCTTATTTTCCATGTTGTATGAGATATGTCTGTTACAATAGATAACCACCCATAATCATTCAAAGATAAGCTAAACATGCATTTCATAATTCCTTGCATCTCGTCACATTTTTATGTCACAGTGCACTCAGACATAGATAAAAATAAATACTGATTCTTGTTAGCATATAGAGGTTTCTAGGTTACATCAGTTCTCCATTTTTGTCTGTTTTGTAACAACTGCATGCTATTGGTCTTTAAGTCGTGCTTACATAAGTCAGTAGATCTGCCCTGCTGTATTTGTGGAATTCTTTGATTGGAATGTAAGGATTTTTTTCAAATACAAAAGTACATATTAAGTGGTTACTTACTTTGTGTTCATTTGATTTATAGCTCGGCCAAATCCACCCTTTGACTTGGAATTGACAGGTCAGCTAGAAAGAAGCATTGATCTCTCATGGATACCAGGAGATGAAAACAACAGTCCCATTATAAGTATGTTTGTTTGTATCTACTACACTACATTGAAAGTGTTGTTCTAACTGTTCACAAATTCCAAATATTTCTGGAATAAATTTATTCCTGGCATGGGAAAATGGTAAATTAATTCTCTACAGCTGCCATTTATTTACATAACATACCCTTAATAACTACTGTACAGCCAAGCAGGAAGACAAGAAGAGCAGGTCTTTTTTATCCAAAAACTTGTGCTAGATAATATAGAAGTTATATATAGTAATATGAGATCTGTCTGACAAGGTCCAATTTTATGAATATGTGGAGAGCAGACTTGTTCATTGCTTGTATGCTTCTGAAGGAGAGAGCTACTGACATCCTGCATTAACTCTTTTGTAATTCTATGAATTTGAAATAGCATCAGTACCACCATCATCAGTGATTATCCATCTCTACTGGTGCAGAAGTTTATTCTACATGAAAATATAAGGTGGATAGTTTTTCTGTTTTTTTTTTCTAGTCCAGACAGTTAAAAGAATAAACCATATCCATAAAACTAAACAATTAAATATGTATAAATTTTTGAGACAATCAGTTGATCTTAAATGCTGTTATTTTCCCCAATAAAACATAATGAAAATTCTTGCTTATATTGAGCAGAGAGGATAGAGGGGGAGTTTAGGACCAAGGAACAAAGATGTTAATGTTTATTTTACAAAAAATCATGGGATCAGAAACACTTTTTGGCATTACTTTTTCCCTATGAGCAACTTAATTCAATTATTTCATTATTTATGCAGTGTGTTTTTAGATAATAACTGCCACAAGTTGCCAAGACCAGTGTAGATGTTATGTTTGGAATTAATTAGTTGGACTGACTGACTGGGTGTTGCCCTCCAGGGTTTGGTGCTGGATCGGTATCAACACTGCAAACAAGCCATAAGGATCAGGTATCTGGAAAGGAAGATCTGTAAAAAACAGAATTTCACAAGTTTTTGAACACATCAAAGATTTTGACTGCATTTTAATGGAACACTAAGTGATTTTTCTGAAATTTTACAGTCTCAGCATCTCTAATGTATATCAACTAGTAATATACCTTAAAATATAATATATAGATCAATGTAAATAGTTGAATAGTAGTTTATTCATATACATATAGTTTTATTAGTATTCTCATTTTTTTCCATGCCAGAAGACAAAAGTGTTGTCTTTCTGTAGGAATGAGATCACACTGTGGCAAAAAAGTTAATAATAGGTAGTGTTGTCTCTTGTAGGTTTTTCTAGAATGAGATACTGCATTCGCTCTCATATTGGAAATGGAACTCTTCTAATTATTTAATGCTGGGTTTAATTATAATACAATTTATATTGCTGTATGCTCTTCTTAGAGGCTGCAAAATAAGCCATTTTCTTCCTAAGTAAGGCTATTTCTTTTGCGGCTGCTATCACTTCAAAGTGCAGATGAAGACTCAAGGATTGCACTTCATTAGGAGTCATCCGTTTGCTCAATATGACTGACATGCTAGAATCTCTCTGAAAGCTCAGATAGTTTTTTTTTCCCTTGAAGTTGCCTATAAATTATTCTACTAGAGTTGCAGGCAGAAGGCTAGTGACCAGGGAAGCAAAAAGCAGTAGTGAAAACCTTTCTGGCATATAATATTCTCTCACCTTTTCAGCAAAGCTTTTATCCAGAAGACATCCTATCCCAAGACCTGTATCACTGAGCACACAACAGCAGCAGTAACTCAGACAGTAATTTGAGGTCAATTCTCCCTCTTTCTCTTACGACTTAGGTCAGAATGAAATCTGCCAGCCTTAAGTCCAGAAGCCTATGATTAGTACTACTTACCTCTTTTACATCTTGCTCCTCAAATTGTTGTGTATTTTTCTATGTGGTGCTATAAGTATTCTTCTAAAAGAAATTTCTAGATGCCGCTCTAAATTTTTTTAGTAGTGCAAACAAGATCAATCTTGAGTCACATTCTGTCTCCAACTATACATAAGATAGAGGAAAGTTCTTGTTACAGAACACACAAATATTTGATGCTCAAGGTTCCATTGAATGTACTCGAACTGCACATTCTTCTCCCATTTATTTAATGTGTCCTAAAAATTCCTCCTAAGTCTTTGAGAATTCATATCTCATATCTTACAGCAAGGTTTTTTGGCTGTTTCACATCTGTAAAAAAATGTCCTTTTGTCTTTCATAATGAATATGATTTTCTTTTTGGAATTCTACAAACCTATTTATCCCTGAGGTTATATATTTTGTAGGGTCTTAACAGTAATCATCATAATGTTCACACAGAGTACTCTCAAGAAATTTAGTTTCTGAACATACATTCTCTGATTTAATTTCAGGATAATGAAAAGTGCTCTCAAAAACCTTCCTCAAGTATGGATTCTTGACTTTAAATAGATTTTCATTATGCCAGTTTCATTGGGGAAAATGGAATATTCAGGGAGTTTTAAATTTATACAGGTATTGCCTGCTGTCTGCTTGATACAACAAAGAACAATGTATTTGGCAGTCAAATTCCACTTCCTTGCTGTGATAGTTCAAGGGTTTCCATTAAATTAAAATCCGTTACCTGAGAGAGAGCTCTTGTAATAATGTGTTACCTGAGAGATGGCTGTATTAGTGACAGTAGCAAAGGATAAAAGTAAGGGTTTATTTATTATATTTCCCCTTTATTTCTAATTTTGATATCTGCATTATAGATTTGTGTTAAGGTTTATGTATTTATATGTCAAGTTCCATGATTTTTAAAAGCATTGGTTGGAGCAATCCCTTCTGGTTACCTCATTCAGAAATGCCTGTACTTTTCTGGGAAACTGTTTCAAGTTTTGACGTAAAGTTGGATTCAATTCCTGCCTGCAGACTTTGTAATTGAATATGAAGATGCTCTGCATGAACCAGGAGTGTGGCATTACCAGACAGAAGTCCCTGGCACTCAGACAACGGTGCGGCTGAAGTTGTCCCCATATGTCAACTACTCGTTCCGTGTGATCGCTGTCAATCAGATCGGCAGAAGTCAGCCGAGCGAGCCGTCTGAGCAGTACCTGACAAAAGCTGCAAGTAAATAGTTATTCCCACTTACCAGTGATTGATTCCTGCTATGAATAGCATTGAATTTGCTTGGAATCACCCAGCAGCCGTTCTTGTTCACATGTAAATATTTCATTTTTAGGCCCTGATGAAAATCCCGCTAATGTACAGGGGATAGGCTCAGAACCTGATAATTTGGTAATAACATGGGAGGTAAGATGGGTCTTTTTTCAAAATATCATTTGTTTTCCAGTTTGTGAGTAGCATTTTTTTTTTGAGAACCAATGATGAGAATACCCAATTGCCTGCTTAAAATATTCTTGAAAAAGAGCTAAATTCATACATTTCCCCATCCTCATTTTCATGAAAAAAAAAAGATTTTTTTAAAAAAAATGAAAATAAGTCAAAGGGGGGGCATATTTCTCAAGATAAGCTATTAATTAGGTAGTACAGGATGTTTTGCTGCCAGTTTAGGAAAACTTCAAAATACAAATGGATGTTTATTTCAATTAGAGTCTAACTTTTAGAGTGAATTCTAATGTGAATGCTACTTCTACTGTCATCTTTTTTGATAAACTAATCATTGAGTACTTTCCCACTAGAAAATTTCTGTTGAAGTTTTTTCTATCTTGCTCTTACCATCATGAAAGAAGCACAAAGAAAGCCATATATAACCAATTTGCCCTCCCAGGCAAGAATTATTGCCTAGGGTACACTCTTTACAGGGAGTTGGTGCAAGTCTGGTTTTCTCTCTTCCACTTCTTAAGAAATATTTGAAAACAAAATATATATACAGAAATCACAACGTGCTGTTTGTGTAAGAATTAGCCACCAACATCATTCAAGGTGCTTTTTACCAAAAAATGAAAACTGAAAAAAACCGTGGTCAACTGAAGTGACCTCCTGTAAAAGCTAAATTGCATAACTTTCAGCCGTGCTTCTCTGTTGCAGAATTCAGTGGTAAATTTTCAGTGACATTCTATAAAGGAATCAATGCATTTCTTTCTAAGTTAGGATTTTTCAAATGCTTCAGAATATTTAAAAAATATTTCTTTTCATTTCAGCCTTTAAAAGGTTTTCAGTCTAATGGACCAGGGCTTCAGTACAAAGTCAGCTGGCGCCAGAAAGATGTTGATGATGAATGGACATCTGTTATAGTTGCAAATGTATCTAAATATATTGTGTCTGGTACACCAACTTTTGTTCCATATGAAATAAAAGTGCAAGCTTTAAATGACTTGGGATATGCACCAGAGCCATCAGAGGTGATTGGACATTCAGGGGAAGACTGTAAGTTTTGTAGTTTGACTCAGTTATCCTAACTAAAAGGAACTTAATATGTAACCTAAACAGTATTTAAAATACTGAAATAGTCATAAGGGGGATAGTAGTTATTTTTTAATTAAAAGGAGACAGTAAAGGCTTCATACTACTCTGTAGTATCAACCCTGAAAACATAGGAACATTTTATCCTATTCCATGAGTACAATGCAAATACTCATTTTAAAAAACTATGTTTGTGTGGTTTCTAATTCTAACTAGGTGCTTGTTGCATCCTTTCCACACAGTGCCAATGGTTGCTCCAGGCAATGTGCAGGTTCATGTTATTAACAGCACACTAGCAAAAGTGCATTGGGACCCAGTTCCACTAAAAACTGTCCGAGGACACCTTCAAGGCTACAAAGTGAGTACTGTCAAAAGCATTCTCTTCCTTGTTTATTTAAATAAATCAATCTTTCTGTATGAGATTGTATCTGGATTGAAGTAGCTGACATGTAAGAGGACTCATGCTTTTCAGTGAGCTCCCAAATTCTGCTGACAAGACAACAGCTTTGATGCAATTCATACAGAGTTCAGCAATGTTCCAGCCTTGTAGCACTAGCTTCCTGTGACACTGTCCTTGAAGAAAAATGGCATGTGCTTGCAATCAAGCTTGCACATGTTTAACAGGGTAAAAAATGGTAACAGTTTTACAGATCTTTTTCCAAAGTAATTTAGAGGATGTGAAGAACTGGTTTTTGTAGGAGTCTCTTCTAAGTCTAATGCTAAGGATACTAGTTTTCTGCTTCAATATAATTAATCATGTCTTTGAGTCAGAGTAAATGGACACTTACTAGCATGTCCTGGGTTCTATGTCTTTTTGGAGGCCAGGAAAAAGCTCAGTGTAAAAGCTCAACTTAAGGACATATGAAATGGCAGAAGATTCAGAGTGCCCATATAATTGAAGGAAGCTTATTTAAGGTAGTGTGCTGCCTTTGGTCACAACTGAAAAGGCTGTGCTAGAGAAAAAAGACTGCAGTTTAATAGAGAAGGGGAGACAGACGGACTTCAAGATTTGAAAATGGTGTTCCTGAAGAATAGGGAAAAGTTGCTTCAGTGAGGATATACTGACATCCTATGTAACAACAGAAGAAAATCAAAGTAATTCCCTCTTTGCCCCTCTGCAAGTATTCTTGTAAGTATGTTCTAACAAAACAGATTACTTAGCCCAAACTACATTAAGACTAATTTGAACTACTTTGAAAACAATGCTGTGAAAAATAAACAATTATGCATTTGAAGGTGACAATCCCAGGAGTAACACAAGTCTTTTGGAGGGGCAGCTATTAATATCTTTGAAGTTACCATGGTAGAGAGACTGTAGTAAAGAGAGCGCAGGGAAAGTGCCTCTGAGGCTCATATGTAGTTTCTTAGAAACTCAGCTCAATGGACATCAGAATCAGCTTTCTCATCCGATCAAAATGTCACATAATTGGAGGAACAGTGTTCCCATCCCTGTGTGGAGATCATTCCAGTACTGTAACCTTAGAGTAATTTCAGAACTTGTGTGTTTTTCCAGACAAGTCAAATCTTTTTGATTTCTTCCCCATTTATAGGTAATCTGACATCAAGGAATAGCATGGTCAGGGATATGATCTAACAGGGAGGCAAAGTCCAAATCTGCTTTGGAAGGCCTGTAGGCATCTTACTGAAAGAATGGATAACTTCTGCCTCTCAGATAGACTGGATAACAGGAGAATGATCACAGACCAATGTAGTTCCCAACCAGAATTTGTATCAAACTGGTTTTGAGCATTAGCAGAACTGGCAGGTGGTAGTCTGAAGCCAGTTGTGTAGACTGTTTCTGGACAAGGTCTGTTTCTGGAGCAGGAAAGCTCTATGGTGTGTCTAACCTGAGCTTATTAAAATTGCAGTTGTTTCTACCTATAATTCATGGACACTCATGGAAAAGCTCAGAGTTTAGAAGATCAGAACAGCTAAGCACTCATTGTAGATTTTTTTTTTGTCTTTAGGTTTACTACTGGAAAGTGCAGAGTCTATCCAGAAGGAGTAGACGACATGTAGAGAAAAAGATCTTGACTTTCCGGGGAAACAAGACTTTTGGAATGTTACCAGGGCTGGAGCCCTATAGTTCTTACAAGCTGAATGTTAGAGTTGTTAATGGTAAAGGAGAAGGACCAGCAAGCCCAGACAAAGTATTTAAGACCCCTGAAGGAGGTATGAAATGAAAACCCTAGATATTAAACTTAAATGGGGTTTACTTGGACTTCATAAAATAATCATCTGTCTTAATACAGTAATATACTTAAGAATTAGTAATTCATAACCTGTTTTAAGTTAATCTACTTTGTATTTACTCTGTGTTCTTTTTAAAAGTTCCTAGCTCACCCTCCTTTCTGAAGATTACTAACCCAACATTGGACTCTCTGACTCTGGAGTGGGGTTCACCCACCCATCCAAATGGTGTTTTGACATCATATATACTGAAGTTTCAGCCAAGTAAGTTAAATATTAATATATTTTGGGGGTTGGATTTCTGATCTTTCAAGTCCTTTCCAACCCAAACCATTATTTGTTTCTGTGATACAACTCTAACTTAGGCAATGTACCTACAAAATAATAATCCATTTATGAAGAAAAAATCATGTTAAATTTATAATGTACAAAAGATATGATTGCATTGTAAATGTCAAGTTTGGAAATGACTAATATATTTTGATACTATAGATGACTGTACTTGGAAATCTTTTCTTGCTGTAGTACAAGGTTAACATTTTTTATTACTTTCATTACTTCAAACCATAATTCACAGACAAATGGAGGTGAGGTCCTACATATGAGTGGCATCCAAGTCAGATACTACTACTTATGAATTCTGTATTCTAACTGCAGAGAAAGTGTCGTTAGAAGTAAATCAAAGTATGCCCAATTACATTGTTGTCTGCTTTTCCAATTTTCATGGTATTATAATCGTAAAAAGAAAAATTTGTAAATGTGCCATTAGTCATCCCAGAGCTATTAAATCACTTCTTTTGGATCCCAGATGCTTACTTAGCCCAGAAATTTCTCAGCAGTGACACTGGAAAGGAAAGAGTTTCATATGCATGGAACAGATATAGGAAATTTACTTTCTTCCACTTACCAAATTCCACTGTTCTTTGGCATTAGACGCAAGTAGCTTCAATGTTTTCTTTTCCTAAGTATACTGAGCTTAGAGTTTCAGAATTTTTCAATGGTCAGGGAGGGCTTCAATGCTGCATAAATTCAGATGATTTGAATTTAACTCATTTGCCTTGGATTCAGAGATTTATGAGAATTAAACATGATCTTAAAAGACTTGCTGGTGTTTCCTATCTCTCAGTTGGATTTTGGCACCTTTACACAAAGGTGACTTTCTTTTGAAAGTGTAGATGCAGCAGACAAGCAAAAAAAATATATACAAACCAAAAGCCTTTTTAAACACAATGACAGTGTGTGCAAGTTTCCTAATTTTTTTTGTTTTTCTTTTTTTTTGTAACAACAGTCAACAACACACATGAATTGGGTCCCTTGGTAGAGATAAGAATTCCTGCCAATGAGAGCAGCTTGATATTAAAAAATTTAAATTACAGCACCCGATACAAGTTTTACTTCAACGCACAAACTTCAGTTGGATCAGGAAGTCAGATAACTGAGGAGGCAGTAACAATTATGGATGAAGGTAAGATATGTATGTATAAGGCAAGTCCATTCAGTTTGAAAACCACTACAGATTGTATTAAACTTCTGTGTCTAAATATTGCTATTGCTTCCTTCCACTAAGTAAATAGGACTGAGTGATTTTTTTTCTAGAGCTTTCTTAACTGTGTTATACACTAATAAAGTCTTTTAAATACTTTTAAAGAAAATAGATGTAAAGGCTTTTTCCTGTAGTGGGAACCTCCAAAGAGGTATAAAACATCTTCTTATAATATCAACTCACAAGCTCTAAGGCTGACATTGGCCTTTTTGGGGTTCATGTTTCATGTAACTTTACATTTTTAGTGGTCTTTGTCTATTCACCTATTCTGCATCATTGACCAGCTTTGGTCACAGAGAAAAATACTGGAATGATGCAGGTTTGTGATTAGAGGAAATTATTTCTTTTTTGTAGTATGCAACAGCTTCTGTGAAATCTAAATTGCTTTCACAGAACTGGCAAAAACCATAAAACTGTTGAAATAAATTTGTCATTTATGGTCGCAAGTAATTGTATAGTATTTAAAAACCACCAAGAATA
Source organism: Irena cyanogastra (assembly GCA_013397155.1). Taxonomy (NCBI): domain Eukaryota; kingdom Metazoa; phylum Chordata; class Aves; order Passeriformes; family Irenidae; genus Irena; species Irena cyanogastra. The sequence continues at coordinate 127,434 of VWZV01000867.1, forward strand.
TTGTTAAGTCCTGTCACCATTGATTTTTATATTTGTAGCCATTCTAGATCTTTGTTAAAGTTGTTTTTTAATTAAATATGGATGCTCAACAAAATAAGAACAATTTAAAGCCAACAGGAAATTTGGAACTTTTTTTATCATTTTGATCATCTTAATATTAGTAAGTCTATTTTGGTACCATGTTTTCACTTATTTTTATGCTCAGTAAAATGATAGTTTATTGGAATTGCCATAGATGAGTTGCTATTCAATGCAATTTCTCTGACAGGGTATTAAGTTTGCAAATGAACTGCATTTATTTTAGATCTTACACCCTAACAAGCATGAGCAATAACATTTTGTAAATGTGTGTACATTAATTTTGTCTTGTAGTAGTCTGTCAGGGTTCAACATAAATGGATTGTTTCTAATTGATTTGATTGAATACATTTCATCTAGTCTGCATGCTTTTTATAGTGAAATTATGTATGTATGTTTCCTTTGGTGTTGTATCTAATTATATAGTGTTCCTATTCTTGTTTTCCTCCATTAAAGCTGGTTTTCTCCATCCTGCTGTAGGTGCAGGCAAAGGTAAAATGAAACTGCATGATTTATTAATGTGTGGATTTTGCAGTGTTGCAAATGGGGAAATTGCAGTGGTAAGGACAGAAAATCTTGGACTACACATTTTTGTATAAAATATAATCAGTGCTGGAAGAAAACAGTTGTAGAGGTTTTTTGTTTGGATTTGTTGTTTTTTGGTTTTTTGGGTTTTTTTTAAGGAATCCAGAATGCTTATTAATACTTTTCATCTGTTTATTTTGCCACAGAGTTCCAGGGGAATTCATTAGCTTTGCTTCAGCAAAGTCTAATTATTCTTGAACATGTAAAAGATGTATGTCACTGTCATAAATATTCAGGATCCAGGTGCACTAGCACTGATTAGCTGGAGTAGAAAAAACAGCACTTTTGCAAAGGAGATTCATTTACTGCTTGTGCCATGTGCATTTTTTCTTGTAAAAAACTATCTGCAGTCTTGTTCTCGGTGTGGATTACTGCTACCCACTTGAACACATTTACTTCATTTGCAAGCCAACTGTGCATAGGAGACAGATGACTGACAATACCCTCTGTCTGCTCCTCAGTTTGAGTATCAGATTGAATATACAGACAAATGTCTTCCCGCTGTTTTAGGTTCACAGATCTTGTGAGTGAGTACTTGAGGATATTTCAGTGAGTACAACCTAGTATCGTCCTTATTTGTGAATTTGGTAATATTTAGTTCTTCATGATGCAGTTTTGCACAAGTTTTAATGAATTTTGATACCTTCATTGTCAGAAGCGAAGATTCTCCTGAGGTAGCTCAAACTCAGGAATGTCTCTCTATACAGAGGTGTCATTGAGTGACAGGTGTCATTAGCACTAATGAGCACCTGTGCTTCAGATTCTCAGACCATAAACATCACAAGTCAAGTTCTGTATATGAAGTATACCCAACATTTTTAATAGACTTGGAAGAGACAACATAAATTATTTTACATATAATTTATTTTCACTTGATCATCAGGTATTGTGAATAATAGCCATAAGAAAGAAATTAATTCACTCAGTCCGGTATAAATCAGACAATATATAAATATATGTATGTCTGCCTTTGGGCATATATAGTATATATTTTTATATGTGTCTCTAAGTGTATTCTGATATCAGATGTGTTTCTGGTAAGTGTGTGAAGCTCTGGAATTATTTTGATGACAAGTCTTTTTTACTATTTTAGTCTAGTCGTAGCTGAGAAGTCAGCACAGATTGGAACAATCGAACTGGCTTTAGTCCTGGACATGCACAGCAGAAATGTAAATTAAGTTGTCATTATTTATAGCTGACTCTAAAAACCTCATGCAAGGCAAAATGGATTCTCTGTGTGAAACTGAGGTCTAATTATAGCTGTATGTGGCTATCAGAAAGCATCTTACTTGTAAGATTAGCTGGAGCAGCTCACATTTCAGAGCTGTCATCTCAGATTCTCTGAAAACTAAGCAGATGTCTTTGTTTGCTTCCATATTGTTTATGGTTTCAAAGTTTTCACATATTCCTGTAGCATGTAGCTCTTGCAATTGCAAAGAAGACTTTGGACCTGCAAACAGCACAGAGCTAAAGCCATGACATCTGTTAGGACATCTGAGTTGCTGCAGGTCTGAGATGAATGTTCTCAGTAGTTACTACATTACCATGTTAACTGCTTTGCTACTGATCAGGGACCACAAGTAAGGAAAAGGAGGATCATATTATTAAGATCAAGCACCAGATTAGCTGGTCTCATGAGTGGGTGGATTTGGAAGACAGAAGTGCTCAGCCCACTCAAGAAGTAGCTGTACCCAGCAGTGAACCTTCCTTTCTCTATTAAGTGCAGGAGGGCCTGTATACCTATACAGTTCTTATTAATTTGGACCAAAAGCCAGAACAAATTTAGATGTTCCCAACATTTTTGTGGTCTATCAAAAACATACCAGGTTTTTAATTTTGAAGGGCAGAACTTACCAGGAAAATATAATTATCCTTTTTCTTTGGATTTGAATACACTGATCCTGGAATTTAAGTAGACAGTAGATCCCAGGTTCAGCCAGCCTAAACTGCTGAACTGAAATTTCTGCATTTGGTGTTTTCTACTTGATAACAGCCTGTGAAGACCTGCAGCTTGGCCAGTCATATACATCAGACACATGGTCCTGGAGGTATTCAAATAATTTAAACCTTAGCGAGCTGTGCCACTTGGGACATATTTCACTTCTCACAGTAAAACTATAAATTAAAGTGCAGAGGAATATATTGCTGTGGTAAATCTAAAAATCTTAATCGATTCAATATTTTTAGTGTCACAAGCCCACATGAGTAAATCATTAGATGTTATTTACTAGATGAAAAATCTATTCTATTATAGTTGATATTCCTATTTGACTTGCACTGTCATTTTTTCTTTCTAATACTGTGATGTTATGAATTACTTAAAATTGATCAAATTAATGGTACTACAAAGAAAAAAAGAAATCGTTTTTCTTAGCAACCTATATTCTAAATGTGTCTGAAAACTTCATATGTAAAACAGATTTATTATACTTAATTTTACATATTAAGCATTGCCATTTATATATTTCCATTCAACCACAGGCGTAAGGTAAACAGAAGTGTGCGAAAAATGGAGGAATAACCCAATTACATATGAAATAATTATAGTAGCAGCTGCAAAGTGGCTCAGGTGATCACAGGAGTCAAGTCTTTTCTGTACTTTTCCATTAGAAGTTTTAAATAACTTCCCTTGTAGTGGAAGGAAGAGAATTCCAATTTGACCAATGGTAGAAATGAAAATGAAAGCTGCTGGTTAAAATAAAGAGTCATGGAGAGGGGGTGCATGTTTTTTGTAGGCTGAAGTATAGGGAGTCATGGCATGGCATGTCAGCCTCATTGCACAAGCCTCCTCATTTCACTTTTTAGTTTCTTTTTGATTTAGTCAACATTTGTATTTGAAAGTAAGGTCTTGTAATCTGCATGCATGCTGACACTGGTAACTGGTAGTCTTGAAATGGAATTAAAATAAGTTTGTGAGATCACAGTAACCTTTAATTGTAGCTAGTGCCTCTTGTCACTGGTACTCAATCTGGTCTGTCTTCTTCATGTGAACTTCACATCTCAAGAACTAGTGGCAAATAGTACTCCCTTTTGTTACAAGGAAAAAAAATTGGTAGTCTGTCCTCTGGGTTTGAAACTGTTCTTTTGGGGGTTTTTGGCTGAATCACTAGTATGTAACTCCTCACTGTAGGCTGGAAATCAGTCTCAACTGAGTCTGTATCTCTGATCTCTTTGTAGATCATCTCAGTTTTCTTTGTTCTGTACAAAATGCAGTTCTTTAAATCATTTTCTCTGCCCACCATCTGTTTTTCTCTCCCTCTTGAATCATTTCATATAATGTCTCCATGTCTTTTGCTAACAATTTCAAGCTGCTTTTACAGTCAAGTTAAGTGTAGTATTTTTGTATTGCTCCTTCAGCCACTCTCCCCCTGTGGACTTCTCCATTATGTATTTGTGTGATTCTTTCAGTACTGCTGCTATGCAGAACCGCTGTTCTGTCCTCTTTCAAGTTCACTGGGAACAGTGCTGATGCTTTGCGCTGATGCTTTGCCTGCTAGACTTGAGAAAATGAGCATTATCACTGTGCAAAAATTCCTGCAAATACCTTTTGCTTTGTACATGTCATGCCACATGCTCATCAGTGACATAATTTTTTTGCATTTTTTCTTTGACTTCTGTATTTCTTACACTACAGAAATGCTCTTGCAATTGGGCTAAATAATCCCAGAAGTGACTGATGCCCATTTCTCACTGCCAGAAATGGAATTCACTCCTACTGTTATACTAAAGATTGAATTTCATACTACGAATGTTAAAAAGGCAAAGGAAAATAAACCTTTTTTCTGTGTCTGACAGGCTCTGACAAAATCTGTTACCTTTGTCCTTCATTTTTTTCTTTTGCGGGTGTGGGTTTTTTCCTTTAAATTAACTTTTCTCTTTATATCTGCATTTAACTTAATTGTCTATGATATATTGTTTTGTGGGGTTTTTTTTCCCATTTGGCACTAGTCTTCACATTCGTGCTTGGCACTCACCCAACATTTTTTTCCTGAATATCAGGTGAATTCCATGAAAATTCCTGAGGTTTAGTCACTTCGGGGATTATTTAATTTATTGTTCTTCTCCATTAATCTTGAGAAAGAGTACCTATTTCATTGTTAAAATACCTTCCAATCTCATGTCTTGTCTTATTAAATTCTATTGATTCTGCAGCCTGGCTATAACTGTTATTTGTAGGAACTGTGTTCCTGAAATGCTGAAAAATTAAATAAAACTCTACCAAAAAACTCCAGTAAAAGAGCACTGGAATTAATTTGAAAATAGAAGAAAATTTTACTTTGAGCCTAGGCCTCTTTCTCAACAATTGGCAAATGCTTTTATATGATACTACAGGAATGAAACCATACTTGGAAATGCCATCTAAATTTTGCATCAAAGGAATTTTGTATCGAAGGAATGAAAAAGCTTAATTTTCTAGAGGCAGATGAATAAGAGTGGGTTTGTATAAAACCTGTAGCTTACTAACAGTCCACTCCCATGGTTTTTAGAGGGATGCTTTTGCCAGCACTGCTGCACAGTGTGGGGCATGGTTACAGATGAGAGAGCACAGCACTCTGCTCTCCAGGACAAAATTCCCTGCCCACCCCTCTCCCCCCGTTTTTCCCAACTGGTGCTTGCACATGCTGGGAGCTTCTGCCAGCTGACACATTTGCCATTTGTGAGCAGTGCTGGGAAACATATTGACGAACTGAGAGGTTAATTATAATTAGAGGTGTGGTGATTGAGAAGACAAAGAGTCTGGGTGGATTGACTACAAGCTTTAAATGTCATAACCAATTCACATCCAGGCTTTCATCACCTCAGGATCCATCAGCCTTCTTTTATGTTCTTGTGTGTGTAATCATGTTGCAAATATGGCACATTTAACAGACTTAAGTAAAACTTGGCAGGCCTGATGGCAAATAGATCAAGCAGTAGTGCGAAAAAGGAGAATTGCAAAAATAATAATTTTGCAAAGAAATATGCTACTGAACAAATTTCCTGGTGCACTGTATTCAATAGCTAAAAAACACAGAATTTAAATCTGACCAAATACTACATGTGGGTAAATCTGTACAAACAGCTATTGGTAAGAATCAGATACAAGTACATTTGATAAATATAAGCATAAATTGATCACTTGAGAGAGTTTAGAAACTAAGATACTAAGGAAATTAGGGTAACTTTCAGAGCAAACTTGATTGTTTGATCGTATGAGCATATGATCAATCATATGAACAGAAAGACTTTTACCAGATACTTTAATCGAGCAGGAAACTCTTTAATGAGAGCAGAAACTGGAAATTGGAGATGGAAAAATACTCCACAAGATAAGATTGAGTGATTATTGAATTTGCTTAGTACTTCAGAAGCTCTCCATCATCTGGAGTCTTTCACAGAAGATTGCACAATTTCCTTCATCCCCAGGTGCTCAGGCATGAGAAGGGAGAAGTTAGGGGTAATGCTGTGGCATCTGTTTGCAGGAGTATGAAGCAGATTATTGCTAACAGTTTTTTCTGTTTTTAATATTGTGACAAGTATCAGTTATATGGTTGGGCTGCTAATTAAACATCTTCCATGGAAGACCAAAATCCAGGGCAATATGGCTTTGAGAAAATACAATTTAATGAAACAAAACAGTCATATTTCAAATACAAACCACTTGTTTTCTTGGCACAGCACAAATGCTGAGATGGTTATTGAAATAAGCACCTGTTCCTATGTCTAAATCAGGAACATACATCCTGTCTGCAATCTCAGACTCTGAACCCTCCTAAATTTAGAGACTGCTTTTCTTTCCTCTTCCTACCTCCGAGTGGCACAGAGAAACAGAATCTAATCCCCTTGCATTGCCATAGTGTATATAGTTACATGCTAGATTTCCCATAGACAGCCCTGGCTTTGGTGTTTCTTAGGGTGGTTGTTGTGACTTAGAGACCTAGATGGCTTGTGCTGTTTGGTTTGTTTTTTTGTGTTTTTTTTTAATCTACTGCTTTCTCAGTTATTTTATTCAGATGGTTTTAACAAGAAATTAATCTATTCTTTATTATTTAAATAATATATTCCTTATTATTTTGGTTGGTGAAAGAAATGATTTATGAGCACACCTTAGCTACAAATACATCAGGTTGGGGAGCAGTACAGATTGAATTGTTGAATGAGTACTACAGGAACAGAGTTAAGAAGAAATATCTAATGCAAATATGGGGATAAAAAATTTATTTTGTAAAACATTGTAACAATCAGAATACATTATCAGAAGAACTGATGGAATTTGCCTAATTTAGGTATTTTAAAAAATACTCAGAAACTATAGTTTTCTTGACATGGTACTCATATTATTTCATCTATTCTAGGTCCCCAAGTAAGCCATTTTCTCTGTGATTATAACTTTGGACTTTTTCCAGCTGGCCATATGGACAAAGCCAGCCTGTTAGAAGAAGAAAGCAATTTAAGTGGATAGATAAATTCTGTGCAGCCTCTTTTGCCTTGATAACAGGCTTTTGCTCATTTTATTTTCATGTGTAGATGAAGCCATTGGAATTCTGTCATTTGTCTGTACTGAGACTAGATTTTTACCTCTGATGTTTCATGGTCCTTTGGGAAGCATTTTTAATGTTCCTAATAGAAAAGATATTTTTAGCAGGATAGAAAAGTTAGTGGTAAAGTGAGCCATTTTCAGTTAAAACTACTTTCATACCTTTGAGGAGCATCCTCTTTGTATCTGCCCTATTACAGCATTAGAACTATTAAAATCTATTTTTTAATTAGTCTTAGGCAAGCAGAGACATTGAGCTATATGTCCATTTGTAATAAGCATTACTGGAGCTAAGGTATGAGCAAGAACGAAGGTATGAGCACAGAAGTGGCTAACTTCAGAATGCTGGAGGAAGAAGTTCTTTTCACAGATGTGGGCATATCTGTGAAAAGTGCTGTTGTCCAACTGGAATGGCAGCAGTATGACACAGCACCTGAAGTGAGCAGCTCCTTGCATTCCAGTTGTTCGTGTTCTTCACTCCAGAGTACTTTCATATTGGCTTTCCAATATCCCATGTCTAGTTTTCCAGTGTCTAAAGGGGCCATGAATGCATAATATTAACAAAAGCTGATTTTGGGAATGTCCTGTGTAAGCAAAGCTGCCAGTACATCCATACTTCAGTTTGTTTTCAAATACATGTTTATCACTTAGCTGTTTCATATTTTAACAAGTAAAACTATTTGAAACCTGCATGATCTTAGAATGTGCATGTGTTATTTATTTAACAGGTAAGGTTTTACTGTATTAGTTAATTGCTACTTTTTGATGCGAAGTCTTTTTACTCTTTATTTTTTCTTTCCTACTGTCTCTGATGGTGAAGGATATTCAGAAATCCTTTTTGCAACTTCCCCAGTCATGCATACTGTCCGTCCAACATTCTATAAGGGTATTGTCTTCCTTTTTTATCACTATCAATGCAATAGAGCCAAAATCCTATAAGGGCTTGCACTTGGGGCATTTGCAGTCCATTCAGTGTCACATGCCATAAAGGGAGGAGCGTACCACCTCCATACCTCCCTTCTGTCCTACCGTTTCCCATTACCCTGTTCTCACTTTCCAGCTGTCTGCATTTTACTTCCACATGAATAATGTTGTTCAGAATTTTGGCAGTTAGGTACTATTCTAGTACTTGGCAGTTTTTGTGGTACAGAGCATGCTCAGTAAAGTACATGGATTTTACTTTCTAATTTCTTAGTGTAATAACTTCCTGGGATTAAATTTCAAAATACAGTACTTTAGTCACTAATTTCCAGTAATGGAACCAATGAAAAATGTGCTATACTTTCCCTCTATATCATCTAAATTAACATAGTAACGTCTTTTAATTTTTTTTTTAATGTGTGAAGTCACAACTGCATATTCTGCTTTGTTTTTCTATTGTGTATTTAGTTCAACCACTTTATCCAAGGATCAGAAATGTTACAACAGCTGCTGCAGAGACCTATGCCAATATCAGTTGGGAGTATGAGGGACCAGATCATGCGAACTTTTATGTTGAATATGGTGTAGCAGGCAGTAAGAAGTCATTTCATTAAATTCTGCTAAAGTTTTGAGATGTATTTTGGAAGATTTTTATAGTAAATGGGATCTTAAATTGACCCAGTGTTAATGATAGCTCTTAAATGTCTTAATTTTTTTTATTTGATCTTCCTGATCAAATAATTTTCATTTTAATAAACATCAATGCTTAGCAAGTTTTTGATGAATAGATAGAATATGAACCTTTGTTCCTTTGTATTATTTCATAAATTCTTTTGAACGTGAACTTCTAAAAACGTAGTTTGCATGAAGTTGTTTATTATGAAGTGATTACATGTGTGAAAATATGATTACTTGCATTAAAATAGGATACAAGGATTTTCCTAAATTATGCCCAATTGAGGAAAGAAAAAAGATTAAATAGTATATCCTTTGTTAAATTAAAACTTAAAATAAGATAGAATTCAATTTATGTGCTCTTATTGCCTAAAACCAGGTTTAAAACTTTGATAATACTGGTAATAATTAAAACAAAGTTAGCTAATAAAAGCAAGATACTTCTTTTCAAATATCCCATCCTTCTAAAGTTATGACTAAAGATGACTAATCTGAAAATTGGAATAGAAATGCATTTTTCTGGATATTGGCCAAAGAAATAGCTGAGACTGTCCTAGAGGAAAGATTAAGATTTTGAAGTAGAACTTCTTGACCAAAATAAATATTGACTGAAACTGCAAAAGTGTCATTTAATAAAATGACTAAAATCTATTTTAATGTATCTCATAATTACAAGTTCAATAAGCATTTTGAAAATAAATTAAATTTGCATATCTTTAGTACAATGGAACAAATGTTTAAAATAGTTTCATAATTACTGTACAACGTATTATTCAATATGTTGCATGCAATTTATTTCTCATAATTTTATATAATTTTATTATTTTTGAGGGAATAGCTGTTTTTCTCAGATGATCTATAGTTTAGTCAAGTAACTGTCAGTAGTATTTTGTCTAGAAACTTTCAGTAATACAGAGAAAATTAAAATTCCAATTTGTTGTTTTCCTAAAATTTTTATAGGCAAAGAAGATTGGAAAAAAGAAATTGTAAATGGTTCTCGAAGCTTCTTTGTCTTAAAGGGTTTAACACCAGGAACAGCATATAAAGTCCGGGTTGGTGCTGAGGGCCTGTCTGGTTTTAGGAGTTCAGAGGATGTGTTTGAGACAGGTCCAGGTGAGGCGCACTGTACCGTAGTACATTTCTGTGTCCTAGTCAGAATCGTGTTAGACCGACTGCTGAAATGCTGAACTGCTTCTAGCCAAGAGATGTTGCAGCTAGAATCTTTGCATGTTCATTTTATAGAGCAATGTAAATTATTTTATAAACACCTAGATAATGCTAGTACATTTATGTTTGAATTATGAATGTTTCCATCCTTTCAATTCACTCTATTTGATTGATGTTTGTACTAGGGGCAAGATATGCCCTGCCCATACTCCATCTGTATGCTGTGCACTGAAGATGACCTATTTCTAGTATTTCCAATTAGTATGATTACACAGCTGTATTTAAATAATGTTACTTTTTATAGAGCTAAAATATTTGCATAATCAGAAAGTGCAGATTCAATTTGATGTCTCATGTAATCTATTTATACCAGTGTTAAGACATTCCTACTTGTAAATCTCTTTTCCTGCCATATACTAGTTTTATATGGATTTTGATGTCACACATATGTCCTGGGAATCAGTAAGGCTGTTTAAGTTCCTTATGTCCATATTGCAGTCCTATTTCTTTGTAAGCAAATCAGCAATGCCTGCCGATTACACTCAGAAAAAAGGTGGTTCTATTTTTTGATGTTATACTGAATATTTTGTTGCCATCACATGGTATGCCATCATCATGTTCTTGGTCAGCTGTTATTATTTTTGTCTTTGCTAGCCACTTCTGCTCATTCCAAGCATCTTAGCCAGTGCATGGTTATATAGCAGTTGCCCCACCAACTCCAGAATGTTATAAGAAAGTAATTTAAATATGAAAATACACTTGAATGTTATGTTATAATTATCAGACAACAACATAGATAATGAGTATGCAGTTTGAAAGTGAGAACTTTCTAAAATCATCATTTCTTTGCTTTGTTTTGTTCAATTTCAGTTCATAGTTTGTCACGTTGCAGGAAGGTTTGAAAACACGGTGCTGAATAACAGTGCCAGGCAAATATGTATGGGCTGAACACAGAGCCAGAAACAGCTAGTGCTACAAAAGCTTACCTGTGAAATGTTATGCAAATACACATCTGAAGCCTAAAGGAGCAGTAAACAAGGATCAAGACTGTAATATAATTCAAAACAAGCTGCATGGAGACCTTCCCAAAAGCATCTTCCTGCATAAAAAGTACTGAGCCAGTAGATAAGGATTCCTGTACTTACCCAGTCATGTTGACTCATGCCCTTGTGTAGTTAAGAAGGGACTTTAGACACTCCTTTCTGTTTCTTGATAATGGAAAGTTGCAATGTTCAGCATCAAATTATAAACATAGCCTATTTCTTACAGAAAACTCTTGTACAAGTCACACTGCCTTCAGCTTAGGTCAGAGCTTTTAAACACTGCAAAAAGATGGAGTGGACAAAGAGGCAAACACTGGAATATGTCCTTAATTAGGAATGCAACTTTGATGTTTCAAATATGAGGCTTTTCCCACATTTTTTTTCTTTGACAAATATTCCTGTAGAGCGTCTTCACAGTGTGCAGGTTTATCTTTTTGGGCATTCCTGGTGCAGTGTTCTGCATTAGTGGTTTACCAAGATGCAAGGTTTTTCTGCCTGAAGCAAATAGTTTGCTTACCATAGGCAGGAAATGTGCCATTTTTAAAGATGCACAGAGATATAGAAACCCTTTCCCACTGGAAATGCATTAAGTTAATACAGGAAGCTGCATAAGTAAGTTTTCATCTTCCCATCTATCTTGCATATTTTTATGCATGAGTAGTTTGGCTTGATGCTATTTCTTGCAACATTTGAATGTGAATTGTGCTTTTGCATTTTGTTGCAGTATGTATTATACAACATCTAATGCCTTATTATGAATGCAGATGCGCAAAACTCAAAATAATTTTAACCTTAATATAAAAACAAAGTTTTCATTTATTTTCATTTGTAGTTCAGAGGAAGAGTCCTTCTGTGATTTTTTTAATTGCCACTTTTTAATATTTA
>VWZV01000867.1:139318-330126 GCA_013397155.1 Irena cyanogastra
TTATATATTTATATGTATTTATATGTGACATAAAGAGTATAAATTCTAGATATATAAACTATATATTTATATGACACTTAGAGACTTTTATGCAAAAATAGTTTAAATTCTTGTACATATAAGAGTCAGTTTCTAAAATATCAGAAAAAATAAATGGGGGCTGAGAAATCTCCTGATTGTATCTCCACAATAACTAGGCACATTAACTCACTGAATTATTTAAATGAAAATCAAGTCATAGCTTTGCCCAATAAGACCAAAAATAAGCATTTAAAGAAAGAATTCATTTTAGCACAGTACTTCTAAAGTGGAATACACGCTGGTCTTCTGTAGGGAATGGACAAGAGATATTGTATTCAGACATCGGAAGTGTTTTGCGTTTCCACAGAATCCCTCAGGAATGTGGGACCATTGACAGCTGCTTTTCCGAGATATCTGTCTCACACTCCTTAACTAGAAAATGACGCTGAGACATTGGCTTGAATTCTGTCTATTGAGCAGCTCTTCATAGAGTTTCATACTCTTGGGGTTTGGGTCTGCAGAAGAAGCTGAAGAATGAATAGGATAGGTTTTGGATGAATGTTCATCTTCCTCCACTTCATTTTTTTTTTTCTGTTTGGAGCATGTATCCCTAACTCCTCTCACTCTTCCCACTTTCTCCCAGCAGCGAATCCTAAATTAAGTTGCCTGTAGTGTGTTTGCAGCAGTGGAGCAGAAAATAAGCTTCACCAGAATTATCCTCCTATTGTGTTGGAGACCAGTAGATCCAGACCCTAGACCACATAGATAATTCCTGACCTCATTAGTGCCTGTAATATTTTCTTTGTAGTTTGCTTATTATTTACATTATCTTCCAGCTAGAATCAGCATTTGCAGAGAAATAATTCCAAGGAAAGGCTTCTCACCTCACTAATGCTAAGTCATGGCAATCACAATAAATTAATTGTAGGATGAGGTACGGGTTTGAGGAAAGAAAGAAAACCTGATGCTCAATAAGGTTTTAAAGGATGCATCATTGCTGATTTTTAGTTGAAATTGAATGTTAGGGCTCTTGAATGACTCTGCTTCCCCATTTCAGAATGGGGAATGCATTAGCTTATCTATATTGGCTTTTTATTCATTTTGAGAATGCAGTTGACATGTTTGCGTGAATTAGAATTTGCAACTTCATTTCAGTAGTTTAATTAATTCAAAGTGGTTGAGAATAGTTTTGAGATTTCTGGACAGCAATGTAGTATGTGCGTAGATTTTGCAAAGTAGTTGCTAAGCTTAAATGTTAGCAGACTTCTTATATACTGAAAAGTAACTTCTACGCATAGGTACTTGGAAATATTCTGAATAATGAAAATATAAAATACAGAATCACTGTTTTTCTTAATGCTATCTGTTTTTCACAGTGAATGTTATTCTTTAATGAACATTATATTGTCATTACATTGTCATGCAGCAAAACATAATTTTTCTTCTTTTATCTCTAGCAATGGCAAGCCGGCAGGTAGACATCGCCACTCAAGGATGGTTCATTGGTCTTATGTGTGCTGTTGCTCTTCTGATCTTGATTTTACTGATTGTGTGCTTCATAAGGAGGAATAAGGGTGGCAAGTATCCAGGTATGCTGTTTAACCAGGATAGTAACATTCATCTGTTGGTAACCCATTAAGACAGTTCTCAGGCTTACTGGAAATGTATGTTGTTGCTGGTTTACATTTGCACTGTGTGTATGGAAAATCAGTCTTATCATTTGGTGGGCTCGACAGGAGCCATCTGCCTTTTGGTAGAAAACTTACATCTATTTCGGCATAAGAGAAGGACCTTCTTCATTTCCAGAGGGTCATATCAGTGCATGACCTCTCTAGAGAGGTTTGAGCTTTGTTTGGAACATCACCACTAGTGCACATTCTACTTTTTGAAGTCCAGTGCAGATGGGTTTAGTCCACTAACATGAGCTGAGTTAGAATTTCTTTGGTTAGAAAGTCCAAATCATAGCCGTTGGTTACTTTAAAGTGTGGGGAATGCATGTCATAGGACAGATCATATGTTATATTGTTTCCAATACCTTGAGTTCCTTCCCAGAATCTGTGTCATCTTCAGCCTCTGCAGTTTTGCAGCTAAGTTTAAAGTTACTGTCCTTCAGTTAGGCTGGGGTTTTTTTCTATATTTTTTTTCTTTCTGAGAGGACGTGTAAAATAAGTGGGTTTTTATAGTATGTCTAGGAATGGCCAAGTATGTTTTATAATTTTTCATTAAAAATTGGAACTACACAATGTATGTCTTCTATCAAAGCACACCTTCCTCCTGGTGTACATTACAAAAAGCATGTATGTGTATGTATGTATATATGTGGACATATAGGTACCATATATATCTTTCTCTGGTCTTATATTTCTTTCTGTGGAGTAGCTTCATAGACCAAAGCTCTCTCGAAAAGGATAATGACAACCAATTTGCACAGTAATGCCAGATAGGATCTCAGAGCAGCTGCTGAGGTATGAGTGACTATGAATGAACTTCAAGTGAGCATCCAAGGATAATCTGATTTTTCATTCTCCTATTCTAGCTGCAATAGTAGGTACAAGTGCTAACTTTCATGTAAAATCTTGATTTAATGAAAAAAATTATTTTCTCCTAAAGTTTGGAAATAAATATATAGAATCTAGAATGCTTATTTAAAGTCAACTCAAAGTTCTTGAAGTTCAAACTGTTCACTTGGGCATGAAAAAGATGGATGCATTTAGAAAAGTACAAAAGAAAAACACACACTTTGTTTTATTTTCTTCTGCTTATTTTGACCAGTGCACTTCTGAAAACTTAGTGTCAGGGAACACCAAGAACTTATGCTCTTCATAGGGAAATCTGCTGGAATAGAATAGCAGATTGCTTTTATGAGAAAACCACTTTATTAAGTAGAAGAATCCTATTCTGCCCAATCTAACTGTTAGATTGTTTTAGAGAGAGCAAAGATTTGTAGTGACAGCAAAAATTAGGTAAGAGAAGTTTCTGTTCCAGCTGCCTATGACTATGAAGAAAACAGATGATTAAGGAATATACAGTGTTACATAAAGTTATATGACAAATGTGATCAGTTTGAGTAATTAAGGTCTTAGACTTTCTCATCTTGCAGTTTCATGATAAAAATACTATTTCAAATATTTTAGTGAAGGAAAAGGAGGATGCACATGCTGATCCAGAAATACAACCTATGAAGGAAGATGATGGAACGTTTGGTGAATACAGGTGAGCAGCTGATGTGGTTTGTCATGTTCACTGTTCATGTCACACATTTCCTGTATATAGTATCACACTTATTAATTTAAGACTAACTTTTATTTCCATGTCAAAGATTCTGTATCCAGTGTTATTTAGAACTAAACATAGCATTTCAACCACACCATTAAAAAAACAAAATTATCCAAGCTTAGTATAAGCCATTTGCTAATGCAAGGTGAAAACCAGATTCAAACACAGTTGTATCTGTTTGAAAGTCAAAGTGTGGAATCTTTATTTACAAAGCCATCTTTCAGATGGTTCAAATGCCAGATGCAGTGTCCTTTCAGTTAGGGCATTATAGTTTTTGACAATAAATTTCTAATTGAAGCCTAATAAACACAATCTGGTGTTAAGTTGACTGGAAAACAAATGTGTTTAAAATAGCTGCCAGTACTAACATCTAATCCAATAACAAAGAAGGGACGTTACACACAGAGGTGAATGAGTGTCCTACAAGAAAGCAAATCTCTCTTTCATGTATTTCAGTACAAGATATATAGCAAGCAGCTTCAAAGCATGCAACACAGTTTTATTCCTGACTCTTCCTTTATAGTAAATGCGGTCTAGCCAAATCTGGCATTACCAAAAGTATGCTTTGGCAAGACTATTCATACAACAACTGTGAATATAGCTTATTAAATAAGCATTTTATTTGTTTTTTGATTAGTACAAAAAATAATGTTACTATTTTCTAAATAGGTCAATACAATTGTATTTTACATGGGTGTATAATAGATTTTATAGTGCATTCCTGTGTCAAAAGCAGTGTAGAAGTTCTTTTTTGTTGCAAAGATTTGGCATTTACAAATGTACATAGACAAAGCAGATTTTTTTCAAGAAGGATCTATTTTGTTGCCATAGCTTCTTCATAGAAGGAAAAGGTACATCTTGATCTGACAGGACTAGATGTACAGTTCTGAATGCTAAGGAGTAGTTTCTGTTTATTTTTCTTTGATTAAAAACATACTCCATTCTTAGGTTAATGAGTTCAGAATAGTATTTTATTACAGCTGTAAGTGCATATGAATTACCTAAATTCAACTGATAAAAACGAAAGTGTGAAGCAATCTTTGGAAGTAGAGTTAAAAAATGTGGTATAAGTTTTCCTGGGAAGCCTAGTTTGCCTACTCCTTTATTGCTCCACTGGTTCGTGATGCTTGGAACTTCCAGCAGCAGAAACTGACCTTAATACAGAATTGTACAAATGATATGACCTCAACACATGTTTTCTCAGGCCTGGAATAAGTATTCAAGCCTGCTTTCATGTGCGACCTGTTGCAAGATTTGAATATATGTCTCCATATTTAAGTAGGTTGATTTAATCTAAAGAATGATCTAGAGCTTTATTTAATTATTTTATAATACATTTATTCACTCATGTCTAGTGAATATGGGCAGGGGCATGCCAAGATTTCACACTCATTCACGTGGAAAAGTTCATTCTATGTACCCTGTCAAAACTCCTTTTTAAAATGTATTTCTGTGTAATTAGTCTATATTGGGCTTTCCTCTTTTTTCCTTAGAGACAGGGCAGGAGCAGCAACCAGTCAGATTACAGAAGATATCTTGTCATCCTCTCTGCAGCCCAGCATCACTGCAGTCACTCAGTTCCCAGTTTGTCTGCCTCACATGATGCGGTGCTTCTTTGGGGAAAAAGGGTATAGGGTTTCCCTTGGAAAAAAAATGTAATTTTTGAAAGATCTAGGAATTCGAGTATTTTGAACTTTTTTCGTCACTTCAGGTCCATGTCTGCTTGGACAGGAAAGAAACTGGACAAGGAAAAGAAAAGAAAAGGTAGCTGTGCCAATTCTCCTGAAGCAGACCCTGTCTTTACCAAAGCAAAGTCTGTGAGATCTGACAGATCCAACTTCTTCAGAAGGTCAGGGGATCAATACTCCAGCACCAGATCAGAGACCTCCTACACCAGGAGGAGGGCTAGGCAGTCTTCAGAGCTTACAAGGGTTAGTTCTGTCTCTGCTTCCCTCTGCCGAGAGGAAAAGAGGTCAGACGAATGGAAGTACAGGCATGGCTGTAGACATCATGCTTCTGAGCAACAGATAATGGGGTCGGAGGAGGGCTCAGATTCTCAGGCAGGACAGCCATCCCCTTTCCAGCAACCCCTCAGCAGCAACTCAATTGGTGGCTTACTGGCAAGGCAGCATTCTTCTCTCCAGCACTGGTGCAGCCAGACCCCAGACTGCAGCTCAGATTCAGAAGACACTCAGAGCTCCTGCCACAGGAAGGTAAGACCTTCTACTGCTACTCACTTCTCCGAATCTGAAAAGAATTCACTAATGAAATCTGTAATCTTGCCTGAGCTGGCCACTGTCTTAAAGGATGCTTTGACAGCAGCCAGACAAAGCATAACATCTGTGGCACAGGCTAGGTCCCATTCAGTAAAGCATCCCAGGGTGCCAATTGCTGAAGTTCCACTGGTTCCTTTAGAAGCACCTGGGAGCAGTTCCCAGACTTCTGAGTCTGATCATATGGACAGCTTAAAAGATCAAACAGCTTCTGGGAAGGAGAAACCTGAGGCTGACAAGGCTTTGGAGGTTGAATCAGCCCCTGAAGATGGGGAGGTGGCATCTGAGTCTCCTACAGAAGATCCAGAAGGACCAGATATTCTGCGTAAATTTGACATGGAGAATCAGAATTACCTGTTTGAACACATAAAGAGGGTGCTAATGCTAAAATCTTCCAAATCTGAATGTGCTTCAGAAGAACTGCTTATCCCCTCTGAAGAAGGCAAGGTAGATAATGCACTTCCTGTCCATTCAGCTGTGGAAGATCTTGTCTGCAGGATTTGGGAAAATCCTGAAGCCAAGCATGAAGCCCCACCAGTCCTACGTAAGCTCTATCCTTTTCCAGTGGATAAAGCTGCTTTGTGGGGGACCTTGCCTGTGGTAGACAGAGCATTGGTTACTGGTGATTCTGTACTGTCAGTGCCTGGTAATACAGATGCTCTCCCTAAAGATCGTACTGACAGAAAGATTGAGGAAGCAATTAAAAGATCTTTCAAGCTAGTTACAGCCCAGCTTGGAGTATCTATCTACTGCACTTATGCTTCTAAAGCTCTACTAATATGGTTAGAGGAAGAACGAGCCAGATTCAAAAAGAAATGGGTCCCATCTGGTGCCATGCAGAGGAAGCGCAGGCTGTGTAAAATTGCAGCTAATTTTATCCATGATGCAGCTGAGGATTCTCTTAGACTCACTATTAAAAATGTGGCATGCCTCACCGTGGCCTGGAGAGCTCTATGGCTGCGTCCTTGGAGCTCATCGCTAGATCTGAAATGTAAATTGCTCTCTTTACCATACACAGGGGGCAAGCTGTTCGGTGAATCCTTAGTCCAGATCATGAAGGATTTCTCAGAACACAAACACTCCTTATGGCAGATGAAAAAAAAGAGCTCTGTTGGAAGCTCTTCCTGTTCTCCTCACAAGAGTTCCTTGCGTTCTCCTCCAAAGTTCAAAGGAGGGAAGGGAAAGTATAAGGTCTCACAATCATTTCATGGCAAGTATGAAAAGACATCTCACTTTCAGAGAGATATCAGACCATCAAGAGGAACTTTCTAAGAGCATAGACTTGCTTCCTAGTTTCTCAGGAACTGAGAAGAGTGAAAGACATGGAAATGTTTCAATGTTTCTGGACAAATAAATTCAGTGCTTAGAAAATTAGTTGTTTCAAAGTAAGATTTAAATTATGAAGTTACTTAAATCTTAATGACTAAGTAAGATATTCTAGAGAAATCAGCTCTCAAATCCTCTCTCTTTAGGGGAGAGTTTTTTCACATTCCATCTCTAGGCTTCCTAGTGGTCTTGGAAGGGTTTGGATTTGTTTGAAGTTTTGCACTTCTCAACTTCAACTAAGAGAATACTTTCTATGTGAGAGTTGGCTGGTCTGCAGGACCAGACAACATCAGATTCTTCTGCCATATTGATCTAGTGAAGGAAATAATGCTTTAGGAAATGCAGGTGTTTTGGGAACCATGGAATGACTATGGATGCTATATTCCTGTGACTGGATGGATTCCTTCATTTTTACATTATAAGGGAAAACAGTGCCTCTGTAGCAATCTGCTCTGCATTCTCAGTGGTTTTCTGAGTTGTAGAAGACTGAGACAGTAAATTGTAGGCAGTCATTGTCTACACCAAGAACCTGCAAGAAACAGAATAACAGAATAAGTACCACAGGTAAGGTCAGCATAGGTGTATAAATCAGCCTAAATTTTCCTCCTGGTCCATAAATGGAGAAAAAATAAGAAGTTATGACAGCTACAGACCGGTGGGTTCATGGGTAGGAAGACTGGAGGCAAGCAACTACAAGGGAAGGACAAAAGTCCAGTGATCTGCAGAATGTTCTTGGGAAGATAAAACAGGACAAGGCAACTACAGTGGTAGGATTACTAGTGTGGTAACACAGGATATTTGCACATTTTGGTGAATTATTTTGCCTCTTTTCTTCAATATTTTGACACACAATGTTTTTCCTAGAAATTCTGGGATATGCTGTGAGACACTGAGTTCTGGGATTGCTAGATAACGTATTACTCTTCCTTCTTTTTCTGAGTTGATTAACAATGAAAATAAAGTTTGTAACTACAACTGTGGAGTTTTTCTCTTGTAGTTACTTCACTTGCAGCTTAGGTGTGTTTACACGGGGACCTAGCCATGATTTGTGCCTCAGGACTGTAATTCTAAGCTTGGTCCCATCCAGAACAAGAGATTATCTCAATGGACTGCCTGAAGAAATGAACAGTCCAGTTGGATTTGGCAGTGGTCGTGATGTATTCTAATTTACACACATGTACTTTCTTTGGCAATTCTTGTTCTAATTCTTGAATACTTGTGTGATTAACAACTTTTTCATCACATTGCTTTTTAAAGCCAGAGCTTCATCACCCAGTTTTTCCAGCTTCTGCCAGGATTGAAGATTGAGTACTACAGAGATGTTAATGAAAAACTACTCAGAAGACTAATATGGGTGTGCTTAAGTCTTAGCTAAATAAGAAATAGTAAAATGGTTTGAAGTCTAGATTGACTGTAATGATATTAGGACTCACAGTCCTAATAATTCAGGGGTGTGAGCAGAAACCTGTTAGGTATAGGGACAGATTCTCCTGGAGTATGCAGGGAAGCCACAGTGGAAGGCATTTCTGTGGCTTTACCTGATTGCTTTTACTTAAATATTTCTGGGCTATTGACTTGAGGTCACAGAAAAATGAATTTACTGCCAACAGTTTTCATCTTCTGCATCCACTTTCCGTGTCTGATAGCCCAGAATGTTTTACCCACTTTGTTTCATGTTGCCTTTCACCTGACAGTTATGCTGTAAGGAAAGGTGGTATATTGCTAACCGTATATTGAGTCTTTTTGCATGTCTATGAATGTAGCAAAGTTTAGTTGGGAACTAGTTGTCTGCTGGACTGCAGAGGAATCGTAAAAGTGTCTTCCCCATTCTGACTGGTTGCTGCATGTACCCCTATCTAAGGAAGAAAAATTGAAAATTTGAAAGAAGAAAGGAGATTTCAAGGTACATATTTCTTTCAATAACTGATAAGCTTGTGAAATGGAATTAATTTTTTTAAACAAATAAATTTGTACTTTGCACTTATGTTATTGTTACCTTCATATTTCTTATATCTCCTAATAATTAACTTCAAGTTTGATATGTTTCATTAAACCAAGAAGAAAAAGAAACATATTCATATAATAGCCATCATTAATGATTAATATTTGAATCATGCTTTTAGAGTATGCTTTAATATTAAACACTTTTCTTACTGCAGAGAAGTGTATGTGGTACATATAAGTATTTATCAAAATGATTGGTACATATGAGTCTTCTTTGAGAAATTTTCATCCTTAAAAAGATACTAGTATGGAATTTATTTTTACTGCAAAAAATAGTAAAAGTATGACTGCACTTAACTTCCATGGCTCTAAATAAAGCATTCATACCCATTCTCACGTCATGTTTGGTTCCCTTCCAGTATTGTTTTCTGACTATTAATTACATGTAGTGCATAAACGACACTTTAAAAAACTTCTTCAATTTCCCACTGTAATTTTAGTCAACCCAATTTGCACTTTATTTTTTAATGTCACAGTTTTACACTAGGTACGTAATAAAAGTCAGCAAGCAAAACCACAAACAGAAACTGAAATAAACTCTGATTTATCCTGATTGCATTTTGGAATAGTTTCACGGACAGTTGTAAGCAAGGTTGGCAAACCTTGTGGGTACAGTGTCAAAATTTATGGCTTTACCATGTTGTGGCAATATAATAGCAATATAATATTATACAGCCTAAAGTGTTATAATAACACTTATAATACTTATAATAACACCTATAATATTATTCTACAGCCTAAAGTGTTCCATAGCTCTTCCTAATGTAATTCAGCAGCTTTTGCAGTTTGCTTCTTGGCAACAAACAGATAATCCATTCATTTTGCCAGAGCACCAGAGCCCCTTCTCTGTTTTGAATCCCCAGGGTTGCAAAAGTGTTGTCCAAAACATTGATGTGTTCACTTTTTTCTCCTTCTCCTATTTGTTTGTTTTTTTCGTCTTTCTTCCTCAATTTCTTTCTCTTCCACCCAAAACACTGTGTTCCTCTAAGTGTCATAATCCAGTTTGATACAGAAAAAATGGTATGGCATATGTTTTCTTTTCTGAACCAGGAGTGTAAAGCACCTTGGATAATCCCACTTGTTTTTCCACTGCCAGAGTCTGGCAGAAACCTCTCTTTAGACTTACATAGTGCAACA
Organism: Irena cyanogastra; assembly: GCA_013397155.1. Lineage (NCBI taxonomy): Eukaryota > Metazoa > Chordata > Aves > Passeriformes > Irenidae > Irena > Irena cyanogastra. The sequence goes on from VWZV01000867.1 coordinate 149,356, forward strand.
AGTGAAGGAATCCCCAGATTCAGATTTGATTCTTGCATTTGCTGTGACTGTGCTGTCACATCAGTGCCCACCTCCATGCAGATACACTCCTGGGTAAATCTGCAGTTTTATTTGCTTTTAATTATAGGGACTGTAGAATTCACATCCTGACTAAAATATAGAAAAATCTTATACACAATGCAACCAACTGTGTAAGTATTTCTTTCTTGTTTGTCTTACACATAAACTTTGTTTGCAAAAATATAAATAAGAAAACCATAAGAGCAACACAAAGCAGAAGTTCTCATACTCAGGTTTTTCTAAATTATAAAGGCAAATCAAGCTTTTCATTGGATTAAACACAAAAATGTTGGTATTTTTAATACAATAGCAGCTTATTATTTATATAAGTATATTCCAACCTAGTGAATTACACTGGCTGAGGTCATACTTTAGAATATTTGCACAGAGATTCATGACCAATTGGAATATGATACAATTGCCATTTTAGTTTATTTTCATTTCTGCATATTATGGTGTAGGGAATTAGGAAGTTACTCACCCAAAATTAAACAATAAACCATATGCCAGTGCTCTTTCCTTTACAGAATAACCCAGAAAGCAGATCTTCCCTGGGAGTAGGACTGGTCACAATTTCAAAAGGAGGGCCTGGCCTTCATTTGACTTGTACAGCCTGTTTTAATGACTATTAATACCTTCTGATGGGGGCATTGGAGAAACTACATTGTGTATGACTATTAAATACTCAGTTCCATCTTGAACTTTTTAAATATAGGGTCCTTCCAAAATGAACCCTCTTCAGTAATGTCTCTGTAATCTGCTTGTGTTCACAGTGTTATAAACATTTTCATTTTGCTGCTGGATTCTTGAAATTTTGGAGTACAGTCTTCTAAATGTTGCTGGCCTGTATGTTTGCAGCATCAGTGAGCACAGGTCAATGACAGACATTTATCCTCGTGCCTTATACACTGCCATAAGTAAAACATCAAGACTGATACAGTCACATTGGGAGGTTTTGTTTTTGTGTGCTTTGAGCATGAGGATTTTCTTACACGTAAATAAGAGAGATACTCCTATCACCTTTTCTATGGTGTATATGCAGAATGATAAAATCTCTGATATGCTTTTTCTGTAAGTATATGCATATTAGAGGTGTCCTTCTTTTAGAATTTAATAACTTAGTGTTTTCCAAAAGAAAAAAAAAATGGTGATGAGGAGAAACAGCTTGATGGAAAATGGGTGTAATGGTGTTCTAGCAACAGTTTCTCAACAGGGCTTTTGTTGGCTAACTATATGATCTGATGTGGCCTTGTACATCCTACGTAATATATTTTATAAGATATTAGGTTTTAGGAATTAGAGGGTTAAAATAATTTGCTGAGTATATATTCAGCCTAGTGTTCTAGAAATTGCAAAATGTAATTTTGTTTCTTCAATATTTTGTATGTGTTTCTTTATATTTCCCATAAGCCATGAATCTAAATAAAAACCCCAAACCACTTCCTTTTTTTTGTACCCTATATGCAAATCAAGTCACATATTCTGTTTAAGACAAGGTAAATAATTGCACCCAAAAGTGCAGCTGGCAATAGTGGGTTTCAATTCAAAATGCTTTGGAGCTGCTGCTGAAATCTTCATCTTGACACTGAAGTGCAATGTAAAGGATTCTGAAAAGAGCCCAACTGTATCTATTTCATGAAATACAAGCCTACCACAGCTGCAAATTTATTTGAGGATGCTGATGGTGCTGCAGCTTTTCCACTGACAAAGGAAAGACCACAGTACTTTGCTACAGAGATGTCCTCTACTGGCCTTTCTTTCCTTTCCTTTTTCTGTTGTCCTCCAAATCACCATCATCATTTTCAGAACATTATCAGTCATGGAGTAGGGTAGGGAGATGGATCTGATAAGAAATGAAAAAGTATAAGCATGCTCTCAACTCCTCAATTTTAGCTAGTGTAAGCTAAATTGTTGCTTAATCTGTAATGCAGTTAATATTGTAGCAATTTTAAGAGCAACTTATTATTGATACAATACTGATCACTATCAGGATATGGACTTTGCTTTTCTTCTTAGGCTATTTTCATTTGTTTCTTCTGCACCCTTTTAATGGAATATGTAGGTCTCTTGAAAGGTAAGGTTGAAAATTGCAAGTCTGGCCTGCATTATGTAACAAATTATTTGAAATGCAGCACTTTTATTTTCTTTATACTAGTAAAGAAAATCAGTATATTTCATTTAACCAAATTCATTCTTCATTCATGTTCAAGGAGTCAAAGAAATTAAGAAGTTTAACAGACTAACTTCACGACACATCATAAGCTTGTTACTTTGGAGAACAAACAAATTATTTTTTTATAACTTTACAACCCACTTCTTAATGCTTGCAGTTGCATCTACATGGCCTCCAAGCCAAGGGCCCAGGTCTTACAACTGAAAAGTCATGCACGATGGGAGAAAAAAAAAAAAAAAAAGAAACCACAACTCCCCCTCCCTCCACTGAAGACATTCTCTGTTTAAACCATTATTACACCATGTTTTCATGTGAACTGCATCATGTTGATTTGTCTCTACAATGTGATGTGGGTTTACTAAAGGATTATAGGGCTGCACACATGCTTTTCATAAACCCTGCATGCATGGCTGATTTTGTCTTAATAAATAGTACATCCGTTAATCCCATGTTTGTTTGTTTGTGTCTCCAGCGATGCAGAGGACCATAAACCTCTAAAAAAAGGAAGCCGGACACCTTCAGACAGAACTGTGAAAAAAGAAGACAGTGATGATAGTTTAGTTGACTATGGAGAAGGTGTAAATGGTCAGTTCAATGAGGATGGCTCCTTTATTGGACAATATAGTGGTAAAAAAGAGAAAGAACCTGCAGAAGGAAATGAAAGCTCTGAGGCTCCTTCTCCTGTAAATGCCATGAATTCATTTGTGTAACCACAGAACTTGATCCCCTTGTATCTTCAGTTTGCTTAAAGCACTTGTACATCCTCCTTCTCATACTATGAACACACAGGTAACGGAGCTCCTCACCACCAGATGTTAATGCTATGAGAATATGCAGGTTAATACCAGTACACAGCATAATGACACAGTAAGTGGTATGTTTCTATGAATCAAAATAGAAAATTCAAATTTTGTTCAAAACTTGGGTATTTTTACTTTTTTTTTTAAAGGAACTGACACAAACAGTAACATTGACTTGTAATTTTGTTTCCTGTTGAAAATACAATATAATGCATGGAAAAAAAACCCCTAGACAACTCACAGATAATCATGTGTACACTATAAAAACATGGTTTGACAATTTGTTATGCAGTCCTCAGCTGAATCCCTGGATATGAATTCCGTTCTCAATGTCAGAGTGTTATAGTAGTATTATATAGAACTTCAATGTCTTTGTGGACATTGTTGTGAAATTGGTGACTTAATGTCTAGCTATCATATGTCTTTTTGCAAGACAGTTAGGAACAGTATGTACAGTATATAATTGCTAAATAATTTAAGTATGACACTTGCATTTGCTGATGCTTAATGAGACCCTATTATGTGCTCTTTGCTCCTATTACTTTTTAGCCTTTTTAATCTATCAAGTATTACAACAGTACAGTGTTCTATTTTTACATCAAAACATAGTGAATTGATTTTAGAACATAAAAGAGATGCATTGCAATGCATTTTGGAATTTGTACAGTCACTGAAAGAAAAACTTTAAAAATTAGGGAAAATACTCCAGAAAACACAGGGCAAAGTACATTCAGTGCCTTTATACAATATGCATTCCGTAATGTGCTGTACTGCTAAATCAGTTGGTGCAGTAAACTGTGATTAGCAGACTACTGTCATTGCCAAAAAAAGGAAAAAAGTGAAGAAAAAGAAGCGTTATGAAACTGTTGTGCTGAAAATGGAAAGTTTAAAATATTTTACATTATATAAAGAAGAGTATGATTTTTTTCCCTTTAAAAAAAGCTTTCTATACAGTTACAGCACAACATGTTTTCATGGCCTTAGCATACTTAAAATAAAAATGAAAATGAACAAACAAAAATCCCAAAACACAACCAGAGTTAAATAATTTACTAACACAGCAAGGTACAAGCTCTTGTAAAATGTTCATTACAAACCCAAACCAGCTGACTCCCTCGGTGAGAGCCCATTTCTCTCTGTGTCCCAGCCTGATCAGTGTGGCAGCTTTGCAATTATCTCCAGCCTGAAGCAGTGTGGGGGTTACCACTCGGAACCACAGCATTCCATCTGACAAGTGCTAATATGGTTTATTGGTAAAGGATTACCCTTATCGGTTAAAAAATTATTTTCTCGCATACTATATCAATCAAATGTTTACCTCCAAATATAAATTTTTATAACAACCTATGGTTGAAGGAATGCTCAGTTTCATTTGCCAATAAATTGGTTTTTCATAACTTGCATCAAGTTTAATTTTAAGTAAGCTTTTTATATGTAGATATTTTGTTGAATTTGTAAATACACTTAAAGCGTAGATGCTATATGCTTCTAGGTGTTACAGACAAAGAAACCAAGAAAGCTTATGTTGTACTGTGTAAGAAGTACTATAGCCAATGGTGTGCATGGTATTTTAAAGCATCTACTTAATTTTTTTTTTTTTGCAGTGAAAATAAAATAGTGATCTGCTCATTTACTGCAGATTCCAGCTGAACCTTTCAGAGCTTTTGCCAGTGCACTACATTAGCCCATAGACACCTTGCAGCTTTCATGTATATATTGTAGGTAAAGCACAACTGAAGTAATCCCAAATATAACCCAGCTGTAATAAGCTTCTTTTGCACCTTTGAGCTTTCCATTGGTCAGTTTTTTTTAATGGGAACCGAAATACAAAATGAATTATATGAATACTGATTACAAAGCACAAAGAGAACATTTCTTCACAGGATTTGCCAATGGTTTTGGTAAAAAGAAATATCATTTTACTCTTATTTAATTGTAGATGCTGAATTATCTGTGCATGTGGGGGTAAACATACAGGCTCACTTCTGTAATAGTGCAACGGATTTTGTATTAAAAATAAATGTGGTTTTAAAATTTCACTGTTTGTTCTGTTTACACTAGCAGTAAAAATCACATTGGATTTATCCTGTAAGTAAGAATTCAAAATAGAAAAACAGCATGAAAGAACTCTGACAGAAGTTGTTCCCATGATGTTACAGAACTTCCATTACTGCCACCAAATTATTTAGAGAAAGCTGCATACCTTCACATGCTACCATTCAAAAAAATGGTGAATTTGTCTGACCATTTCTCATTGAAATCTATGATTTGCATTTTACTTCCATGGATGTTTTTATTATTTATCTAGTCTTATTACTGCGAAGAAAAGAACTGAAACAGTCATATTCCATACCTGTGAGAGTGAATAAGAGAAAGTAAGAATGTTGATTTAAAATTAAGAGCCCTCAGAATCCCAAATGAGGATTTTGTGTCCTGAAGGAATTGTCAGACATAAAAATTCATGGCTATCTGTTTTTAAATAGTATATGAAGTGAGGAATTTTTAGACATCACCTTTTACAATACACAAAATCCATTGCAATGCTCTTTTCGTATCTTGTCTATCCTATACATGAATGGACACAGACTTGGCAGGAGGGCAGCTGTTCTGCACAGAAGACTGCAGGAGAGCCATGGAGTCCAAGAGATGCGGGTGCTTCAGGAGATGTATCCAAAAGTTGATGTGCAGGCATGATGCTTGAAAGAGGGATCTTATCGCTGAATCAGAAGCCATTCTGCCAGCCTTTCCATATGTAATTGAAAACTCCTGGATATTTCAGCTCCTGTAATCTGCACAGACTCAGTTCTGGCACTTCTATCTTCAAATATCTTCACACCATCTTCAGATATTGGCTGCATTGGTTTTTGTACAGGTATCTGTTAATTTTTGCAGCAATGTAAACTGTCTGGGAGATATGAAATACAGCTGTTTCTGTTTAAATTAAAGAATACTTCCTGAAAAGAGCGGTCTGAGTTCCCTAGGCTAAGTTGGGAAGCAGGATTTCATACAGTAACAATTTTTGGAGACACACACATTATTTGTGCATGTTCCCCAAAGTGTACTAATACATATAGTTGCTACATTTTCCTTTTACGGATATACCTTTGCTTTTGATTTTATTCTCACTGAAGTGATTGTATAAATCCTGAGGGAATTAAAGAGGATACTCCAATGGTAATTTTTCTTGTAATCTATTCTCACATTGTTCCTAGGAAAATACAATTTCCTCATGGTTCCATGTAGCAGAGGCAAAGTAGCAAACGATTTGGGAACCAAATTCTCTTTTCATGATGTCTGGTCTATTTTAAAACAGAAACCCTATATATGAAGAAATATTATCTACCATATGGAAGTGTCTTCTTTTCTGAAAAAAAGAACTGGAGAGAAAATCGGAAAGAGAATGAGATTTCAATAATTTCTGAAAAGCAATTGCCCTTTGCTGTGTTTCTGTCCCACTCTCTCTCTCTTTTTTCCCCACTTCATCTACCTTAGAAAAGAACATTTCAAAGTTGGCAGAAGCAGGAGCTGGTTTTGTGGGAAGATGGAAATAACTGAATGTGCTACTTGTAGGAATCTACCCCCAAATGATGCCCCTAGAGTGAAAATAAATCCAACTGGCCATCATGTTGTAATCTCTGAAGTGATCTCTGGCTGTTCTTTGTACATGAGAAGTGGAAACTTTAGACCAAACTGTCAAGATAAATACATGTCAGCAGGACTATGACCGACAGTAGATGTGATCTGTTGTGACTGTAAGCAAGGAGAAAAATGGTGATCCCAGTGTTCTCATTAATTTTGGCAGCAAAAATATACACAAAGATCCTTACCGTGCTCACATGTAAATGACCTGTTAAAAAAAATTGTGATCCTGTTCAATGCCTGGAGGATGGATTCTTCATTTGGGGTTGGAGAAGTTTGCCCTGTTGTGAATTTGGCAGCATTGGCTTTGTCCCTCCGGGAAAGCTGCACAGGATGAATTTGAAGCCAGCTGGCAAGCAATGGGTTTGCACATGTTTAAATTGGAGAGAGGCTGGGCAGGAGACAGCTCCTGTCACCTGGATACAGCCAGCCTTTTGACCTGTTTTGTCTTGCCCTAAGGTGCTCAACTAAAATAAAGAAGTTTAGAAGGTAGTGTGGTTTCCCTGCCAGCTGAAAAAAACCCCCATGGCATCATGTCAGAAATCTAAGCCACTGCTTAGATTTAATTCTGCCTGGCTTTCTGTCACATTTTGGATATAAGTGATGAGGAGGAAACCTACCTGGTCCATGCTGTACAAATATGGGTTTCAGACTTGAGCTTTCAAACGGGGAAAGTCTAGGCAGTCCAATTCTGGTGCCAAAGTTTTTAAAAATTACCAGGTCTTGGGCTATATTTAGGAATGAACTACATTTACCTTTGACAGTAAACTGTACTTGATATGTATCTTCCAGAGGGTGCTGCTGTATTTCCCGTGTTTCCAAGACCTCAGAAGAGGGATGCTTTAGCTTTGAAACCCAACATCTTACCTCAGAGAAGACAGCAGCCCACTCCTCTGCCCTGTGTTTGCAGAGATCTAAAGGGCTTCAAGACTTCACAGGACTAAGGGAACAAATTTACTTTTCTAAATGGCAGTGTTCAGGATATATTTCAGGTTCTGCAATATATGTACTGTAGTGAAAGAGAGTTATGGTGATGCTGGCATGAGAAGTTTATCTTCTGGTGTGGCAAGAAGGGGTAGTGAAAATTAAACTGTTGGGACAGAGAAAATGCAAGAACAAAAGTATAATATCTGAGGTTTCTTGGAAAGAGTTGAGAAACAGCCAGTAGGATAGCTGGCCTGAGGGGCAAAAAGAGAAAAACAGACAAATGGCAGAGGCAGCAGGAGCCCTTGCTATTGTGGAGCAGCACAGCCTGCTGGGTGCAGACCAGGCTATCTGTTGGTGACAAACAGCATAAAATAGATCAATAGGACATCATTATCCTTCCAGATTTTTTTATTATTATTTAGTTAGTTATTGTTCCAAGAGACTTAGAAAGACTAATATTAAGACAATCTTAAGAAATCTTTAAGACAATCTTAAAAATGTCTGTCAAATTATTGAAAATTGCCAGGAAGTTTGTAGGTTTGGCATAGGGGAAGTACTAACCAGCTGGACAATCAAACACACAAAGCACTTACAGTTTTCTTATGCTTTTCATGTGGTATTTGTGCGAATACTATAGCTTTTATTTTCTAGCAGTACACAACCACAATTTTTTGGTATAATCATATCACTTGAACAATTAGCCAGCAAGAACTATTTAGCTGAGATTGTTTTTTCTTTCCTGTCCTTTTCGCTGCTGGTGCTTGGTTCCAAAGTTTTACTTTAATAAGGAAACAGCCTGTGCTGTTTTACTGCAAGTAGGCAATGACCATAAACTTTATCGAAAGGGAAACTCAGATATATATTTTTCTAAAACAAGCTGATTTATCTTTTTTATAATGAGAGGCAGATGAGTCTTCAATCACTGGCATTTAAGTAACAATTGGCCACTAGAGGGAAGTTACAATTGTTGGTTAGCAGACGCCCAAAACATCTTCAGTTCACATCCCATGTTAATGGATATAAATGTACATGTGTGTGTGTGTGTGTTTGTGTGTATCTATATATATAAAGGCACTATAAATTAGTGGTTAAAAAGAATAATACACAGGTTCATAATAATTTGCTTGTTTTACATAACACATTAATTCTGTTTGTCTATGCAACAATGACCTTGTTCTAATGCAACCATTTGTTATCATGATTTTAAATTGCAGGGACATTTGGGGCAGAATTGCTGTTTAAAAAGTAAACTGGCAAGAACTATGGGACAGGGATGTTTGGTCAGAAATTCAGCAGATAGCCCTATCCCAAAGGCTTTTTCGAGGCAGAATCAGAAGGCAGACGAATGTCTTGCTAGGCTGTCAGTGCCCAGATATGTGCCTGTAGGTATGTGTGCCTGGCAGCTGTACAATAATAAAGATTTTTTAGATGGTGTTGACCTGGTTGGTGTGTAGCCAACTAGCTCAGGTTTTGCAATTCCTGTGAAGCCTACACTGCCACAATGGGTTCAGAAAAGGCTGCCTGGTGCTGCTGAACCTGTGCAACTGGAGGGGACAGGTTCCCATGAGAAGTGCAGGAGTGCAGCCTGGCTGCGCCATTTCTACGGCAGCGGTTCATCTCACTGAGGCACCATACTTGATCTGGTTTCGAATTTGTCGGGATTGCCCTTAATCTCTGTGTCAAAAAAAGCTTAAGGTCCTGACGCAGGAAGACGGGAATCCCGTCAATCTCCGTCAGGCCGCAGATAGTGAGTGGGCGGGAGCAGGGCGCGGCCTGCTCCGCGGCCCCGGCTCTGGCCGCCCTGAGGCCGCTGCCGTTAGAGCGCGTCTAGGACGGTGACCCCCGTTAAGTGTTCTGATCAGGGTGGGTAACACGCGGCACATTTTCAGTGTCGCAGCGCCAGGAGTCCTGCTGCTCTGAAATGAGATAAAGAAATGCTGAATTGATTCACATTGTCAGACAGCATCATCTTCAGAGGGACTCTGCCTGCGGGAGTCAGCTCGGCACGTCGGGGCCCATTCATGTGAGGAGGAGAGAAAGCTCTGCCCTCTGGGATTGGCATCACATCATCCTTGTGGTGGCAGTGCGGGGTGGAAGGGGGAGGCATCTGCAGGGTGTGCATGGCTTTGAGGCTGGAGACTTGTTGCATGGATCGAGGCGGTAGAATAAAATAAGAAAGCCTGAGGTGTTAAGAAAATAACAGCCGCTTTCAAAGCACTACTATAGAAAAATCATCATATATCAGCATCATACCAAACAAATAGCTGCATGCTGCTTTAGATGCTGCTTTAGAGATGGGAATGCAGCCACAGGTGAATGATTAACAATGAAGAAAATTTAGCAAGTTTTTTCTTTTTGCTGGTGGTGAGAGCAGCGGTGCTGAAAACTGGAACCCAGGACAGATACTTCAGCTGAAGCAGGCAGTCTCCACCCTGCCAAAGCCACTGAAGCTGCTTTCATTTACACCAGCTGAGACTAGTGCTTGTGGCATTTTAGGCAGGTCTTCAGGCACAGTTTTGAATATAATGAATATTTTTTAGTGAGTAACTGTCTAATACAGTGTCAGGGTCTCTCCACTAATGACAGGAGCCTCAGCCTCCAGGGGGGACATCACAGCCACAGCCAGTTTACGTGTTGGAGATAGTCATCTATCAGAACTGTGATCTGGTTTTTTCTAACTCTGATTTCCTAAATTCAGCCTGCAACTGAAAAACATTCTACTAAAAATGTTAAAAAAGCAAAACACTGTAATTATGTACCTAATTTTGGTGAGATTGTTGCTCATCACTTCTTCGCTAACAATTTGTAATAATGAAAATAATGTAACAGGCCCATTGCAGAAGCATAGTCCATGTTTTTATGAGGCTTCCTGTCAGAGTGTACATTTTAATTCTGCACATAAAAGCTTGGAGAGAAACACTGCAATATCCTTTTTATTTGTAGATAATTCTATTTTAATGGCTGGAATTTGATGTCCCATGTAAAAAATAGAAGAAATGGGATAAATTTTACTATCACTCATAAGCTTTTCTTCACGTTTAGTTCTGGTTTTGGTTGTGTGTCAAGCTTTTTTTTTTCAAATACATCTAGTAGAATAGGTGCCAAGAGTGATTTACATCTATTCATCACTGGAGGATGAGGTTTTCAGTAAGATGTTCAGAGAAAGATTATTGTATACCATAATGTCTGTCAAAATTCTGATGTGACAGTGCAATCAAGTCCTGCATTTAGCAAGTCTTTCCCCATAACTCAGATTTTAATGTCAAAGCAGCTTTCCATGTCAGACTTGAATTGGTATAAAAATACACAAATACTGAATCTGAAATGTTCAAGTGACAAAATAAAAGCTAATGTATGAAACACATGGATTGCTGTAGTTCAAGACAAATGAAAAACCAGTAAATTATGGGGGGCTTAGGGGGTTGATTTCTATTGAAGATAACATAAAGTGAAGCATATAGGAGCAGAAATGATAGCCTTGCTAAAAGTCTTGCTATTAGTTTATGTCCTAGTCTCATATCAAGAGCTACAATTCCTCCACCCACATGCAGCCTTAAGGAGCCAGCTCTGCTCTGAGGCAGGGCTCTCGCCCAGGGCCAAATCCTACCACCATCCCAGAGAGGAAGAATTACTGAGGAGAAAGGTCACTAAACAAAGGCTAATCATGAAGCACATTTGATTTTCCACTCCTTCAAAGTGCTAGACGAACATCTTGCACAGTAAGCAGGCACGCACTGGAAACAGTTCCTGCAAACAAGGTGGCTGTGGCCACTTCGTTTAGCTTTGTCTTAACAAATATTTTATTATGTATTTTGAATTTAACTTTACAAAGAACTGACACATCTGGAGTTATTTATACAAAAAAAAAAAAAAAAAAGGAAAGGAATATAGAGTAAACCAAGGCTTTGTACACCTTTAATTCAGGCCAGCAAACACAAATAGACCAGCGTGTTACCACATAGAAGATCAAAGACACATGAAGATGCCCACCTGTAGGTACCCGGTTTGTGGGAATTGGGAGTGGGGCTGGGCCAAGCCTCATCCCCAATGGGTACAGCTGTGAGAAGCAGGTGAGCAGCATTGGCAGCAATGAGACCTGGAGTGCCCAGGTGCACTGACCAACCACCAAAGGGAACAGAGGGCACACAGGTGCAATGCGTGAACCATGAGGGGCATAAAAGGTTGGGCTAAAGAACAAGAGGAGTAGATGCTTGCAGCCTTCTGAAGTGGAGTTACTCTGTATGGGCAGATGCTGGAAGCCTTCTGATGTGGTATGGAGTTCCTCTGTATGGGTTGAAGTTTTCTGAAATTGTGTGATGATACTCTGTATCGTGGTTGTCTCAGTTGTGGCCTATGCTGTGACAGCCGCCTGAGTTGGCAAGATCACCCCTTTTCCTTACACAGGGCAGAGACTTACACTGTTACAGAGATGGCCATTTACCAAGGTTAGGAGAGAGCAGCCTACCCAGTGTCATGAGGTTCCTCATCATGGGAATAGCCCCAAACCACTTTTGCACACTCAAAGTGTGCAAAAAGCATTATTTCCAAAGAATAAGTTAATGTGTTTTCTTTGCCAGCATGGGAAGAGCCTGCCTGGTCAGAGAAAAAGGGGAAACCAGCATTGCCTAGTGTCCAGGTCTTTCTGAGCCAGTGGGATGCTGGTGCTGGCAGTCACGCTGTCTCCACAGCAAGCATCTGCTAACCCTGCTGCAGGGTAAAAATAGAGACAGAGCAGGACTTGGAGCTACATGCCTGAACCCCTCCTGAATTACTATGCCTGGAATCACTGATCACAACTGTGCTGATGCCAAAACAGGGTATCATGGTTGCTGAGGAAGGGCATGCTTTGGTGTGGAGAGCCATGTGTCATTCTCAGGTTCCCTTTTGTCTTGCCATAGTGGTTAACTCCCAAGGTAAGCTGTGACTTATGCAAAATTAAGTGGCTAGATGCTGTGCTTTTCTGTTAATTCACATTGTTATGTGTAATAAGTGTTGATGCAGTAGCTGTGGATAGGACAGACAAACTAAGTACTGAAAATGAACGCCTGAATATACTGTGACTAGACCACCCATTAGTGCTTTTTACTGACTTCGTGATAAACAGGATATTTTTACTGCATGTTACACTGTTGGGCTCTTACCTTGCATGCTGGTCAACAGAACTCTTGGAACTGTTCTGTTGACTTTTGGCTTCTTAGTTCTGATAGAGATACTTGAGACTCATGTAAAGGAGCAGGAATTTAGACATCAGCGTGGGCTTCCTGAGCACATTAACTTTACAGTAGATCTTTCCCTCCAAAAAACCCTTCAGAAATGAGTGCCCACACACTTTTGCTGTACAAATAAAAAAAGCATTTGTCCTCCCTGCATGAAACACTCAGAGCTTGTGTCATGCAAAATGAGTGTGTCCCTGAGATGCTGCAGGTTGGTGGCTGTGAATCACAGTGCTGCTCAGGAGATCTGTAAGTCTCTCCACGTTTCATTGCTCCTAACAGCAACAAGTAACAAACTAAAAATGTATCAGTGCAACTCTTCTAAAACTGGATGTCTTTGGGTTTAACCCCAGCTGGCAACTAAGTACCACACAGCCGCTCACTCCAAATGGTTTGGATAAATACGTTTGTTCAAAGGTTACTGTCCAGATTGGATAGCCCCAGGCATTCTGCTTCAGTTTTGGCATGGGTCCATGCACCACCCTTGCAAGAAAGGTGGTCAACTTCATTAATCTATCCACTACTTTTTTTTCACCTTCTAACATACTAATAAGCTGAAAACATGCCTCACCTTGGAGTGATAAAATTGAAATATATGCTGATTAAAATAAATTGCATGATTGCACATACCTGAGCTGCATGTGGCCAAGTCTTAGTAATATGATATAATTACAAATTGCCTCCCTACCTTTTCAACAGGTATGCTCAAACCACATCCAGCATGTATACATATTTCTACTGAAATATACATATACCCAGGTATTTTCAGTCATAATTTCTTAGAACATTCAGTGCTGAAGCCTCCCCTTGTTGCTAAGGTTCAGTGTAGCTTTGTAACATGTTAGTTTGCATCATTCTGCATTAAAGCAAACAACTGAAGTTAAGCCCTAATGCAAGCATGCATTTGGAGTGTTGTTGACTCTGCACTGGCCTCAGTGGATTTGTCTCCACTGTTAATTAGAAGCATCCCTGGTCCAGGCTCAGTTCTGGGGCCCCAACCAGCCCCACAGCACTGCTGTCAGCTCATTACCAGGCTGTCTTGAAGGGCTCTTCAAGTGCTCTGTAAGGTCTCAGAGGTACCTGCTCCCAGCTGGCAGTGGGGACAGGACTGTGTGAGCTGTAGCTCCTTTCAGTGCTCTGTCAGCCCATTCCATATGCCAAACAGTGAGGATGTGCTACAGTCATGCTGCAGGAAGAATGTGATCACGTACCACTACCACAGCTTTAGGCTTGGGGAGGGGGAAGGAGGGTCAGGCTGAGCCTCAGTCAGTGCAGCTCATCCCCTGCAAAGTAGGGTCTACGCAGGGTTGTCAAGACTAGATCTGTGCTCCTTGGTCTTGTGGCTACCACCTCATCCTATACCCTCTTTAATCTGAGGACATACACATAGCTGCACTTCCCTGGTCCTGTGACAAATGTGCCACCCTGAAAAGGGAGATGGGGGAGAGAGGGAAGGGATCCTTTGGCTTTAAATAAAACACCCTAAAATTGCCCAGTCATATTTTCTGAGAAAATAAATAGCTGGTTTAGAAAACCCAGCTCTGTGTGTGTACTTTTGCAAGCAGAGCAGTGACCATGCCTACCAGGAAGCAAAATCCCACACTGAGTTCACCACACTGTGAAATAAAATCCAAAGTGGCCTAGTAGGGAGAATATTCCACTCTTCTGTGAGGTTGAAGTCTCTCCCCAACTAATGATAGTATAGAGTAATTGATCTTGTGTGGCTGGTGTGTTTTATTGCAGTGTTCAGCTTATGGTCTGTGATCACAGATGAATTTTACAACAGGTTAGTTTTCCAAGGCTGCTTTCTTTTTTCTCTCATATGGCATGATCCATTTCTTAAGATAATAGAATTAAATTAATAAAATTCCATTGAAGATGGAATTTAAAGTGTGTTTAAAAGATGTCTATTTAAAATGTGCTTTTCAAAATATTTTAGTTTTTAAGGACATGAACTAACAGCAAAAATGAACAGGGCAAAGTACCCAGATCAGAGAACATGCATGTATTGTATACATAGGGTGGCCAGTATATAGGATGTAGGTGTACCCAATTTAAGGTACATTTCATGTATACACTGATTCAAGCATTAATACCCCAACAGAATTCAGGGGTAAGTGTCAAAGAAGAGGGCATAGGAGGGGTTAGGATGGCAAGGAAATAGGTAAACAATAGACCACAGAAAAAAGGCAGAGATAAGAAAAGTGACCAAAATAAGGCTTTTCTGCCAGATGTATTTACTTCTGCAGCTTTGAAAGAAATTAATCTCTAAGATCTTCACAATGGTTTTCTATGAATAGGCAAGAATAAATCCACCTAGAAGAAACTTAATTTCCACTAAGACATGAAGGAAGCATTAACCTTGAAACAAAAAGCAAGAGATGAATGGCTGACTGCCCAAGCCTACAAGGAAGCTGCATGCCCATTGCTGCATGTACATTTATGTGATGCCTTAAAATGGGTTTTTTTTGAGGAAAAAGAATAGTTTGAGATCCAAGTAATAGCCACTCTTCTACCAAATAATAGTTAATAACACATCCATGGAGAATTGAGTTGATTTAAATACTTTGTTCTAAAGAGTATTTAGCAGTCATGTTCTCACTAAATGGATAATCAAATAAGTCACACTCTCCATTTAGAAATGCAGTTCATTGTTAATGGACCTAATATCTGGGTGCACAGTTCTTTCTCAGAATCCAGCCCCCCTTGGAGCCTCACACTGCACTAAAACCTCCAAGCTGAGAAAACACTGCTTTACGTTTTGGATAATCAAACCACAAGTGGTAGACTATAGACATGTATCAGCTTCAAAACTAGTAATTTCCTGTGGGTAATAACCTTAAGGGTAAATTGAGATTTACATGGTAGTGAAGTTAATGGAAATAAGATCAGATTTTCACTGTTCATACCATATACTTTTCCAGTGGGTTCAGCTTGCTGTTGTGCTGCCCTGACCACCACATGCCCTTCTGGTAGTGAAAGAGAACAGAGTTGGTCCTCAGTCCATGTCAAACTGCTCCCACTGAGTAGGGCTGAACAGGTTGGAAACAGACAGGTTTTTCTTTATAAAAATTAAAAACTGCGACTGTCAGAATTTAGGCAATGTGGAAAAGAGATCTCAATTAAGTCTCTTTTTTCTACGCTTATGTCTGTGATTTTCCTCCATCAGATCAGATCCATCACTAGAAGGAATCTGTTACGGTTGTAACTATTTATATTATAAAAGCACAGTGAGGCTTTTAGAGATCCCAATCTGTTAAGTGATACTAAAAATGTGATTGGCCCCATTGTATCCAATTGAAGTTGCTTTGAAAAAACAACTTAGCTTTTGACTTTAAATTCATCTTTATCGTCTCACAAGACACACTGATAAGATACTCCTCTATTTTACAAATTCTCTAAAATAGCAGCCAACTTTAAGTCTTAGGCCCATGTCTTAAATCCTTCTGCTAAGAGTAAAAACGCACATTATGGACTGGGAGACAAAATGCTTATTTAGTTTCCAATGTAAAACCCATGGGACTTGTCACTATCCATTTACTTGTCTAAGATGCTTATTTTGATCAGTCTCTCATAGCAGAAGGAACCAGCTTAACTTTTTTCTTCTCCAAAAACTGAAAGGGTGTTGCTTAAGGGACAGATTCTTATTAAAAATCTACTCTCCAGCTAAAAGCTGAAGTTAAGGTACACAAATTTATTCAGTAATACTGTTTAGAGATTCCTGAGCAAGCTGACATACAATGTAGTTGTCACTGCAGGAACTGTGTGAGGGCTGGTGGAGAAGAGCAATGATGGAGCTGGGGAGGAGCTTTTGGTGGTCAAGGGAAAGGCTCCTGCTTTCCTCTGCCACCATCCTCAGATCTCTCCTCCCTCCCCAGACCCAGGAGAGCCCTGTGGTAGGCATTCTATTCAGTGTGAAAGCTGAAAGTTTTTTGAATAGAAGTTCATTGCTACAGATTTACTGCCTAATCTCAGTGGAATTTAATTTGTTAATTTAGAAATGGGAGTGTCCCTTCAGTGTATTTTGAGGATACAGCCACAGTATTACCTTGGTGAAGGCTGGGTATGACATGGATTTGTCCTGTGACTGCTCCTAAGCTCTTGGCCCTAGACCTTACTTCTTTGTACATCAATAAAGTTCGGGAATCTGAATATTAGATTTAAAAGTAAGCAGATGATTTAGGAGTTCAAGTTAGCAAACTAAAATGTTACAGTCTGGAAAATTAATGCAGAAAAACAGGAACAACAAATTCTGGGTAATTTACATTTTGAATAGGGACAGAAATCATGGAACTTACAGGTTGTAAATCTTTATATAGAGTCTCACTGTAAGTGCAATTAATTATCAATTTGGAATCAGAAAACTCAAAATACGGGCAAGTTCATTAAAACAGGAGGATAAATCGGGAACTGTGCAAAAAACCCACTTGTCCTTAAATCACAGATTCTTTAGGAAATAAAATCTCTGCCCTTGAAGAAAGATATTTCAGTCTGTTAAATCCTGGCATGGGTGATTTGAATCCATCATGTCAGAATTATAGTCCTCCTGCTGGAAGAACTCCAGAAACGAGATTAGCAGTTGTTCAAGCAGGAAGTAAAAGCAATTCAGCCTCCTCTGGGGAAAGGTAATACCACAACAACATGATTTTCCTGGGATAATGCAGCATTAGGCTGGTGAATGAGTTGATGTCATTGATAAAAGGTAGACTGGAAACCATGATTACTCCAGTGAAGTAAGTTTCACTCTAAGAGGAAGGACATAAATCATGATATGTACCTGAAAAATAGTCTGACATTATGCCCAAGAAGATAAAATGGCTACAAACACACATGGGTATCATACAAAAATTTTTGAGATTATATTGATGGAAATAATCCATCACCCAGCATTTTAGTTATCAAGTGTGAATGTCTAGATACCATCAAAAATCCAAAAATGGACAAAATAATACTTCATAGAGCTTCTAGTTTTGCCCACACAGCTACAGAAAGAAAAGCTGAAGCCTGACTCTTTGGCACTCTTGGAGCCCAGTTCTGTTTTGAATTGACAGGGTAAAGAGGTGAGGTCCCACAGCCCTCTCCCATGGGGGATCCACAGCTATTGGTGATGCGATTTCACAGTCTTGCACTGCAGTGAATGGCTGTAGGACATGTGCAAGTCAGCACCCTAGCCTGCAGCTGGAGAAAATACCTTTTCTCAGCCACTGAGAAAAGGCATTATTTCAAACAAATGCATGGTATCTTTTTTTTAATTATCATTCCTGAAAGAACACAGAACACAAGAAGAAGCTGAGCCAGTGGGACAGGAAGATACATACAAAATAAGAGTGAAAGCACTGATGGCAATTTGGCAGCCTAAGGAGTACTAGAGGGATGATAATGAATAGGAACTGTTTTTTCAGGCACTGAATACAGCTACTGTGATTCAGATTTGGAAGCTGTATAAAGGTCTGTAAAGAGTAGGAAAAAAAACATTATTGAGACTCCAGTTCTGAGCAGATCCTGTGTAACCCCGGGGGTCAGAGCTTGGTGCTATGATAACACATCTGACTGCTTAACCGGAATGTTTTCATAGCTATGTGTAAAATGATTTCTGGGAAGATAGACCTGCAGCTGAACCATTTATCATTGTTTATGGGCTGCCTGGGTTCAGACCATGTTTCAGGAGCAAAGATGCTTCCTATGGCTCTACCTTAAGTGTACATATCAGAGTAGACATCCTTTACTCCATGACTGGCACTCTTTCTTTGCATTGGAAACGAAACTGATATGGACTCTGCAGTATCAAAGGAACCCTTAAACACTCTTACTGGTCCAAAATAGTCCTTTTCCAATTTCATGAGCTCTGCATTACCAAGTGCAGAAAATGTGTGGGCCTAAAAAGGACTCCATTTCTACTGTAACAAATACAACCTTCCTTTTCCAAGAGACAAAGATATGGACAGAGATTTGACAGAACTACTAATATTTGGAGAGGGAAAAAAATATGAAGGAGGCAGAGAAGTGCAGAGGAGTACTGTCTGGAGCTGTTACCCTGATTCAGACAAGAAGGGTAAGATAAAATGAGATCCAAGTCAGAACAGAAAGAGGCATAAAAACTCACATAGAATGGGATACCAAGAAAATATATAATGGTTGATGTGCTGAAAGCAAAGAGAAACTGAGTTGGATGACACAATATCTCTCCTTTCATAAATAATGTAAAATCTCTGTGCAGAGAAGTTTCACAAAGCAAGGAAAAATGTGGACAGAGGGGCTTTTAGAGGCAGTCACAGTCAGCTCACTTGGTAGAAATGCAGAGGTGAGGATGAAAAGGGGAGCTGCATGGAACAGGCTGAGAACTCTCTTTTGGAAAGGAGACATTAGATACCAAAATGGTAAGAAGACCTTGGTATTTCCATTGCATACATACACAATGAAAATTCTTTATGAGTTTATGTGGTAAGACTGGAAAAACCCCATATATTTCTGAATTATTCGCTTAGTAGGAGTTTCTGCATTTTGCCAGTATGAAAACAGCAATGTAATTAAATGAGTGTATAAACTGAGTAGATATCATGGTCAAGCAGACATAACCTATTGCAGGGAAATGCCATTGAACTTGCCCCATGTAATTAACAAACAACCGTCAGCTTGATCAGGCCCTGCAGAGATGTGCTTTCATTAGCCTGAGCTGGCTATTGATAGCTTCCTGCATTTCCATCACCCCCTGGAGCATGAGGCAGCACTTCACATGTTTCTGTATTCAGGACTGGTTGGTCAGACATGGGGAAAGACTGCTAGGGGCCAGCTGGGATAATGATTTTTAACAGCTGAACTACAGAATCCTAGGCAATTATATAAAGTTAATTCAGTTTGTAAATCCAATTAAAAATAAGTTTTAGCACCGTGAAAAGCAAAGTTTTTTACTGTAATTACAGAAATATGCTTATGCTAATTATTTTTCTTACCAGAATGCAAAACAATGTTTGATGAGTACAGTTCTGCATTATCAGCAGTTTACAAATATCACAGAAATTGTGCAGGTTTGAAAGCTCAGCTCTGGTTAAGTGAGAAATGAAGCAAGTCTAAGCAAGTTCTCACACAGAATCAGGAATTGTGTCAGGCTTTTGATTTAGTGGCATCAGAAGTCACCAAAGGTCTGCAGCCAGTGAGATTCTCACAACTGAAGAAGCAGCTCCTTGTTTGATAATTTTAGGCTGCCCATGTACACTGGCTCATAGCCACAAGTTTGAAAGTAAATGAGTGCAGCTTTTGTGGGAGTGCAGGAGTAGCTCCTAGTGACTGTGTGATTACTGGGTTTTGACATCCATCTGATATACATGATCATGTATTCTAATGAGCATGTTAATGTTATAAAAATGTGATAAAATAAGCCTTTGGTGGGCCACCAGTGTAATAACTGTTTCTGTTGTTATTGTATGTGATATTGCATATCTTTCAGGTTATCAACATGGCAGCACAAAGAAAATAAATCAAAAACCTTTAAAATAATATAATTCAAAATTGCTATGAAACAGGAAATTGCTATTCTACAGGAATAAATACAAATTTATTGTCCAAATCCATAGACAATCTTGGCAACCTCAATTTAAATATCTTTTTCTTTAAGTGTAAGGATAAGGATTTCACAAAGAGGGATGCTCCTGAAGTAGGATATATTTTATTTCAAGTAGCATGAGCAATATATACTGACACCGACCTGCCTTTCTTGAGGTTAAGGAGTGACCTCTCTACCTAGGTAGAAAAGATATAGTAAATGAAGTTCAGCTATGAACTTTTCAGTGTTGTGACTACACGATAAATACATTTAAAATACATTGAAAAGATCCGGGTACTCTCTCTGGCATTTAATTCCCCATCTTTATTCATCTGGTGAGATTTATGGCTCTCTCTGCCTTACTCAACATGGCCACAGCTGCTACACGCAAGACACCAATCAGGTGGAAGACCCATGTAGCCTTGGCTCCTCATCTTCACTGACTTTTTTCTTCTTGTAGATGTCTTTTTATTACTGGCCTTTCAACAATCACTAAAAATTTTGTTAACATCCCCATATCTTCCCAGTGTTTTTCACTGTCTTCACAGTCCTTACTAAGCTTGATAGCCTTGTCCCAGTACTTAACCCACAAGATTCAAACTGCTTCTATCCAAGCAAATACAGAAAATGTTTGACAGTGTTGACAAGCACTTGGTAGCTGCAAAACTGTAAGACTCATAGGAGAGCTTGAGGACTGTGACACCTCTTGGGAGGATCACTGCATAGGTTGTGTGCTAATTCTGAAAACTGAAGTAGTCAAACTTGTGTTATTTATTTTTTTTTTTTGTTATGCAGCAGTCTAAAATGAAACTTATTTTTTTCTTGAGTGTTTTCAGAGCTTTTTGTTCCATCCTATGCCCAGGAGCCATTAGGGAGTTTTGCCTCTGGGACTCCTGGAGGGACAGAGTCGATGGAAAGGCTCTAACATCTGCATGTGGGCTGCCTTCAGCTTTGTAAGATTTGCTGGAAACGGTGGTGGCCTCTCAACCCTTCCAGATCTGACCAATTTCAGCCCTACTCTTCTTTCACTGTGCTGCAGTAATTTTCAGATGATGATAAACTCTCCACAGCCTGCCTCCCCTGGCAGTAAGGCTGCCAGCTTCAGACAAATCTTGGCTGTCTCCCACTGCAGGGCTGTGAGCCCAGACACCGATGAATGACCCTCTTCTGCCATATAGACACAGGACATGCATTCCTTTTGAAGGAAACTGCTGTGAGGTGAGTTGTTCAGCTGTCCTTGCATTTAGTATCCTAAAATAATGCCCTTGTGTTTTAAGGAGGATGTGTTATGGACATAGTAGGCTTGTTCAAGACAGGTTCAAAGAAGCCAGGAATTTTGGGAACTCAAGGAAAGCAGGGCTGTGTATCTCTCTCATCGAAAGTGAGTAGATAAAAATCCCAAAACTCACTGTTATTTCACTTTTCTACCCATTTACTATTAAAAACACTTTGCAGCTCCTTGACAAGCATTGTGGTAATGAGAACAATGGGTCTGTGAGGCATAAGGAGTGCCCGAATAATTCTGAAATATCTCCTTCTAAATTGTGGACAATATTCCTGTTACTCCATTAATTTAAATCATACTGAACTCACAACAGAGGTAGCTGAGGGAGGGATAAATGTATGTAAAGAAATAATTCGCTTGGTTTGCATTTTCTAACCCTCTTTCCTCTAAATGGAATACTTATGTATATCAATATATGTTTGAAATATCAAACATACAGCCATCTATGGCATTTACTTTGGTTGACAGAGGGTGAAAGTGCCCATTTTTTTGAATCTTGATGCAGAGCCTTACTCATGTTTGGATGGTACTTTGTGGGCATCCAATCCTGTCAGTTCTGATTCTGGATGCTGGCATCTAAGTCTGTAGCTCTGCTTGCCACTGTGTCCTCCTCTGACTTTAGTTAAGTGTAAGGCTAGGAAAAGGTCAGCCTGCTGAGATGAGGGAATACCTAGTTTTATGTGTCACTGTCATTTATGGGTTACTGAGATGGCAAAGGAGCTCATTTATGTAATACAGCCTGCACATTTCAATGTGCCCCAAGGGGAGATATTTGCTGCAAAGCACTGCCAAAAATGCATGCTTAAAAAATTAGTAGCTTTAGGGGATAAAAATTGAACTTAAGTAGCTATGAGGATGATTAGCTCCTTAAATCTCTTCTGTGAATCCCATTAAATTCAACTTCTACTGCCTGAAGAGCTTCTGTCCTCTTCCCCTGCCAGCTCCCTAGACAAAGGGAATATGTAATGCTGGACAAAATATTACTCCAACAGAAGGCTTCCCTCATAATTAAAAATGAAGAAACACTTACCAGTTTCCAGATTACATGGGATTTAGCTCTATGTAAAGACACCATTTCTGACCAGTTTTGCATTCCCTTTACTGCCCTGCAGCGTTGTTTATGAATACTTGGACACTCTTAACTTCCTAAACAACCTCAGAAACAACCAAGGAGAATATTCAGAACCACTGCATTTCCAAAGAGTGCTTTGTTGTTGTCTCTTTGTGTAGAACAACAAAAAGTAGAGTCTAAATTTATTCCCTTTTTTGGGCTTTAAGATACTGCAGTACTGTACAATGGTGCAGACGGTGAGAAAAAGGGCCTGTTGCTGAGAATATCTGCTGCCTTTCACAAACATGTGAATTCACTGTGACCCCACCATCCCTTCTATGTCTATCTGGAACCTAGAGAGAACCTGAAATCTGGACTGCCTCCAAGATGCTCTCATGCACACTCAGCTTGTCCTTGTACGCAACCTGAAATCTAAGATGCAGTTTCTCCCCATCGGGTCTCTACCCTGAACACACAGTGCATACTAATCCTCTGACCTCCCACTGTTGCCTGTGGAGGCTTTCCACATTCATTTTGATAAAAAGAATAGACACCTAAGTGTTTAAGGCCCAGATTTTAAGAGGCGCAGAAATCCTTAGTGATGCACGTGAATAGCTGTGTGGGGTTCAGGCTGCATGGAAGATGACAAGAAGCTGGGACACGAAGTTGGTGAAAAGCACCTGGATAAGGGTCTTGTGGAGCTGGAAAATGAATCTTGGAAAAAAGGGACAAGCACATGAGAGAAAAGAAATCTCTGATTTTAATGTGGTACAGACATTTTTTTAAAAAAGTCTTTGAATGGTAATCAGTTGTATTGTTAATCTCTGGTATTTTTTGGAAGCATTTCTCACAAACACAGTCCTGCAAACCATGCAGCTTGTCTAGTTGCTCCCTTCATGAGCATGTGGTCACAGTTCATTTGAATTTTAATCTCAACTGTGACCATTTTTCCCCAGCCTTTAATCTAGTGTACTTCCCCAAGCCCTGTGCTGGCACTGTATGGACCCCAGGAACACAGGCTGTTTGACTGCCAGCCAAATCCTCGTTAACCTGCTGACTACTCCAATCACATACTGACCAACATGTCCGAAAGGGTCAAGGAAAATAAAGGTCAGGAGAGGGTGGGGATGTCTGCTGGTGATGTAAACCTGTGTCCTCACAGTGGCGCTGCAATTTCATCACTGCACCTGATTCAAAAATACACTAACAGGTATGTGAAATCTTGGAAAATCTACAGTGTATTCTTGGGAGATAAGGGAACATTTTTTAATATGAGGAGTGAGCCTGGGTTTGCATCATGATATGTGCATGGATAATCCATTTCTTATGGAATTGGTCTCTTGCATTGTAAGACACTGAAATAATCACCAAATGCCAGATGTGACAAAAAATGTAATCACCCTGGTTTGACCCCATTTTTAATCTTGTGTTAGCTTTTTATTTAATACACATACTTACAATTGAGGCCAAACAATAAGGAGGTTTTGTGCCATCGTGACAGAATGAGTACATATTGTGCCTCCAAATCTCATAATTCCAATAAGGGATCTGATGAGTAAATAAAAGTTAATGTAATCTCTGTATTAAAAGGTTGCCTTCTTTTAAGTCTTCTTCTCTGACCTATTATCTCAATTATCTCCTATGTTGCTACTGCAAAGCAAAGGCTCGATTATATTCATTATCTTATAGTCCCTCTGATGTAGTATTTTAAAAAGATCAAATTCTCATGTGTATTTTCTCAGGTCATCGCTTTAATTTCCATGTCTAAAGCTTGCTGAAGTTTTGTGATATCTTGACACAGGTTCCCTACCAGAAAAGCAGGAAAGGCTGCTGGAGGATGGTCTTTGTGGATAAAACCAACACTGAATTCCTCAGGTTTGATTTTGTACAGATGCTGGTACAAAACACAAGAGTTCAAGTAATCTATCTGAAGGCAATTCTTTATAACTCTAAGCACCCCAGAGAGTCAATGAGTCCTTAATTTTACCATCAGATAGGTCGTTAGTCAAATTGCTTTACTATGTCTTGTACCAAATATAGAATATCTGCTCTCATTACTACTGAAGGGCTCTCAGATGTGAGCATTGAGTGTGTTTGTAGTTAACTACAGCCTTTGTTCTAAACTAATTTTTCCAATATTAAAGCAACATGCTCTTCAGCAGCTTATTACTACAGCTGTAAGTTGGTAATGTTTGCAGGGGTAAACAGAGCACTGCAACTCTACATGTGCCATTCTTCCTGAGTTCAGCCTGAAGGATGGCCTATGGCAATTTTGCCTCAAACAAACCAGTAAAAATGCTTAACCTATTTAAATGAAAATATTTTTCCCTATATTTTCAATTTCTAATTGCATTTCCTAGAGTGTTTTGACTTAGCCATAGCACTAGGATTTTCACAGCATCTCTGTAGAGAAAAGATAAATACATATTCATGTTTTTATCTTAAATGTCAAGTCAGAAAATCGGTTTTAAAATTGCATTATTGAAGTGGGAAAGACAAACACTAAAAAGTTACAAAGCGCTAAAATGAAACTTTTCTGCTCAAGCTTAATTTGCTTTTTTAATGCATGGATTATAGTAATTCTTTACAAAATAGGCATAGATTATTTTCTCCACCAAGATGTTGTCTCAGTGAGCATATTCTAAGCAGTATGCAAAGTGGCACTGTGGACATACTCTGGGAATGGGTTGGCATTATTTAACAGGAAATGTTACTCACAGAGCTTCAACCAGTTTTGTCCACCTGATGCTGTTTCCCCTGCCCAGGCATTCCTTGTCTCTCCAGTAGCTCTAACTGATAGCTCTCCAATGTTCCCCTTTGACCTGTCTGGTCCAGTACCACCTTGGTCAGCACATCAAGCCTAGCAGGTATTGAGTCAGTCTACTTCTAGCACAATACCAGGACCCCAAAGTGAGAAAAACAGTGTCCTAAAGTGAGACAAAGAATGCAGTTTCAAGGAAAGTTTGGCTTGGTACAGGTAATTCTGGGCAAACACAGATTCCCTCTCTGTTGCTCATGCAACTCAAGCTTGTTACAGAACAGGGAGTATGAAGCATGTTTGTTTGTGACGATGACACATAGGAGCTCTGAGGTCAAAGCTGTACTAGTAAATTAAACAGTGTTGGGGTACTGACACCCACCTGTCTGCACTCTTAAGTGATGGCACAGTTTTGATCAGGACCAATGAGCACTCTGGCAAACAGTTCACTGGCACCATTCAGAAACTTGCACAGCCAGGGACCTTTCCCAGCAGGCAGCTGCAATGAGGCCCCCCTGCTGTACAGAGAGAGATTATAATGATGTCATGGGCAATGTCAGGCCAGCTGGTATCTGTACCAGACATGGCACATTTAATTTTTTTGCCTGAATATATTCTGACTCAGTCATGCTTATTGTGCCCTGACACATTACACCTTTAACCTGTAAAACAGTGGCAGTCTTTACTCTCTTGGGCAGTCATTTGCCTGAGTTTGACCTAAATTACAGAAGTAACAGCACAAAAACTGCATCCCCATCTAATGACAAGACCATTTCCTAAGGATAAAGTTCTAGGATTTCCTAAAGAGAAACATCAGCATTTTGGGAATTTGTTAAAGACTGTATTTGGGCATGGAAAATGTCAAGCTGTATGCCTAAAAACCTCCTAGTTTGGCAATAATGGAGGCAACTTGAACAAAATTTCCTCATGCAAATATAAGGTGACATTGATAGTACAGTTGCTCTAATAATGACACCTGTAGGAAGCTCTTTACCACAAAGAACAGTAAGGCTATAGAGATTACACTTACTTTTCTTAGTTCCACCAGCACAGCAGCAGAGAGCTCATCAGCCTCAGGAGTGTTGAACCTGTGGTGTGAGCAGACCCTTTGTTCTCTCCAGCACACTGCTGGCTAGTAATTTGTATCTGGGGTACATTAAAGCCTTAATTTTCAGCAACTTTACCTTCCTTCTGGTCAGGCAGAAAACATTGCATTCCTTCCCCAGAATCTCTCTAAAAGGTCAGCTCACCAAGGAGGGCTTTAGGAAAGCTGCAGGAATAGCATGTGGGCTGCCACATAAGGTGTGTGCAGCTGGTGTTCAGCAGCTGTGAGCTGAAAACCAGTACAGGGCTCCAAAAAGACTGCTGCCAGGCTGCTAGCTTGTTGGATTTTGTGCTTGGAATTCTTTTTTTTTTTTTTTTTTTTTTTTTTTTTTTTTTTTTCTTAAACATGTTTTTTTTTTTTTTTTTTTTTTTTTTTTTTTTTTTTTTTGCTACCTAACAGTGACTTTCTGGTCTTTATTTTTTGCTTTCTGTATTTATGGCTTTAAAATTCTTGTTTGCTATTGGATCATTACTGGCAATTCCATCTTTTATGCTTTACTGATGTCAAGTTTATACACAGAAGGAGCCTTTCTGGCACATAGCTGCAGCATTTTGTGGAGATGACGGGGTCTGTTGGAAAGTATCACCTAACAGCAAGACATTGTCACTGCTGATGCCTGAAATGTGTCCTCATGTGTCTAAAAGTTCTTAATGCAGCTGGACTTAACTGGACACAGCTGATTTTCAGATTCTGCTTGAAAAGCAGAAACTGAATGCAAAAATAACACATGATGTCCTGTCACACATGACCCTGGACCTGTGGGTGCTTTGGGGCCCCTCACCTGGTGTCTGTGCTCTCCACCACTGGAACTGCAGACAAAGGCCAGATCAGAAGCAGCCTGGCCACAGCCCTAAGTGTTCATCTGCATCTGCTTCCAAGGCAGTCCTTACTTACCCACACAGGAACAATCTGCATCTTGCTTCAACCTAAGCCAAACACCAGGGGAATAAGCAGAGACTTTTAAATTCCCTTCTGATTTGCACTCAGTCTGTTCTCTGGTCTTTCATTTGTTTTGTATTCCTTCTGTGTTATGGAATATCTCACAGCTATTTGGGTCTCTTGCTTGGAGCACTTGCTTCTTTTGAGGAGACAATTTAAATCATAGTAAGGGGATATATTGTTGTTCTTAGTGTTAACTCCAGAGAGCAATAACCCTGTGGCATTCTGGGATCTGCTCATTTACCCACCTGTGCATTTGGCTTTTTGTGTCTATATTGTTTATTTATAATGCAATTTCAGTGACTGCGGTCTGGAACATGTCAGTTATCTGGAGGTCACTGGAAAAGAAGTAAATATGAACATTAAATATTGATGAATCATTTTTCCTACTGTATTTAAAATGCTAAGCTGGAAATTAGGAGCTTGATCCAGCAAATTTCACCATGTAGGTAGTTTCACTAACCTCTTCAGCAATGGGTGGCCTTTGTGTGTAAGGATCTTTCCAATCTTTGCGTGAGACAGCGACTAGAAAGTCAATAAATTTCTCTAACGGTGTCTGAATTTCAGTGCTTAGCAGTTTAGGGGAACACAACAGCTTTATCTGTAATACATTTTAGCAAAGCCACATTCAGTGTATTACTTTTAAAAAATACACTGATATTTAGGAAATACAGGCACGTGCTGGATGAGTTGTTACAATGCAATAGTGTTGCAGACCAAATTCACAAATACTCCACACCACAAAAAACATTTAATTTTTTTTACAAGGTACAGTATTCTTATTTTTTTCCCCCTTTAGCAAGACTATGAGGTTTTGCCTTGGAAAATCCATGGAAACTTGTTGGGGAATCAAAATTTCATGGTAAAGAACAGGAAAGCATTGCAGCTGTTACAAAAAGAGTGGAATTAACTAGTATCTCTTTCTACACAGTCTTTTTTCATCTCAACACAAGTTCCAAACAGCTATCTAAAAATATGTTTATAATGAAGCTCCAGGGACTGCTGCATAACACCCTCTTGCACAGAGAAAGGTTCTTCAATCTGCTATTTCAGGACTCTAATGCATCTGGGTAATATACATTGAACTCTCAGAAATCTTCTAGAGATCCCTAGTTATTCCATTAACTGAACTTATTCTGTGTTACACACAAACTATTGATTTCCTGTCAAACTTGATGGAGTTTTTCAAGATGGCAAAAAGAAATACAGTCTGGTGCTGTATATATATTCAGGGGTCTGTGTTTAGGGCAAATTTCTAGAGGATGATCTTTGTTCATCTTGATTGGCTTCTGTATTCTGGATCCTCAAGCAATTAAAAAAAAAATAAAAATTGCACTTGAGGGAACATTGTCTCTAGTAACCCCAGAGCTAAGAGTTTTCTTCTGTTTTTCTCCTGATTGATGGAGAATGATTCCAGCACAGTGCAAGTAATATATTCAGAATGGAACGTGGTAACTAAATGCTTCTGCTAAGCAGGTACATATACTGCAACCATTAGCATGGGATCTGACTGTCATAGGCAATCCCAGAACAGAACATTGTAATAAAGAGAGAGAAATATACTGGGGGAAAATCTGAAGAGGGAGAAGATAAGAAGAAAGAAGGGCCAGGTGGAACAGCCAGGAATCATGGAACCAGTCAGGATGCCTGACCTTCAAGGGAAGCTCTGGTAAAAACCTGTATATCTGGTAAGGTTTCAATGCAATAGTGTTTAATTTAACAGAGTTGTTGAATCCAGAGGAAAGAAAACTATGTGATCTTGTAGGAAGAAATTTGATTTTGTAGAGGAAGGCAGGGTTAAATACTCAAACACTGAGGCTAAAGAGTGCATTCTATTCTTTTCTCAATTAAAAATACTGTTTTACAGAAAATCCTAACATAGGAAAGGGAGACATTTTCAAGAAAAAAAAATCTTAGGCTAGAAGTGACATGCTCCTTCCTTTTAGATTATTTTTTAATGGTTAAAAATACAATAATCTGATAATGAATATGTAACTCTAGACATAGCATGAACATAACCTTCACACTTCATCTGGAGAGCCCAAGGGAAGGAATATTATTCTAATTCAAAATAAACACCAGTACACAGCAGTTTCAATCAACAGACTCTTATGCGGAAAGATATTTGCCCTGATTTTACATATTAATTCTCTGGTTTTAACATCATTTACATGATACTTGCTTCTTACAGGGTCAGTCATTTCAACTTTATAATTTCTACCTCCTAGTTTTATCTGCAGTTGACTGTAGGAGTTAACTGAGAGGTGGAGTGAGGTCTCCTTTCTCTTTCAAACAGCTGCTGCTTATCAGTCGTTTATCTAGTACTGTTAGGTCAATGCTGTTGGACTCTGAATACAGACACACCAGATACATTTTTTCCTCAGAGAATGAGGATATTTACCATGGAGAGTTCTCCATCTGAGCTGTTCATCAAATCTCCCTCTAGTCAATGGAGAATAATAAGCATTTCTGTTCATCTCACCCTGATATGGACATCTACAGTAAGTTAAATGAATTACATCCTAAAATTGCCTGGTTTCTTTGTTCACCGTGAATGGAGATCAGCATGAGTTGTGTGGTTGTAGGCATTTATACAGTAGACACAGGAAGGTGGGTGAGATTAATCCAGGGACTGCCTTGGCATTTCCAGCAGATTTCTCTGTTTTGAAATTGACAGGTTATGGTATGGCTAAGCAGGTTCCAGGCAGGGTAATAGAAGTAGCCATTGTCGGTGTTGCACTATCTTGTTATAGAAAGTAGAAGGTATTTCCATCATCATTCAGTTAATGCAAAGTAATATGGGCAAAACAAACTTTTACAGCTTCAGAATACAATATTGCTATGGCCTGGATACCCTAAAATTGGCACTGAAGATACCCAGGAATTGGTTTTGCTATTGCCTTGAGACAGGAAAACAGTCTAGCTGAGATTTAGACATCAATAAGACAATCAATCACAAGGCAGAAGGCGCTTTAAAGAGACCACCTACTACAGACAAACTCCTCAGGCAAGGTCATCTTTAGTGAGATTATTTTTGTCTTTACAAGATTTCTAAGTTGGAAACCTCAAACCACTAGTATTTAAGCTGATGCTTCCTAGTTTTAATTTATAGCCTCTACTTCTTGTCTTCTCCACTATGGGCTTGAAGAACAGGTGAATCTCCTCTTCCACCTTTTCCATAAAAGACTGCTGTCATGTCACCAGCTAGTTCCCTGTTCTCTAAGCTAAACAATCCCATTTTGTTTGATTTTTTCATACAACACAGTGACTCTTCTCATCATGTCTCAGCTCTGTCCAACTGCTCCATGTCCATTTGTTGTCATGTCCAAAAATAAACATGGTACTGTTATAAAACCTTGCCAGACCTGTGGTGAGTGGAAGGACTGGCTTACAAACTGTGTATGCTGCTGTTTCTAAGTCCCAGTACAATATGTGATTTTTTTTGCAGCACTATGACACTGTTTGCCTGTGCTTGGGAATCATCTCAGATAACCCACAGAGCCTTTCCTACACTGGTTTTCCTCAGATGGATTCTCTACTTGTCCACTCTACTTTGAAAGAACCTGTCCTCTGTCAGGCTAACTCACTGCCATCTTTGAATTTAGTAAGTGAGATGGGTCTTTGCATGCATTGTTCCCCTGGTACCCCCACCCCTCTTCTCAATTTCTGATGGCCGATGTGGTTTGTCAAAAGGTGTACCAGGCAGGTGCTGCAGGAGGAACCATCTAGGTGCTCACATAATTAATGTGCTGCAGCAATGGAGGAGATGAAGAGTTTGCCATTTACTTTGGAGCTCATCAGCCTGCATATGGGTATAAAATGCTGCTGGAGACAGGGCCAATTGGGTAAATTGGTCTCCTAAGGTTACAGGCAGCTTCTATGTGGACTGCCCCCTCCACACACACCCCACAGTGACTCCTGCACTCCTGCAGGGTGTATTCAGCCCAAAGACAGAAAACACTCCCTGTTGTATGCATGAATGAAAAGCACCGAGATCCAGTCAAACAGGGAGATAAAGTCCTGAAATAGCTACATAGATGTTTTGTTGCTTTTAATTGCGAATTCTAAAAGGCCAAAGACTGTGAATGTGTATGTTTCTAGCTGAACCAGCTTATATTATAACCCTTTAGGAATAAACTGCTGACAAAATCTGAGACTAAGAGGACTGAACCGTACCTGGAAGTTTAGAAAGCAAGTGGGTCTCACTGAAGCTCTTGGGTCAACAGGAGGGACCACAACTTGAGTGCACTATAATCCGTGTAATAGAATTGTTATGTACATGCTGCACTGGCAATATTTAGATATTGTATTAGCAATAAATCTACTCACAGTCATCCACGTAATCACTGTGTCCTACTTCTCTTGTCTGGCTGAGAGCCTCCTCTCCACTATTCTGCCACTGTAAGCCATGTAGTATTCTCTATTGCTCCTCTCAGCAATGCAAGTATTAACACCATGCTAAGGCAGGCCTTGTCACATCTCTTAGACATCTTCCCATTTTGACTCTGAGTTACTGCTAATTACCTGGCAGCCAACAGCATTTTTTATCTAAATCATCCTTCCCAGTTTTCTCAGTATATATTATGAGGAAACTTAGAAAACTCCTAGTATTTAACATCAGCTGCCTTTTATCTTTCCTCAGTATAGGTTAGGCTGCTGTATGAGCAGGTTAGACCAGTCTGTTACAATTTGGTCTTGGCATATCTGCAGAGAAGCAGACAGGCAGGTTAACAAAAGCACCTAAGTGCCACCTAACTGTCATTTCAGATATCTAAGACTTATATCATACAAACTTACAGCTTCTAATAACTGAAATTCTGTGGATGTTATGTTTCTGTGGATGTTAGGAAGTGTGTATTTTCCCAAATACAGTCTGTACCCCAGTAACACTTAGCTCCTAAATCCCAATAGAATTAAGAGTTTCCAAATGGAAGCTTTGTGGAACATAAATGAAGATTTAATGGGAGAGAAATGAAGAAGAAATTATGTCATTTATCAATGATAGAGACCTTCAAGATCCAGTTGCTGTTCAGAACAGTTTCTACATGTTCCATTAGAATGTCACTGGATTAAAAAAACCAAAACAGATGGATAATAGGCTAAATTTAAATTTTTCTTTCCAAAATACCCTTTGAACAGAGGAATTGTGTGCATTACAGTGTAATGATGCAGTTTGTTGTGATTAGTCACAAAAATGTTAGGAACTAGAGAGGCATTAATTGTGAACTGTAATTGTTGGGGGTTTTTGTCCCCTGAAGTATTGTAGCCACTAAGCACAAATTGCACCAAACCACCAAGGGACAAATCCTAACTTCACTGGAGCCTTTTATTACCTCTCCCTTTATTTCTCTACTTTTGTCTTCTTTTGGAAGAAGAATACCTTGCTTGAAAAAACATGAGTGAAAAATGTATAATCTTTTGAAGTGGAAGTTTCTGGTTGAGTTTAAAGATTAGCCTATTAGAAGATCTCAACTACTGAGCAACCAATTTGCATCAGTCCCATGAGAATGATTTACATTAAGCTTTGTCATTTTTAGTTGAGAAGATTAAAGACTTTTTTTGGAGCTCGAAAATAAAATATTTTATTGGATGAAAATTAGGACATAGTTCTTTTTATTATTCTCTTCCAGACAAAAATTGTTCTAAATCCATTTGTACACAGGAACATGTATACATGCCTGTATCTATCTCTATCAGTTATCTACATCTTTACCTATATGCACATGGAGTCAAGACAAGGTCAACAAATGGATTTCAGATATGAATGGAGGTTTCAGGGCTGTAGCCTCTTCATTAGCACTAGCAGGTATGTGACAGATTTCTATGTTCCTCATGTTGTAGCTGTAGGGCTATGGCACGCTTTTCAGCATCTACATTGTCACATAAAAGCTCGCCATGGCATTCACAGAATGCCCAATCTTATCAGGACATGAGGAAAGAAAAGCTGTAGTACAGCTTTTGAACCTGATAAAGCTGAGGTTAGGCTACCTGAGACAAGATATTAAGAAAACAAAGATACAGAGAAGATGTGATATTTAAGCAGGGCTGTTCTGCTAATGAAATAAGAATTAGGTTAAAACTAAGTGAAGATGATGGTAGTCTTTGGTGATGTATTTTAATGCTGTTCCAGTACATAATTTTGATGCACCTTATCTCCTGTACTGGTGATTATGAGGCAAATGTGCTGGCCAGCAGTAAACTTGGGTGTATCTTTACCACTGAGTTGATATTTTGGTTGTTTTGTTTTAGATATTTGAATGGTAAGATCTTCTCAGAGTAGTTTTGCAAGCACTGCAGCATTCCACCCTCAACACAGACATGCCCATATTCCCCAGCTGAAGACAATGGCTGTAAGAAAGAAGCCACTCATGCTGACCTTGATGGCAACTAACAGCAGAGATAACAGTGGACATACAATTTTTAGCACTAATCTTTCTCCCATTTCCTCCTACAATCAGGCAGGGCTGTATTGGCTTCTGTATCTTGTCCTGTCAGGCAGATTTCAGATAAAATTTAGGAAAAAGAGGTTAAATCCCACATTGCTAATAAGCAATGACTAGCAGGCTAGTGCAAATATAAATGTACTAGAAGTCCAAGGCATCTGCCACACTTTAGGGGAAAGCATTTGATACTAATGTTAAGTATATAATACACAAGTACCTTTTGTGATTGAGAATCTTCTATTAGAAATGCTCCTTCTAGAAGAGCTTCTTAAAATATCATCAAAGAATTGTTTAATACTGTTCAGAAAACTGGAGCATCCTGTAGCCTCTACAGATATGCTGAACCCTACTGCACAGCAATTCCTCTTCTTTGAAGTAAATGAATTCTTTCTTTTTATATGGCTGATGAATATTTTATTTTTAAAAGCAAATAAAAAGTGACATAGAAATATGCAGTATATATTTCCCACACAAAATGATGCTGAAAAAACAGAAAAATCCAGAGTCCAAAGTAAAGTTTATGTCTGCATTGTTACTGAGGTTTGAATGAAGTAACTTTCTTTGAAATCTGTGTATTTTCTTTTGAAAATACTGCAGCACAGTTTCAATAGCAGAAAGTGCTTAAAAGAAGTTATCAAGACAGGAGAACTAAGCTCCATATCTTTCACAGTCTATGCATTACTGTGCAAGCCACTTCAGTAATTTTTATTTTCAAAGACAGTAGATGTGCTCTTTATTCTCCATTCAACCAGCTTGAAGTGCCAGTCTCAGCCCTGATTTTAGGTAATCTTATCTACCTTCTCCCTTGCCGATAAAGAATATGGAAAATGATTAGCATTTCTGAAAAAAACCCAGGGCATCTAGTTGCTGAGATATTTGCAATTTATTTAGTAATTTCCACATGTCATTTTGTATCTTAGATGCATATACTGAAATGAAGATACTAAAATCTTGTCATATCTGTATTTTTGGAAGAAAGGTTCTGAAGACGAGAACTTTGGAGAACATCAGGAAATGCACTCACGGTCACAATGAAAAAAGAGGAACTTTTACTTAGTTGTAAATTATGTCTGAATCAGTTGATTGTTTCAGACATAAAGAAATATTACAGAGATGCTGCATCACATATATTCACTTTTTATAGTGAATGAGACAGGAATTCTTAGAAGAAAACTCACTAATCCCTTGCAAAACTCTAATGCATAAGATTAGGGTGAGAAAACTAAGGTAACACAATACCTCTGAAAGACTTTCAACAGCAGTAAGTACTAGTACTCTTTTTCCATAGTTTTTATGCAGATTTTCACATACACTTAAAGAAAACTGAAATATCTTCCCCATATACGAAACTGTCAGTAAACTGCAGAATTTTGTGTTGATGAGATGATGATCTATCACCTGGGCTAAACGAGTAACTGTGGGCATCAACAGTAATCAACAGAATCAACATCACATGTGAGAAATGGCTGATACAGGACCACACAATCTACTTTCTAAAAAGGTTTGGTTTGGTTTCCTCCTTTGTTTTGCAGTGAGAAGCCTGTGTCTATGCATCTGGCTATTTGTATCCATGGAACATGGACTGGACTGGTGAGAGATTGTATTTTTGACTCGGGAGAGAATCTGGGCAGTTTCTGCTTCTCTGAAGTTGCACTTGAGTCACCTGTGCTGTGGTATCCTGGTAATAGCTCATAGAGAAAAGAATTTAAAGTGAAAGTTAAATATTTTCTTTTGTGGGTAGATTCACAGGAAAGTTGAGATCTGCCAGCTGAGATGAAAATCAGATTTTATATTCACCCAACCCATGACACGATATATCTGCTTCTTAAACAAACTCCAGTGCAACTTACAGCAACCTGATGACCAAAGTTGGACTGGTATCCAGAGCATATGGTACCAGTCAGTGATCAACAGATTGTAAACATATTATCATGTCATCCTCTTAATTTCTCTCCCGCTCCAGTTCTTTGTCAGATATTAATATTTTTGTTTGTACAAAAAAACCTGTCTGAGCTCTAAGCTACATTTTTTGCCAGACCTCAAGCTCTTAATCCCTTCTGAGGAGGGATATAGGGACAGTATTCCCATTACAAGAATGGTTGAAAAAGTTGTTTCTCATTAGAAGTATCTAATTTTGTCCTTTAGTATCCTCAAAAATGTCTGAATCATTTTCCAGAAACATTTGATTCATGAAAGAGATCAAGCGTAGGAAATAACAGCCTCAATGATTAAACTTCAAGCTATTGAGAATAGACTCATATGATACAGAATCTAATTTCAACCTTAAGTCTTGCTGTATGTTCTATTTTAAGCTCTATAATTAAAATTACCTTTCTGATGTGTTTCATTCACTCTGAAAAGCTTGGAATTCAACAAGAATAGTGTTCAGCTCAGTTAAGTCTGACTCTAAAACTTCCTTTCATCTGAAAATATTTAATATAATGGGAAATATTTTGCAACATTTAGGAGCAATGAAAAGGAACTTGCGTGTGTCAATTTCATGGATGATAGGCTTGGGTAGAGTCAGAGTTCAAATTATCTCTGCAAATATACATGTGGAATTCAATTAACCATGGATTTTTAAATGGATTGTTAGCATTGTTAGCCTTCTTTCAGAACCATAAGCTACAGCAAGATTCTTCAGAGGAATACTCTTAATCTATTTTAATGCATTACCCTCAACCAGGTAAGACTCCACAGACACAGAGTTGAAGGGCAAATTAATTGTTTTTTGCAAAATTTGCAGTTGGAACATGATATTAATTCTTTGCTTTTAGTAGTATCCCAAGGCAGCGCTGGAGTATGGAGTAACATATGGTCATTTCTGTATGTTTACAAGAAAAGCCATTTTTGAAATAAACAGCCATTAGCAAAAGAATAGGGGCTTCTAATCTCATTAATCCTTAAAAGATTGCTGGGTAGGGGTATATAAAGCTCATGCTGGCCTCTGTCTCCATTTTGTTACAATAACAGAAAGCTGTTGTCCCTGCTTCATATTCCCTTCCCCCCTTCCTCCCATGGTGGATGCTAGGAGTATTGTAAAAATACAAAGTGAGGTCAGTGGTTGCTGTCCCTCCATAAGTGCTGCAGGCTGAAGCTATGTCTATTTCATCCTTACGTTTGGATCCCAAATGACTTTTGACTCTTTCTAGGGAGCAAATCTCTCACAGGAATCAAGTACCCAGGCATGTAGGTATGTGTATCAACTAAAATACACATTGATCGTAAGGAGAGTGTTATGGAATAATGAGCAGCCGAAGCTTACAAATGCACAGAGTGCTGAAAGCCCTCTGTTTCTGCTTTTAG
The DNA here is from genome assembly GCA_013397155.1 of Irena cyanogastra. Taxonomy (NCBI): domain Eukaryota; kingdom Metazoa; phylum Chordata; class Aves; order Passeriformes; family Irenidae; genus Irena; species Irena cyanogastra. The sequence continues at coordinate 186,595 of VWZV01000867.1, forward strand.
CATGTCTTCTGTTCCCGTTCTGCTTTACTGTCTCCCTGACTGTAGCAGAGGATGTTTGAATGAAGCAAAGGGAGAGACAGAGATGTTCTGTGCAGTGCAGAGACACCCACTGGTATATTTAAGTAAAAAAATACCCTGCTTCAAAATGCGTGAGACAGCCATCTTAACTTGTGGCAATGAATTCATAAACTGAAATGACTGAATATAAGGGAGGAACATCCTTCAGAGTACTGTATACTGTATATGGGGTGGTATAGAGCAGCCCAGTATACATCAGAGGGGACACGGCGCTTCTTCACCAACTCATCCTAGGGCTGACTTTGTGTTTTAGAGCTTCGAGCAGCAAATGCAGCCTGAGGCAATGAACGCCATTCAGAGCAGCCTAAAACTGCTCTAAATCCTAGCAAGGGCTGAAACTCTTTTATAGTCCTGACCACAAGAAAGCAATTAAGGTGTCTAAAAACTGATGTTGATGTGAGGTCTGTGCCAGAGATTCAAAGCTCACTAAAACTTCAAATACCTTCTGTTTCATGACTATATACTGTGCCAACATGCATAATCTAACCTGTTTACCTTAATATGCTGTTCAGTGTTTATTTCCCATTTTTTTTCTGCACTTTTGCTACCACCCAATTTTCTCCTAATTTTCTGGCATGTAATCTCCGTCCCTGCTGCTTTGAGAGCACACCAACAGTGACAGCTCTTCTCCTCTTCTGAATGTTTGTGTACACAAACAATACAATGGTCAGTATTGGATTAAGACACAGGAATTAAAGACCCAAGTATGAACCTCCAACTTTGGAATGATTAAATGAAAATCTATTGGGTTGGAGGTTTTTATGAACCATCTTTTTTATTCTTGAACAAGCTTCTGATCCATATGGTTGTGAGAGTATGAGCTCACTGAACTTGACATAACCGTATTCGGTACAATCAGCAAAAAAGTAATGCTGAAAAGTCAGTGCTATCTTGTGTTTTAGAGTTCAAATCCTTTCAGATATGTGAGAACTACCCAAGATGACAACTATAAGTGAAGTAGTCCTCCTCTCTTTACTTCAAGTGGCTGGGAACAAAAGGAACTGCAAAAACCTGATTTTTCATAAGGGGAAATATATGTTGCTCTGGTGTTACTACCACCATAACGATTGATCATGAGGAAACAAGGGGTCTCAGGCAGAAGGCCTTGGACTAGCTGAAGTTTTCACTCTCTGGTTGTTACTGTCATGCAGATGGTGCAACCTAGCCAAGTGTTATTTCTGCTGTGCCGCTAGTAACTGTGTCTTATCTGTCACTTTCTGTAAATATAAAGTGTCATGGTTGCAGCCTCTGCTGCCATCAAAAGTTGCATTTCATATACAGGGTGAACTCATGTCTCAAAATTTTTTAGGTTCCATGTTCTGTCCCTCATGAGTCCATCCTGCAGCAGTCGTCACAAATTTGGCAGCTCATGAATCTTCAATGGATCATGTCTCCACTTCTCTGGACCTGTTGCTTTCTACAAGGGGGTATGCAGCAAGCCCCATATTTGTCTTTTTTTTTCCTCTGGGAGTTTTGATTTCTGCAATTTATAATGTGGAAAATACCACAGGACTTGGGCTCAAGGGACAAGTAGATGCTTTAAAAATTAATAGCTAATCTTTGTGGTAATGAAAAATAATTAAGAAATATGGTCCTACATAGAAGACGCAAAGTTCAGAAAAGAAATTGAGGCTGAAGACAAGTCGTGTCATTTCAAAATGATTCTCGTAGTTTGTGAGGAGGGTATGGATTGAAAGTTTGAACCTGGCCTTGCCGAGCACATCCCTCGGGCGTCCCGAGCATCACGACTTGAGGTCTATCCCGTCCCCGCCTCGTTTTTGATGCGGTCCGTGGGTGCCGGCGCGGTTGAGACCCACGCTCGGGGGTAGAGGCAGCAGCTTAACTCGGGCTTCACCCGCCTTTTGGGCATGTGCAGCGCGCACGCCTGTGCCCGTGCGGGTGTGCATGTATCAATCCGTGCCTGTGTCTGTGTGACCGTGACTACGTGTGAGTGTGTCTCTGTGAGAGCAGCGGCCGGTGCCGCACAAGCTCCCTGGACAGCGCGGGGTGCTGTTCCACCTGCCGTCATGTGTCACGGCCAGCGGGACGGAGGGATGCCGAGCCCCCTCCGCCCCCGGCCCTGCTCACCTTCGCCCCTCCCGCTCTGCAGAGGCCCCTCTCANGGCCGTCCGAGACGTGCCCGGTGCGCAGCGGAAGTGCGGACGGCGCGCGGTGACAGCCCGGCCGTGCGGCGGCACTGCGCAGGTAGGGCAGGGCTCGCTCGGCAGCGGGCGCGGCGGACGCCCGCCGCCCGCGCAGCGCAGCGGGGTCCCGCGTCAGTGAGGCAGTGAGAGAGCGGCGCGCGGCCACCGGCACCGCCCGGTCCTGGGGAGGGGGCACCGCCCCGCGTGGGTCCCCTCAGCGGCGGGCAGTCACAACTTTGCCGGTGCGGCCGGGGCAACGCGAGGAGCTGGGGCAGGTGCGGGGCGGCGGGGCAGCCCAGAGCCATGCCACAGCCCAGGGTGGAACCCGTTCCTTTGCCGCGGCCGGGGGCGGCGGTCCTTACCCGGCACGGGAAGCGGGGCGGGCAGGGGGAAGCCGCCCCCTCCCAGGGCGCCTGGCCGCTAGGCACGGGATTACTCGGCACNGACGGAGGGATGCCGAGCCCCCTCCGCCCCCGGCCCTGCTCACCTTCGCCCCTCCCGCTCTGCAGAGGCCCCTCTCATCCCGCCCACCGCAGCCTCCGCCCCACAGCACTCTTCACCCCGCTTTCACCCTACTGCTTCTCTCATGGCTTTCGTCCCGCGCCTCGGGAACAGGGGATACAAGCACCCATCCCGGCTCGCGCCCCCACTCTACCTCACCGCCCCGCTCGCGCGCGCTCCCGCTCGCTCGCGCGCGCACGAGTGACATCACCCCCGTCCAATCAGCNCCCCGCGTGGGTCCCCTCAGCGGCGGGCAGTCACAACTTTGCCGGTGCGGCCGGGGCAACGCGAGGAGCTGGGGCAGGTGCGGGGCGGCGGGGCAGCCCAGAGCCATGCCACAGCCCAGGGTGGAACCCGTTCCTTTGCCGCGGCCGGGGGCGGCGGTCCTTACCCGGCACGGGAAGCGGGGCGGGCAGGGGGAAGCCGCCCCCTCCCAGGGCGCCTGGCCGCTAGGCACGGGATTACTCGGCACCCCGGGCTGCCGAAAGTGGGCCGCCTGACCCGGGTAATCCCCCGGCGAGTGCTGTCCCCGCCGATCGTGGCCTCGGGGGGGGGATGCTGGCTGGCAAGGGAGCGGGATGCTGCCGCAGGGGAAGCCTCGTGCGCGGTTTCCTCTCCGTTTCCTACGGCGCACGTATGGATTTTGGCAGCGTGTGTAAAAACGCGTCCGTACCGTGGTCTTCAGCACATTATTTCAGCACCATGGTCTGTGTGCCGGAGCAGCCGCAGCCCTGCGCCGTACGCTGATTTGTCTGCGTTTTGGATGTGTTTAGTGGTGGTGGGCTAAAAAGGGTGTTGTTTTTTGGTTTGTTTGGGTTTTTTTTCCCAGTGCACCTTCTTGCAGTAAAAATGATAGCGTTTCACTTTGTTTTCTCCTTGTAAAATGCTAATAATGCCTTTTTTTCAGTGCCGCGTTTCCGTAAATGTCAGTAATTCGGAGCGGCTGTAGTAACCTGGTGGCGAGGGCAGAAATGCCATTGCTGAGCTCCGCCAAAGGCACCTGGAAGGGCTGAGTCTGGCCCAGGGTGCCGCGCCTGAGCTGCACCTCGGTGAGCGGCTCTTCAGGAATGGCAGCTGCTTCATGAAGCGCTGTTTAATTCTGCTTATGAAATCTACGGGAGATTATCTATGCGGTTAATCAACTATGCTCCATTTAGTAATGAAAGTAAACTGTGACCTCCGAGCTGCGAACGTTTTCGAGTGTTATATTCTAGCATAGTCATAGTTATATAACAATATTATAATACAGTTATATGAAAGCACGTAAAAAGGGTTTGTTAACGTTTTAAAAATAAGCCATTATGTAATTATTAAACTGTACAGTCACAACATAGGGAAAAATATGCCTGTAAAATGCAGCCACCTGTGCAGAGGTGGCTGTATCAAAGAAGGTATTAACAATTACGTTACTTAGTTTCACTCTTTTGTGTAGAATTACTTGTAAACCAGTAAAAATCATGACCACAGGCCTTGAAATTACGTAAGACAGGAGAAAGCTTTCTGAAATAACTTGAAGTTATAAAAATTCTTAGTTTTTTTAATCTACCATTAGTAACTTCTAAATGTCCTTGTAGTGCAAATACTGTACAGATCTCTGTGAAAGGATGATCTTTGGTCCATGTTGTATAAATGATAATGCACCAAAATTTCTTTATTAAGAACTCACCTTAATGTTTTTGAAAACTGTTGGTAGTATGAATCTTTTTTTGGTCTTTTACATTCAAATATGTGTTATATGTTATCAGTTGCTTAGTTTTTGTCTTTAGTGATAGTTGACAATATAAAAAAATATATATTTCCTATCTCTAAATTTTGCAAAAAGCAAAAATAACCTAAGCAAAACACTTCTGTCCTGGTTCATATTTGTATTATCCACAATGCTGTTCTAAACCAGCAAGAGATTTCCAGTTTCACTTTTAAGTGGTGTTAAAAAGTAATGCAACCTCAACACAACTTCATGGTAATGCAAGAACCTATTTGATTTTATAGAATTTTAAATTGAGACACCATTTGTAGAGAAATCCCACATTACTGAGGTTATGGAACAAAGAGTTTTGAAGTGCCTTTTTGAGCATGTACTTCTGATACAGTCTTAATGACATGATCACATACTATTTTTTTCCACAGGAATCCTGTCTTTCACTGCATGGGATAGATTGAGCTCACTTAAGAGAATTTAGTATTTTTCATTGATCATTGTGTGAGCCCATGATTTATTTATTCGGTGTTACTCAGCTGNGGGGGGATGCTGGCTGGCAAGGGAGCGGGATGCTGCCGCAGGGGAAGCCTCGTGCGCGGTTTCCTCTCCGTTTCCTACGGCGCACGTATGGATTTTGGCAGCGTGTGTAAAAACGCGTCCGTACCGTGGTCTTCAGCACATTATTTCAGCACCATGGTCTGTGTGCCGGAGCAGCCGCAGCCCTGCGCCGTACGCTGATTTGTCTGCGTTTTGGATGTGTTTAGTGGTGGTGGGCTAAAAAGGGTGTTGTTTTTTGGTTTGTTTGGGTTTTTTTTCCCAGTGCACCTTCTTGCAGTAAAAATGATAGCGTTTCACTTTGTTTTCTCCTTGTAAAATGCTAATAATGCCTTTTTTTCAGTGCCGCGTTTCCGTAAATGTCAGTAATTCGGAGCGGCTGTAGTAACCTGGTGGCGAGGGCAGAAATGCCATTGCTGAGCTCCGCCAAAGGCACCTGGAAGGGCTGAGTCTGGCCCAGGGTGCCGCGCCTGAGCTGCACCTCGGTGAGCGGCTCTTCAGGAATGGCAGCTGCTTCATGAAGCGCTGTTTAATTCTGCTTATGAAATCTACGGGAGATTATCTATGCGGTTAATCAACTATGCTCCATTTAGTAATGAAAGTAAACTGTGACCTCCGAGCTGCGAACGTTTTCGAGTGTTATATTCTAGCATAGTCATAGTTATATAACAATATTATAATACAGTTATATGAAAGCACGTAAAAAGGGTTTGTTAACGTTTTAAAAATAAGCCATTATGTAATTATTAAACTGTACAGTCACAACTTAGGGAAAAATATGCCTGTAAAATGCAGCCACCTGTGCAGAGGTGGCTGTATCAAAGAAGGTATTAACAATTACGTTACTTAGTTTCACTCTTTTGTGTAGAATTACTTGTAAACCAGTAAAAATCATGACCACAGGCCTTGAAATTACGTAAGACAGGAGAAAGCTTTCTGAAATAACTTGAAGTTATAAAAATTCTTAGTTTTTTTAATCTACCATTAGTAACTTCTAAATGTCCTTGTAGTGCAAATACTGTACAGATCTCTGTGAAAGGATGATCTTTGGTCCATGTTGTATAAATGATAATGCACCAAAATTTCTTTATTAAGAACTCACCTTAATGTTTTTGAAAACTGTTGGTAGTATGAATCTTTTTTTGGTCTTTTACATTCAAATATGTGTTATATGTTATCAGTTGCTTAGTTTTTGTCTTTAGTGATAGTTGACAATATAAAAAAATATATATTTCCTATCTCTAAATTTTGCAAAAAGCAAAAATAACCTAAGCAAAACACTTCTGTCCTGGTTCATATTTGTATTATCCACAATGCTGTTCTAAACCAGCAAGAGATTTCCAGTTTCACTTTTAAGTGGTGTTAAAAAGTAATGCAACCTCAACACAACTTCATGGTAATGCAAGAACCTATTTGATTTTATAGAATTTTAAATTGAGACACCATTTGTAGAGAAATCCCACATTACTGAGGTTATGGAACAAAGAGTTTTGAAGTGCCTTTTTGAGCATGTACTTCTGATACAGTCTTAATGACATGATCACATACTATTTTTTTCCACAGGAATCCTGTCTTTCACTGCATGGGATAGATTGAGCTCACTTAAGAGAATTTAGTATTTTTCATTGATCATTGTGTGAGCCCATGATTTATTTATTCGGTGTTACTCAGCTGTGCTTTGAAGACAGAACTGATAACATCTGTGTGAGCTTTGCTAAAGTGCTTATCAGTGTGTGATCAGAATGCCCCACGAAGTACTAGTAGTTTATCAAACACTACCTAAGGTGAGACAACACTTCTACAGGTGGTGAACAGAGACACAAAGAGCATTAGGTGAAAAGTATTCACTCTTTTTTAGTGTCCAGTTTGGAATTTCTACAATTCTTGTAAATATGTTTGCTCATGTTATACCTGCTACTGCTTTTTCTAAGAGTCCTGACTGCTTCCTGTCTGTGAGTGTATCTGCAGAGTGAATGAGGAAAAAGAGGAATATACAGTTCAGGTTAAATGGTTGCATGACAGTAAAGGGAATGAGGGAAACTACAATAGAGAGAATGTTAGCCATTGAAGTCTTTGGGGCATATTACAGAGCCCTTGCCCCTTTTTCTTTCTGCAAGCTCAGTTCTTCAGTAGGTAAAACAAGAGTCCTACCTACCTTAAGTTCTGTAGCATCTTTAGTGGCTAGGTAACTTTGAATAAGACGAACATGTCTATTTAAGTGTGTTGTAATTAGACACAAACACATTCAGGAGAAGTTAATTATGGTTGCACAGACAGCAGTTTGCCATTTTACACCTTTTGAGTGCTTGACTTAGTTACCTTAATAATGTTCTTTTGTGTTGTTTGTGAAGTAAAATATGCATACGTGTCCCATAAATGTCCTTAAAACCTAGAAAATTATTTTTTTAATTTTAAAATTTAAATTAAAATCAAATTAAAAATTAAAATTAATAAGAATTAAATTTAGAAAACCCCACCAAACAAACAAGCCAACAAACAACAAACGAAGAAAATGCAGAAAAATTTCAATTTTCCAAGTAAATTTCTTATTGTTTTACTGTATTGGACCTACAGTGGTTACAAAGAGAATTGGAAAAGTTTAATCCTTTGCAAAAAGCTCCTGAACTTTTACCATCATGGGTGATATTACGAGAGTGCAGTCCCTTTTATGTACAGCAGTGGTGAAACAGAATGGTGTCACTTGTAGTGCATTTGCTTGGGTAGTGGAAAAGTGGTGCAAGACTGAAGTCCTTTGTCCTGTAGGCTTTAGAATGTGTTGTGGTGCATGAGGGCTCTTTTGCTAGACTTCTGCAAGCACAGTCCTTGTCACTTCATCATTTACGTGTATCCTCATGACAGTGCCTTGATCGCCTTTATCGTCCTATAGCAGTCTCAATGTTTTAGGTATTCCTGGTCTGGACCATTCCGAATTTTGTTTTTGTATCTCACCCAGTCCTGTCTCCTTGTTTTTTTTCCTGTCAGCTTTCCTTCCATTTACTTTCCTTTATTCCTTGGAGCCTCCTCATCCTGATTTGCTTTATTTATTTATGTCAGCCCAGTCTAGTCTCCTTTCCGCAGTCTCCAGTCACTTTTTCTGTGCTTTTAGCAGACATTGGTCTCAATTTTTGGTCTTCTTCAGAGACTGTAAGGTGGCTTTTGTTCTTCTTCACTGAAACAACACAGTACTTTCTTCTTAGAAGTTGATTGGTCTTCATTACATTTTCAGAGATAAATGAAAGAGCATAGCATTAACTCAAAGCCTGTCTATGCTGATGGCTTCAAGCCATAGTCACAAACATTTTTTGAAGAAAAATTATTGTGCTTTTCCTTGTTAAAAATTGAAATCTTAAATTTTTCGATGTGGCGTGTAAGTATGTTTTATATGCATTGGCAGACTGCAAGGACACACAGGACACTTTGACAAAGTTGTAAGTAGTAGTAAACTATAGAAATGCTCAGTAGCAACCTCAATAGTCCTAATTATGCAGAGAAATCAGCAGTTCTGACTATAGCATATCCTGTATCTTTGCTTAACTCAGCTAAGTTTTGCAGGGTTCTGTGCTGGCAAATAAAAAATAACGGATGATTTGGGTTTTGTTTGTATTCATACTAATTTCTTCCATTTTATCTCAAGGATTTGTTGCAACCTCTTGAGACAAATACTTACAAAAAGATGATGTAAGTATCTCACTGAATTGAGATCTGGATAAAACTGGTGGAGTTACCACTGCACCATAGTAATTTTGTTTACATAAGGTAGTCTTTTGGATGTGGTAAAATAGTATTTACAATAACTTAGTAGCTCTTGTGTCTGAAATAACGGACATGGTTGAGTTATGGTTAGCACTACAGACAGAATAATTAATGTGATAGAGTGTTTTAAAATTAAGAAATATAAATATACATATTTGACAAGTTCTTTGCTTTTATTTACATAATGTTTTCATAATTGACACATAGTGGACAGATTATATGTTGGTTCCATGCAAATGAGTTAGCTTGGAGCAAAGATCAGGATTTAGTCATGAGATGAGTGATCTTTTTATAGCTTTATTGGAAACATCCTATTTTACCATAGACAATTCAATTTTCTCCAGTTCAGCAAGAGCTGAACAGAAGCATTATTGTTAGTTATTCCTAGTCAAGCCAGTACTCAGAGTTGTTAGACATGGACTTGAATTTATTGCTGCATTGGATTCGCATGAAATTGGTTTTCTTTTCCATAAAATATGAGTAATGCACTTCAGCTTACCAGCTGCTAAATTTAATTTGTTGGTAAAAATCAAAGAAAGATGTTTATATGTTCAGTCGAGCATTGTAACAGGTTACTCACAGAAGTTGTGCGGTTTCTCTCCTTGAAAGCTTTCAAGACTGAAGAAATAGAGCCCCCAGTAACCTGACCACATCTTAGCTTTCAGCAAGAGGTCGGGCTGCAAATCTCCTTATGTCCCTTAAAATATGAATTATCCTATGACACCCCTTGTTCTGACTTCTCTTACAGCATGAAATATCCTATGAGGTTATTCTGTAATTTTCAGGGAGCAGGGAGAGAAGGTCAGTATACAGTCTGAGCAGTACTTTCAGAAAGGGAAAGGATGGCTCTGCCAACAGACAAAATATTCAATGTGTGAATTAAATAATGTTACAGACTAAATTCCCTTTATGGTTTTTATTGGTAATTATATTTAAATGCACTACTAGATTTGCTGTGGATTAATTAGGCCTGATGTTTTATTATCCGTCTATTTTTAGGGAAATTATAGCAGGATTCAGTAGCTTTGTCAGTCAACACTTAGGTTGTAACAAGTTGTAGTTCTTCATCTTTAAGTTAATATGAAAAAAGAATCTGGTCTATTAATGCAACTGCTCTTTATGAAAATGATATTTTTCATGCAAAATCTGAAAGTAAATATTTAAAACAAACACTGATGCTGCTAAGTGGAACAGGCTGTTCATGTTGTCTCAATGTTGTTCCTACTTATGGTGCTAATCTTTCTGGGAATTGTCGGTGCTTACTGAATGGGGAGATAACTAGGTGCCTCGTCTTAAGCAGGGGAACGGGACAACAGAAGAGTGACTGTTTCTAGCACATCAGGTTCAGTCAGATGGGAAATTTTGTGTTTTCTACCATCAGGACAGAAATCCCTATAATTTTAAATTTTTGTGTACTGTAAAAACACTGTTTTTTTTTTTTAGTGCCTGCTTATAATTAAATTTATATATGATGCGGTGATGAATATGTAACTTTTTGAAAGCGGTCTTAATTTTATGAATACCATAAATTAACCTTTCACATATAGTTTTGTTTTTCACTATGTCTTTTCTTGAGGTTTGCATGTTTAAGATTCATCAGACCTTAGGAGAAATAAGCCAGTTTTTTTTTTTTTTCTGCTGTGAGAAAAGAGAAGTAGTCATATACCTCAGATATTGCTTGATGAAGACTTCCTTCTAGATATCTACATTTCCAACTAGAATGTTTTCTTTGAAACTTGGAATAAAGCTGACTTTGTTTTGATAAAGGCAATCAGTTGTCCTACCAACTACTCACTGATAAGATCTTAAATAAAGTTAAAAATACAAAAAATGTGTCTTATGTTGTAAAGCAACACTGTTTTCCTTTACGAAATATTGTTAGCAGACTTGTAAAAGTGCCTAGAAGGATAACATACTTGTTGATCAGGCTTGCTTTTTCTAGAAGTGTGACCTCTCTGCTCTTACTAATAGTACTTTAGAGAAAGCAGTGCATTTTTCACAATGATCATTTTTGAGTAAAGCAAAATAGAATAATTAAGATAAATGAAAAAGAGCAGCTAGAAATAACACTTTTTTGTTTTCTGAATGTCTTCTTCTGAAGATTAAGGTCATCTCTCTATTGTAGTATGGCCAGAAGCCCAGCTCCCCTTTCATCAGCAGTCTGCAGTTTACTTCTTTTATAAAAATGAACTTTGGAATATTGAACAGTTTCCACTTCAGATTTTCATTATAAAGGAGCTCCCAGGGAGACTAGCTGCTGTTGAAATAGATCTTGGGAAGCATTCTGAAATGCTCCTTTTCTTGCCTTCTTGTTGTCACTTCCTGAACTCTCTTTGCTCTGTATTTTTATTATACCTTTTCCTTCTGACTTTTCCTGACCCTGCAAATTTTCAAAAATTTTAACAAGTTTTGAAGAAGTATCCAATTCTGCCACTTAGACTAGGTGTAGCAATGATATCCCTGCATAAATAGGCCATCCCAATGGCAGAATTAGTCTACGACTTGACTAAGTTGTTTTTGAAATAAAGGTGGAAGTTCAGCACTTACTGCACTTAAAAATTATGTATGATTTTTGTTTTGATTGCTTTAATTTCTTTCTTGACATAAGTACTTTGCAAGTATTGTAAAACAAGCAAATAAAACCCAAACAAAACCATTGAAGGATAACTATTGGAACAGTGCCGATACTGACTTCCATTCTAAACATCTGGGGTGATACTTACACTTTGTTGTTTAAACATTTTCTGTTTCAGTTTTGCATTAGGCCTTGTTAGATGGATTCTTTGGCTGCTCTGGTTGTGGGTTCTTTATTTAGTTGGTGTTTCTTTTTAGTCAGTGTATGAATAAAGGCTTATTGTCAGAGTTTAAAGGGAATGCTGAGTAAGATCTTAATTTCTTTGCCTTATCGTAATAGTTGTCTATTTAATTTCTTGGTGTTGATCTGCCCCATTCAAAAGTAGAGTTTTGCAAACTTTATTAATGCATTAACTGAAAAATGTATGTATGGGGTAATTCCTATAACAACCAATTTACCTGATAATTCTTGTCTTTATAAAAAGAGATTATATGTGTGAGCATATAGGAGTCTCCTTGAAGAATTAATTTCCTTTTAAGTAGCCGGGATTTATAAAATTAGAGTCTGAAAAGCACTGGCAAAATCTAATTTAGATTATTTACAAAAAATTCATAATGTAAAAAATGCCTGTCTTACTTGACATATTGACCTCATCCAGTCACTATTACATTAACTTATATTCATATACTCAAACGTATCTGTATACAAGGTCTTTCCCCTCATGCACTCCTATTTGTTTGAAGATAGTGAACTGAAGAAGAAAGTTACCTTTATTAAATACTCCCAAAAACAAAAAGGAAGAGAAGTAGACAATCTCAAGTAGGATGAATTTGAGAACTGAGTTTAGAAGTTCCTAATTTTATTATTAAAATGTCAGTGTAAAAACTAATTTGACTTAATTGCATTGTATTACTTAAATGAACAAGTACATTTACTTGGTAGAGGATGCTTTTTATTCCTCTGGGAATCTTTGGTCAATATGTGCAAAAGATGAGTCATTACTTAAGGAATTTCCTGGACTAAAGTATTTGTCCCTGTTTCTTCTTGGAAATTTCATATTGACTATGAAACACGAACAAGAACAATATAAATTCTCACTCTGGGATAGTAGAGTGGATAATTGTTTTAAAATATTGAGCAGCTTTTTGTTTTTAAAGTGATAGTGATCTGTGTTTTATTAGTTAAGAATACTTGAGATAACTAAAGGGGTTTGAGTGAAAAAGACATGATTGCATTTTTATTGCCAGCAATTTTTTGGTTCATTTATTATTAAGGTAGGTGACTCCAAAATAGGATTTTGGGGCATAAAGGAAAGTAGTATATGTGAGACATAGAGTTAATTTGCAATTAACTGTAACTGAAACACAGAAAAAGACAAATTTGATTAAACCAAGTATTTCGTTGTTGTGAAAATGGGAGTTTACTTATCTGCTGCTCAGAATGGCAGAGATTGCTACAGAAACCTGAAGGCATAAAGAAAGTTTTGTAGTTAAAACAGCCTCAGGTTTGTAATAAAGCACAGCTGTTGCCACTTCCGCTCGCATTCTTTTATAGAAATACATTCTGTGAATTCTCTACAGACCAGCTGACCCAGTCTTAAATGTGGCTGAACCATAAAACCTGTTTTGTCTCATTTCTATGAGATCTTATTTGAAGCATTCAAAAGATAAAAAGGCTTTTTTTTCTTCAGAAGGTTTAACTCCAGTCAATGTGATGTTTGTATCTGAAGTTACAGTATCTTCATATAATCCAGACTTCCTATGCATATACTGAAAGGAAGCACAGAGTAGCTGCATAGGATTTAGTTTGTTTTTTTTTTTAACTAGTCCAACTCTGAAAGAAATATACTTCAGTGCACTACCATATACTTATGTATTACCTCAGTTTTATTTACATTCATGTAGCAGGCTTTCGTGACCTACTAAATATTTTTAGCTGATCTGTTCCTTGGCAGTGTTGCTAACATAGTACTTAAACTGACAGTGATTAGATAAAGCCTGCAAACAGTCACTAAGGTTTTCCATGTGTATGTTGTGTGGTTTTTTGTTTTTAAAAAGCATCAACAAACCAGACCCCCAAACCCAACAAATATCAAGCACTCTGGTATGATACAAGTGCCAAGAGAAGAACGGAGAGTGTGGAGGGAATCTGTGTGGTTTTTTTGGCCACTGTAAAAAAACTCCAGTATATCATGTAAACCAATGAAAACAGGTCAGAATTTACTGTTCTGTGATTATTTAATACTACCAAACCCCCTACATATTTTATGTAACAGAACTAATCAGCTTTCAGATATTCTTTCTAGACCAGCCTGAAGGAAAACTGGATTAATATAAGGACAGTGAAGGATATAGAGCACCTTGCAATGCAGTTTCTGTTCTAGCAGTTTAGAGCCTGTCTCTAGACAGCCGCTTGTTAAGGTTAGCAGGCTTCTAGGTAAAACAGTTTTCATACTTGTTTGTGATGGTCTAAACTAAAGCACTCCAAACATTTACGATATTCTTGGCCTATTTTTCAAGGCCTGTCATGTTTAATGAGGTATTAAACTTTTTTTTATGAGATCTAAGTGCCTTTCTAAAAGGGTAAAGCATTTATTGTGTGGGTACTGCCTAGATACTGTGCTATTTAATGGTGTGTGCAAGCAGCCAAAGGGCAGTTATTTGGCATTTATCTTGGATTCATTGTAATCTAAGATAATAAATAATTAAAAAGGAAATATGGTTATATGTATAGCTGCTAAATTAAATTTTTGAAATTTTGGTGTACCGGCAAGGAAATTTCAGTTCAGCTTCATAAAACATAGGCAATCATTCCAAAGAGTCCAGGGGCTAGTTCTTGCCTGTTCTGGGAGAATCAGTTGTTAAATGCCCATTTTCAGTATTTTTTGCTTGTCAGTTACCTTTTTCATCAGAAAGTTGTGTCAGAACACAAAATTCAGAGTTAAAAATAGGTTAATTTAAATGAGAGGACTTTTTGTTAGCTGTTAACATTAGTCCGTTAACCTTTACCATCCAGGTGCAAGTTTGGGATTGGACTGAGCTCTCTGTTGAAGATGTTTACCATAGTATAGAATATCAATATTTAGGTGTTGAGAGTAACTTCATAGAACACAGACACTTGTGCTGCCTCTAAACAATCCTTCAGGATGTTGCTAAGCACTTGTGTAAAAAGTGTATTTATTTTTGTGGGTTTATGCTCTTAATCTACAGGGTAATTTTATTGATCTTGACTTCATTATTCCTGTTCTGTGGGCTCTTTACCTGAGAGTTTGTTTAGTACATATGAAAAAATGCCACTGTGTGCATTTGGGTGACATTTTGAAACTTACTCTTCCTGGAAAATACCAAAATTTTCTGTTGCTGGATATATAAATTTGATACATTGTTTGTACTCATGCTTGTATCCAAATTCAAAGCTTATTAAAATTTGAAAACCAGGCTTTCATCCTGGATTGTTCTTTCATCTTGCCTGGAAGTTCTCTTGATGGCCTGAGAACTTTGGTAGATGTAACTCACATCTCGGGATAGAGAGTGATGAGAAGCTGGGTCAAAGGAGGCAGCAGCTAACAAAGGCAAGCACACATTTCTTAATTTGCCTAGCTTGTTCTGTTCTTCAGTCTGAAGTTATTTGCATGAGTTTAAATGCACATCAACAGTTTGAAACAAATAGTCTGATTTTGCCCTACTCTGGATTAGGACTACTCATAAATTTGCTGACCATGTTTTCTCAGTGCAGTGAGATATAAAAGCAGAAATATTTATTGCAGAATTTTAGAAATACTCTCTTACCTTTTTACAGACATCTGCAAATAGTTTTTTGGTTAGCTTTTTAAACATTATTTTATTTTATTTTGTTAATTCTGACTGCAGAAGTGTATGAAAACATTACTCTGTCTCTTTTCTCTCTGTTGGTCTAGTGACAGTTGGCAGGTGCTGGCTCCCAGTGAGAGCTGTAAGTTGCACAGCTTGGTAATTGGCATTGAATTTGAGTGAGGAAATTGCCTCCTTCTCTTATGCTACAATACAGGCTTTCTAAGACAAGTTCTTTCTCTTTTCCTTTTCCTGAGAAAATCAGCCGTTATTAAATTTTCTCAAAGAAAAAAGACGTATATGTGGGCAGCATGAGGAAGAAGTACTTGCTCTCTGAATGACTTGTGTCACTAAGAGCCAGCCGTTCAGTCTCACCTATATCTCTGAAAACTAGTCTAAGAATGTTTGGAAATTGAAGAGGGTGCTGAGTGGGAAAATCTTCAGGGGTACTTGTGTGAAGTGAGTGGCATAAGATAGTGCTGTACAAGGAAGAGAAAAGTTGCCAGTCTGCAGTTATACAAAAAATGTCTCCTTTCCCTTTCATTAGGAATCAGATTTCTATACTGTGCATCTGAAAATATGATTCCTTACTTCTTCATTTTTCTTTAATTTTTTTTTGTTAGTTTGGATTCTTTTTTCTTTGTGCTTTTTATTTTTTTAATGGAGAAACAGTGAAGTTAATAGTGAGGTTTTTTTGTGGGATATTACTGTTGAGAGATACTTAAAAGTGTATTTTGCTTTGAACAGTTATCGGAGATTGTGGCAGTATGTATGGGTACAAATCACAGTGTACTTAAGGCCAGAATTGCAGAATTCAGAGAAATCTGCCCTTCAGTGGGGCTAGTGGAGTCTCTTCATGCATTAGATATGAGCTGATCATGTCTTGGAGTTTGTAGTACCTTTTCATAACGGAAGTGTGAAAAGCCCATTTCTTTGAGTACATTTTCAGAGACAAGTTGTATAAAGAACATTACAGTTGTATAAAGAAAATTACATGTTGACATACTTTGTTCTTCAGGTGTTGTAATGCATGTCATTTAGAGCTCATTTACAGCATCCAAACATGCTTGTAAAGTCTCTTTTCCCTGATAAGGGAGTGAGTCAGAGAGAGACATATTTCAGTGAAAATGTATTAGAACAACTTTTATCAATTAAGCTTTTACTATGATTACCGTAAGGCTATTATTAAAAGCAGATACTTGCATGGTACATTTGCTTGTCTCGTGCCCGCAGGTGCCCACGGTCATGCAGACACTGTCACGCAGACACTGCCACACACACCGTCGCTCCCAGTGACCCGTGTGGAGCCCAGCCCGGCTGCTGGCTCCCAGGGGAGCTGCTCTGGTGTGACAGTGACCCCTGGGCAGGTGAGCACAGAGTCCCTCACAGGTCCCCCAGCAGCACGGGCAGACCCGGTGTCCCTGCGGGCACATGGGATGGGGACTGACCTGCACGGCCCTCGCTGACACTGACATGGCCTGGGGGGCTTACACGCCTGCCACGGGCTCCGGGTTGTCTTATGTGTCTTGAGAAGGCAACAGGACATCAAATCTCCATAGCCTGTTGGTGTTTGGTAGACACCTTCTCAGCACATATGGTTCTCTTTCTAGTTTGCTCTTTTCTGCTGAGTCCATTTAGAGAAATTCCCAGCAACGGGATTTTTATGATCAACACAACCCTTGTACAACTGCTACTGAATTGAAAAACTGCAGTGGGATGTCACTGACCTGTGAAACACTTTTCTCAATTTTCTTTCAATCTTCTTATTATATTTGGAATTGAACTGTAATCCATTTGAATTTTGAATTTCCTTTTTGTATTCTAAATCACTTCTGTGGAGGTTTTGTTATTTGTTCCACCACAACCAAGTACAATTCCATTTTCCAATTGTTATAAAAATACTAATGAAAGACATCAAATGCATTTCATGACAATTTTATCCATCTATCTTTTAATGCAATTCCAACACAAATATATTTATCATAACTAAGTGAACTATTTCTGCAGAAGCAGGCATCTTTATTTTAAGATTGTTCTCCCCCTTTCTCAATCACCAATATTAATTATTTTTTTCCCTTTTATCAAACTTTTATGTTTTGAATTTCTGCCATTGAAGCTTGTGTTACTGCAAAACTTCCAGTTGATGGTAAAAACGCAAAGAAGTTGAATCTAGTGGTTTACTATGACTTAAGTTACATTGCACCCTCTGCAGGTTTTGTACTTCCTAGATAGAAACAGAAGAAAGTTTTACGGATTTTCACTATTATTAGCTGGTTATTAGGTCTGATATTAATCACACATGTGTAAGTATGCATTGGGAGAAATTTAGCTGACATCAAGGGAGTGGCACTGGCATAAAACTGCTTTTAATAAGCTTTGTCTGCAGACAGCTTTGAAGATGATAAATAATTTACATAACATTTTATCCACAAAAGTGTAGATTAATTCAGCTTTTTAGCTGCTATTAATTGGACAGCTTTCAAAGTACT
Source organism: Irena cyanogastra (assembly GCA_013397155.1). Lineage (NCBI taxonomy): Eukaryota > Metazoa > Chordata > Aves > Passeriformes > Irenidae > Irena > Irena cyanogastra. The sequence goes on from VWZV01000867.1 coordinate 204,198, forward strand.
ATTGGTTCACTGCAAGTAAGATGAAAAGATCTGACCTGTAAATGTTAAGAGCACACTTACTGTTCTGTCAGTGCTATTCAGTATTGCTCTATCAACTAATTTTACTACATAAAATGATTCCCATCTATTGCATTTCTATATGCCTGAACAATATCCAAACCATCTCCTACGATGATGCCCTTATAACCCACTGTCTTAGCTGCTGGAGGGTCTTTCTAGGTGTCAGTGTAGATGCTTTCAAGCACTATTGACATTATACAGAAGTTGTAGTGATGATCATCGTTATGATCACCATGAGATGATCTGTGGCTTTTCTCATGTAGTACTCTATCACTTTCCATGGGTAGATATATAGACCAAGGATGAAATTGTTTATCACTGCGCATTTCGCCAGCTCTGTTTCATATGTTGATTTGGCTGCAAATGGAATTGCTATATTTAAAGAAGAATTTTTAAAATACTGCTTATGATCTAATGCATTTCATTACTGATGAGTGCTAAAAGCATCTCTAATACTTCAGAATACAGATAAATTTAGGTTCTGCTTTACACCTCTGAAAAAGATTGAATTTCTTGTGAATGTTGGGAGGAGATAGCAAGCTAGTTGGATTTATCATTGTATACGAGAAGTATGTTATGTCTCTGCTTTTTGATGTTCTTGGGTACTTAGTATTTTATATCCTTTGGTATAGGCTGAAACAGAGTGTGATGTTTTCATTTAATTTCTAGATTTTTAATTACCTGAATATTTCATTTGAATCTGGTATGTCCCTCTGAGCATATTGGCTGCAGAATGTTCACTTGATGGTTTCACTATGTGGGGTTGTCAATTTAATGTGATGAATATAATTCTGGAGTCATTCCATACTTGGTAAATTTAAAGTGAAGTGGGAATCCCATTCTTAAAAAATCTAGTTCAGGTTGTTTTGGAATCACTAAACAGTATTTTTAAATGGCATATTAATATCTCTAAATCTAGCATTAATTTTTTAAGAACCTGCAAGTAAATTAGACAGTTAGATTTAATGAAAATTAAATAAAAGCTGTATTCTCCAAAGGACATAATATTTGTGTCTTATTTTGCTTTTTAATTTTTGTTGTGATTATGTTAATGTAACTAAACAATTTGAATTTGTCGCCGCTGTTAATATGGACAATTTATGAATACATATTTGAACACTTTGGGAAGAGCACACTGATCCCACAACTACTGTCTGATCAGTGCAAATCTCAATGGTCCTTTAATAGCAAGTTCCCTTAAACTATATGCCAGTGTCATTTATCTCCTTTCAGCTGCCTCTGTAGCTTAGTTTAGCTCATGGACATGCAGAATCTCACCACATAATCCTCTAAAGACAGTGCTTGTGTTTATCTTTCTAGGCACAGTGTTTTATCTCCTCTGAACCCATTTGATACGGGTTTCTGGTCCTTGTATGAGTGATATTCCAAGTAATGCCCTTGTAGATGTTTGCATGGAGGATTGTGAGCATGCTGTTTTTGCTGATGTCCTGTATTTTAGACCATTTTTTTCCCCAGTACATAAAGCTATCAAAAGGTGTAAGCATAGCAAAAAGTAGAACAAAGTTTGAATAATTATCATAGATGCAAAGGAGGAGGAAATATACTGAATTTCATTGCCTGATGACACGAAGATCTGTTTCAGTTTAAATTAATAAGAAATTCTGCAGGGGATTTTTGTTTTGTTTTGGGGTGAGGTTTTTTGCATAGTGGTAGTTCTAGAATGCTAAATATGCTTAATTTTGAAAAAGTTTTATGTTCTGTTTGGATATTGTGGTAGCTGTTCAGACAAAAATATTCTCTATCAATGTATTCAGACAGATGGTTGTCCTGTACAGTATGTGCAATGATGTCTTTTCTCAGGGACTAAACCTCAGGTTTGACTGTTAAGAGTTTGGGATTATGTTAATTTTCCCTCTCGGATTCAGATGCTCACGTAGCCCCTGGGGAGCAGTCTTCTGGTTATCACTAGAGGCAGTAAATGAAATCTGTAAAATGGAAGAAGTAGGTCATGGTTTATCTTCTGGTTTTGGGTTTATCACTAAGTGGAGTAATAGAGAAGTCAATGCAGATTGAAACCTCAGGGCATCATTTTTTGGTACTGATACTGTTATGAGGAGGAGTTTGACAGGTCACTGATTAAGTATTTGCATCATTGGGTTTCATGAGAAAAGAGATAATGATGATGTTTCAACTTGAATTTCTAGTTAAATAGAAGTAAGGGTTGCCTTTGACTTTTCTCCCACTGTGTGGGCATGAAATTGATTTCAGTTTATTTGTCTATGATGAATTTACTTTTTAGAGACATCACCTTTTTAATGACTTGCTAAATGCTAGGAAAAATACATTAGAAATCACTTAAGAAAACTATCACTTTTTACAACTTACTACAGCTTAAGAGACCTCATTTAGAGATCTCTTGCAAAAGAGAAAAACCATCCCCAGACTGCTGAAATGATCTCCTAGTAGAGGTTCGTTGTTTATTTGTTGATAGAAATAAATGTGAGTGAACCATGTGAACAACTAGCAGTCTAGAAGTCCTAAGGCATAAAATGTGGCCCATTGAATCAAAACGGATGCATTGTAGAGTTATTAAAGCATTTTACTTAAATTTTACATTCCTTTTAAGTATTTTTGTGGAAGATGTGGAAATATTTTCAACCTTTGTTTTTTTAAGAAATGGGAAGGTAATAGGTTTGTTGTTTCAGCTCCCTAAAAATATATTTCTGTCCTACTGAGAACTGAGAAGCTAAATTTGGTTTACAGACTGTTTATTAGTTCCTGTAGAATTTAGCAAGAAGTACCATAAAATTGTCTAGAAAAACATTAACAAAAACTAGTTGACTGAAAAAAAAAATTATGCATTGTTCCTATCTTTGTTGTAGTGATAGTTTAATGTTTCTCTTTAATTTAGGAAGACAAAAGTGTAAGGAAAAGATGATTTGAGGAGTATTTTACAAATATGTTTTCACATACTAAATTTTTAGGTATACAATATATAGTAGTCGTCTTTTGCTAATTTTAGATAAATGTGACTATATATTATTAATGACTCCAAAATTTAAGTCATTCCAGGTATTATAATTTAGAATTTTTAAGTATTTTGATTTGGCATTCTCCGCCTGCTGATGCAGGTAGCAGTCATACATAAACAGATGTATTTTCAACAGATTACATTATCATTGAGCAATGAGAGAATTTACTAATAGGTACTGGGTTTGCATGGCCAGGTTTTAGCAGTGGGGGGCTACAGGGGTGGTTTCTGTGAGAAGCTACCGGAAACTTCCTCTGTGTCTAACAGAGCCAGTGCCAACTGGCTCCAAGACAGACCTGCCACTGGCCATGACCAAGCCCATCAGCAACTCTTCATTACCCATCTCTGATTTGACTGGTAATAAATTAACCTGATTCCCCTAAGCTGAGCCTGTTTTTCCTGTGATAGGAATTGGTGAATGATTGCTCCCTGACATTATTCCATGAGCTTTGCATTCTATTTACTCACCTCTGTCCAGCTGAGGAGGGGACAGCAACCCACCACATAAACTTACTTCAACCAGCTAATTTTCTGTCTAAGCATCCAAAGTGATCTTAGAATTAAAAGACAATAATGGAAGCTTGTTTGAGTTGGAAAAAAAGGAATTGTGTTTGGTTTTTGTGGGAGGGTGTTATGTGGAGATTTTTTTGGTTGTTGTTTTGGAGATTTGTTTGTTTGTTTGTTTTTGTTTCATTGGGGTTCTTAGTTTTGTTGTTGTGGTCGTTGTTGTGGTGTTTGTTTGTTTTTAAAAAGATCTGCATACTTCTTATCCTGTATTCCAGCATAGATAGCAAGCAAACACAGATAACTTCTGTGTTCTGAACCATAAGACGGTGGGTTTGTATTCTTGTAGTTTGTTTTCTTTGTTTACATTTTTTGGATATGTATATCCGAGTTACCACTTTATGCTTGTTATGAAAGTATTATTTTCTCATACTTTTAAGCTAGAAGTTATTTCAGTTACTAGAATTCACATATTGCAGTATTAGTGTACCGGATACAGCAGACAAATAGACAGAAATTTGATATTTTTGTCAGACATAAATGGCAGGAGTTGAAAATATGCATGCTTCTTTAATAAAACTCTGGGCGTGTCAGTATGGTAGCATGCTTCACTTTGAGCTGACCTGCTGTTTTGAATAGTTGGGGAAAATGATCCCTTAATATCCCTTAATATCCCATTTGCCTTTTTAAAAATAAATAATTGGATTATGAGGTAAAATCTCATGTTACTGACATTTTAGTTTCCTCGTCAGTCTGAGGGTATTTATGATTTATAGTTATATGATTTGTGTTTAATAATGTAAGCTGTTGATCGGCCTCAAAAAATGGTACAGTGCAGACTCTGCAGTGGTTTGTTAAATGCTGTTCTGCCACAGAGAACTATCACAATTGGCTTTAAAATGTAGCCTCTTTTCTGGTCTTTCTTGTAGAGTATTTGATGGATCAATTTTTTAATGTTTTCTTCAGGAAACTTTAACCTGAGATTCAGGCTGTCTTTTTTGATCTGCTGTAAGGCATCAGTAAATAGCTTGGACCTACCTCTTGCCCCGCTGGTAATTTGGGCTATAGGAGGCTATGAGAAAGCTTTCAAGAGATGAGATGAAATCTGGGAGGTGTTTCAGGAGAGAGCACTCCAGGGACTTTGTTCTTAAGGAAGATGCCTGTGAGAGCTACATTTTGCTATAGCAGAGCATAGGGCATATTCCTGGGAAGCTGCTTTAATCTAATGCTAAATGATAGTTTTTCATCTTCGAAGTACAGTTCTTTAATATTTGTGGAAGTCTCAACTCCTTCAATTGCGCCATAAAGCATGTCCTTACAAAAATGGTTATGTTTTGGGTTTTTTTAATACCCTATGTGAGCATAGCATGCTATTCATTCCTGAGTTGTGATATGTAAACTTTATGCCTTGGCTCCTTCCAGCCATTCCATCTGGATGCAAGTTGGCTGGCTGGACTGCAAGGGAAGAGGCGCCCGAGCAGGGTGGCCAGGAGCCCCCATGGGGTGGGTGGCCAGGCTGCCAGAGCAACACAAACTACATCTGGAGGAGGGGCTGGACTCTGCTCGTACGTGATGCCAAGTGTTTCTTACATGGAATTGCTTCTGTTCTTTCAAATTTGTTTTCCTTTCATTAGGATGATCTTGTTCAGGTGAAATGAATCTTAACTTGTGTGCACCTATTTCCAGTTGTGGAGTTTTAGGAGGAAATAGAGTGAAAGGAGATGCAAAGTTAGATACTCCAGGCCAGGTGGATGTGCCTGACTTTTCCCCTCTGATCTCAGTGGGCTCAGCCTCTCTCAAGGTTACAGTGTAGTGTTACCTATCCTTGAATTTCCTGTGCTGTGAGCAACCGATAACCAACACTGTTCCAATGGCAGCTTTCCAGTAGTACCATGAAAGAAAAATTCCCTTAGGGTGAAAACTCTTCTCTAATGGTTGCCATGGAAACAGAGAACTGGATGATTATATGGATTAATATCTCAGCTACATGTAAATGTTCTGCAACCTTCTCTGCCTTATCATTTAGGAGAAACATTGGTTCTCTAACCATTAGTGCTTTCAGCTCCATTATAGCTTAGATTTGGGCCAAACCTTTAATGCAGAAAAATAGCTATCTATTTAAATAAATGGTTTGATGTTAGTCCTGCTGGCTGTTCACGAATTTAGCAGGTGACATTGTTTTTCTGTTTCTGTTTTTCGACCTTTGCATAAGGTACATTTTGTAGTTTAATTTAATATAATCAATGCTTCAAATACTGTACTAATATCCAGGGGATATCACTACATTTTTCCCTGTCATTGCCCTTGTGACATTTCTGGTAAAAAAGATTCCTCAAGAATATTCCAGAGGATCTGTAATACAGGGGTTACAGTCAAATTGATCATAATTGCGTCAATATGCTGCTTGTTATTACTGGAGGCAAATTATTCCAGTGCATTCTGGTCAGGTAGATGAGTCACCGTGCAGTGTTGGAATGTCAAATTCTTCTGTCCAAGAGAGAATTAATTTTTTTTTTAATGTCATGTTAAACTTGACTTAATGTCAACTGATTTATCTTTAATAAAACTAAGTATTACACACAATTTAATTTTTTTAAAATGTTGTATAACTTCATGACCACTAGCAGCATAATTACTGATCTTTTAAATGCTTTATTTCTGTGGAGTCACTAACATGAAATGTAACCATCTAAAAGATAATTTTAGTCTGATCAATTTCTGTGTGGAACAAGATTTTTACAATATATTTTTATTTCATTCTGATGGAGGGATTTTCACTTTGTTCAATAGCAGTGTAAAGGTACTGTTATCCTGAAAGAAAAAAATGCATAAAAAGATCACCTCTATTCTTATTTGTCATATGTAAGTTTTGCTTTATAATTGGATTTATTTATTTAAGTGCTGTCTGAATTTACACTGAAGATTACAGTGTTTCCATTGGCCATGCCAGATCTTGGCCTGCACACCCCTCTCCAATAAGACCCTAGTGAGTGATCTGGTGCATAAGTTGGGTTAAAGTTGAAAGAAATTACTTCGAGAATCATATCAAGACATTAGTTTATTTTGCTTTGCTGGTAACTGAAAACATATCTTAAGTCCTGTTATACTTATTTGTTCTAATATTCATCCTGGTTTTGGGTTTTACTGTGAAAAGACCAAAAGGACTGTCTGTTGTGTTTGAAGTGACATTTTGTAATTAAAAATTTATTCTCTTGTAAAGATTGACTGTGGATGGAAGTTAATGTCTACAGAGAAGGTAGTCTGGGCCAGACAACAAGCTCTTTTTTATCTTGAGAACAATACATATGGTAATGGAGTGTACACAGAGCACAATAACTTCAATGTTGGGGTCCAGATGTGTAGATATATCTGTAGATATCTCTACACATCTGGATATGAACTATAGATACATAGTTGACAATGTTCGCTATTTGTAATGACGCTAGTTAGTAATTCAAATGTTAGCTGCTTTTTCCTATGAGCTAAGAATTCATGGTGCCACTTGTATGTGTGTATTCATGTATGCGTGTTGTATAAAAATTGCATGCTTATTGTTCCCAGATGCTGTATAGCTTTAAGGCAATCTCAGCACTGTCAGCCAGAGCCAAGTGGAGTGACTCTACTGAGGCAAGGTGGATGCCAAACCAAGTCACCATCTATATGCTGAGACCACATTGAGATAACATTCAAAATTTTAATGGGCTGTATAGGTAAAGGAGAACATCTTAAATTCTGTGTGGTTAGACTTGCTACAAATCTGAAATCGTGTATGCAGCTCCTCCAATGAACACAAAAAGATGAGCATTTGAATATTACCAATGAGATTAGACAAAAGTCTGAGACCAAAGAAAACTACGAGTCTTTAAATGGAAGAAGAAGTAAGTTTCACAAATAGTATCTAGACATTAGACTCAAGGTGCTACCACTGCTCAGTTAGGATCACAAATTTAACTGCAGGATTTTTGGAATACTGGTTCTGCCTAATATGTAAATCTGTAGGAATAGTATTCAGCCTTCATACCTCTTGCTGGAAATAATCTTAGGAACACTTGCCTTGTAACTACACCATGCTGACCAAGAGAGCTATGTTTAGCTGCTTTTCCTGATAACTTGTTAGAAAGGTTTCTTGCTGGGACATGGAGAAACAATCCTGAGCAAAGTTCAGGAGTTAATATGGTCCCAAACCATTTCCCAGGAGAGAGTTTGTGTCTGCTTGACTCTGTCGTATAAGGTTGCATTAGTGTGGATATGGCAGTGGAACTCTATGTCAGGTAAGATGGTTCAAAGCATCTTTAATTTCTAGAGTAGATACAGCTGTATAATACAGATTAACTTGAAGAACATACCAAATTTTAAAAAATTCCAAGTATTGCGTGCATTGGCCAGATACTTAGCAGAAGTGACATGTATATGAAGATTTTTAAAATCTGATTTTGTCACTATTCCCGTCCCTCAGAACAATATGTTTAATTTTCTTTTCTTTCATTCTGGAAAACTTTTATTGGTAGCTAGGCTCTATATTATTCTACAGAAGGTTTTTCTTTGGGTTTGTTGGCTTATAAATGCATATGTAATATAATGGGCCATCTGTGATTGCTTCAAGTTAATGGCTGAGACAGAGAAATATTTTCTCTATTTCCAGACAAAATGCCTGAGCCTGGGTGAGTGTGGATTCATCTGTGCCAACAACCTGCTAATCACATTTTTCTTTGGGAGTTTGTTCTGAAGCTGAAGAAAGTTGTAGTGACTCACTGTGGATTGACAGATGACACTAGCAGTTAATCTTTCCCAAGGCAGATCTTCCTGTGAGTAGGAGAACTTGTTTTCTGATTCAAGAGGAAGAAGTGGTTCTGAGAAAAAACGTTTGAGTTGTACTTGTGCTTCTGACCTAACCACCTCTTTAGTTACTCACTGACACTGCTGAAGTGATTTAGAGGCTCGTGGCAAATAATGGAGTGTGGTATGAAAGCATGCAACGAACTCAAATGCGTATCACACGAGTCGTGTTGACAAATTGAGCTGAGTAGTAGGGTTCCAATACTGGGGGAACTTCAGTGCATACAAGGAAACACTTCAAGAGTAGTCGTTCATGAAAGGAAGACGTGATAGTTGATTTAAGAGACCTTATCCAGGGATGAACAGGGGAGCACAGTAGATCTAACTATACTGATCACGTCACTTTCAGTATTAGATTCAGTGTGTTTGTTGGCCAAGCATACACTCTACATTTATAATGAGGGCAAAATGGCACATCCCCAGCTATGAGGGAAGAGGAATGGCCATCTTCATATCTGCATGGACCACATCTCTATTTTCAGCACAGTCTGAGAGAATGCATCAAGCATCCTTAGTATTCTCCAGCTTGAGTAGAGTGTAATTCACTGACCACATGCTAGTCATAAGATTTGTTTGTGGATAAAATAGAATTGCTCTTAGTGGTTTAATTCCACTTGAATTTCTTGTTCTTACCTCCACACTCCCATGGCCCCCTTCCCCCCTTCTCTCAATTCTCTAATTCAGTAATTCAGTTATTTATTTCAAGGTCTGTTATTCATTCTGCTTATGGCTCCTAGAGAGCTACAGGTGGAGATCCTTTTGATTTAGGAAGTTGTCGTCCTTGTTTTGGGAAAAAAATTCAATACAAACTAAATCCCATGGAAACTCAGGACAATGTAAGTGCATAACAGCAGGTGCCTTTTCCACTGTCAGAAACATTACTGTTAGCAGTCATAAACCTGCAGGCCCTAAGTTTAAATTCACTTAATTGAGTTAATTGCTAATGAGACAGTCTAGGAGAATGGGGCTCAATAATAGCTGCAAAATATGCCTGTGCTTCTGAAAAAATTCTTGAGCAATTAACCAACAATTTCTTCCATGCTACCACACTGTTGTAACTGACAATAATGCACCTAGATAGTGTAAGTAGGCTGCAATTATAATTTTGCACAGATCATGTAAGCAGTTTTAGAAATGGTACCATAATATTATAACATTAGTTTGTTATTGAAAGGATGTCTTTTAGCCAAAGCGGATTGGCAGTAGTTTTGCCATGTACTAACACTTCTGTTTTGTCTTGATCTCCAGCATAGTAACTGCAGTAACTGGGACAGAGCCACACAGAGGTCTTGCTGGCATGCTCTAATATTAAGGAGGACACAAGTACTGTTAAGTTGGCAGAATTTTACCTAAGAAAAATTATGGGGAAGCTACCAATGAACATTTTTGGATAACAAGGTTTCAGGCTTTGTTATTAGTTCATGCAAGCCTCACCCACTAACAGACACCTCTCCTTCATGTATCTATGGCGAGATTTTATTCTTTTTTCCCATCCAGTTCAGGGTGAATAATTTCCATATCCCATTAAACTGTTCACCTGTGTCATTAATCGTACAAATTAGATGTTCATTTGAAAGCAGTGTCAGCATACAAGTATCATAAAGTAGGTCACACTAACTTTTAGACTTTTTTAGGATGAAATGCTATTCTAAAGCAATGATGTTGAAGCATATGCTTGAGCAAAAACTACTCAGGACTAATTTAACTGGTACTAAAGAAAAAATGCATTTTTGGTCTTGGGGAAATTGTTTCAGAATGTAACATTTATTTTAAGTGAAAGCACTGTCATTTAAAACAGGTGAAAGACCAGGTGTGCTCATGGAGAATCCCTCAAGGTCTTTAAAATAAGTGATTTACTCACAAGAGATAGGGTGGGAAAGGCGAAGAGGATAAAAAAACAACACAGGCAGCAATGATGGATGTTCTTAGTGTATTAGTTTGTGTCAATTTCATCACCAGTTGTACTAGATACCCTGCTTTATTGGTGAAGTGTCAATATTTGATTTTTTTGTAGACTGGTTGATGCTTATTGTACCTTCTGAATTGGAAAGAGGTGTCATAAAAAAACCTTAGCTTTGCTATGCATTTAATTTGTGTACCATTTATTGGAGTTCCTGCAGAGCTAAATGTCGTAGTAAAGTGGAGCATTAGATTACCTAATTAAGTATTTCAGAGGGATATGTGCTAAAAATGAAAAGTGGTAGCAGTTTGCTTTTCTTAGTAGTTCTAAATGTGTAAAATATAGAAGACAACTTCAAGCCTATACTTGAATAGGATTTATTTTAGTAGTGTTACTTACAGTCTGCATCATCAGGGGGACTCTTTCAGTTATTTCTTTCAGAACTGGATCAAGCCCAATAATGACTGAACCGCTTACAATCTCCTAACACTTTAATTGTCAATTATCTCATTTTTTATGTGGCCTTCAGTCTTAACTGGCGGGGGAGTAGTGGTTAATCCTTCCAGAGATACGATTTTCCAGTGTGTTGCATGCAGCAGTCATGGCACGGCATGGCTCTCAGAGGACTCTGTGACATTTGTTTGCCAGCAGTGATAAAACTGTCCATTGTAGTTCTGCTGACAATCAGCAGCGTGATTATGGATTTATCTGGTACTGTAGAAATGTGTGGCACATTGACAGCTGCAAAAATGATTTAATTTTGGTTCCATACAAGTATACAGCTAAGTGCTTAGTAATAAAGCACCGTTTATAAAGTAAATATTATGATGACTTAATGCACCCACAAAAGTGTAATTCATGTTTCTTGGAAATGAATGATAAAGCAGGAATTCTATCACATGAGAAAAAACATTAGAAAACTATAAGATACAGGTAGATGTATGTAGAGTATGACTAATGCTTTTCTTGATTGAATACAATTTGAAGTTTGCTAATCCTGTGAAAATGTGGTTGTTTCCTTCAAGTAAATGAAGCTTTATTAATTGCATTTAATACTCCATAAATCTATTAAATGAAAGAACCTTAGGTTTTCCTTAACAGAGAGGAAATACGATGTGTTGTGTGTTGAAATGTTGCCATTACTTTAACAGCAGTAATCCTAAAGTTGTTGTGAAATGTAAGTAATTGAATCAGCACTGTTAAACATGAAGAGTGTCTGTACATGTGTTTTCATGTGAACATGTGAAATAATGAATTAGAAAAAGGAGACATTTTAGCTCCATGGAATCACAGAATATTCTGGGTTGGAAGGGAACCATAAGGATCGAGTCAGCTCTCTACAACTATGTGAAAGCCTATATAGCCTTATGAGAAGTCTTCAAATTCATTTATTGATCATATGAAAGAATAAATGCTAATTTTATTAGGAAATTATGTTAGTGCTCTGTTTAGTTCTTGCACATACATTCCAAAGCAAAAGAATTTTTTTCCCTACTGTGAAAGATCTGAAGGCATATAGCTCATATAAATAATAAAAAATATTTTTTGGTCTTGCAAAAACACCTTGCAGTGACTGACTTAAGCTCAATTTATTTGGTTTATGAAGAGGAGTTCAGAGTTGACTTGATCAAAGATTGTGAGTACCTGTGCTGGGAAGAGAAAGTTGCTGTTAGAGAGCCCTTTAATTTGACAAAGTGCAGCAGAGCTGTAAAGCTGGGATTTGAAAATGCAAGAAACACCAGTAAAGTACATTAAAATGTCTTTTTTTAAAGAGAAATGTTATTTACTCTTAAATTAACTTTAACCAAGATGGACTATTTCATAAAAGCTGTGTGTTAGTGTTTTCAGAAGTTATGAGACCTCGATGCAAGAATTACTGTTGATGGTTGGTGGTATGCATTATACATGCATATAGTAAACTGTTATTATGGCCATTTTGGTCATGGAGTCTTTTTCAAGTGCATGTCCTAGTGGTCGTATCGTTGATCAGTTTTGCTGTTACAGAAAGCTAAAAGTTTAATTTGTGGTTTAATGTCCTTAAGTGTTAATTACATTATATATCAGCAAGAATCCCTCTCTCTGGCATATATGACTTTTCATAATATTGGCATATTGGCAAAGAAAATTACAGTAGTAGTACGTTGCTTTGTAACTGAGACATACAGCAAAAGAACTAAACTTGGATTTGTGGTAATGTTAGTCCAAACAGAAAACCAATTTTAGAAAACCTAATTTCTCAGAAGCATAAACTGTATATAAAAGATTTAATGTAATCTATGTAATTAATTTAATCTATACTGTATGAAAACAAACCTAATACCTAACAGCATAGATCAAACAAAATTTTCAAATCCATTATAGTGTTGTATTTTCAAATCCATTATAATGTTGTCTTACTTTACGACATTTTCATTGTTTATTTATCATAGAGTGATATGATCAGTTTCTTTCTGTATAAGATTGCCGTGAAGTGTAATAAATATTGGCAAAAGCTCTAAGATCCTTAGATGATAGAGAATACAGAAGTATAGAGATGAAGAGTGAGATAGAGGTACAGCTCAAAAGTTATATGGAGAGAGATTTCATCCAAGATGGTTCAGGAAACCCCTTTATTAAAACAATTTCCCATTTTTCTTTCTGTTGGCAATTTTCCAGTAGTTAAACAAACAGTGGCAGAGTGTGCAACATCCTCAGCATAGTGTAATTCATGTGACACAGCAAATACCAGAATAAATGTAGATTGTTCCAGAGTAGCCGGACAAAGCCTCTAACCCATATCATTTAGTGTCGTTCTTGGCGTGATGTTACAGTTAATAATGAGTTGTAGTAGCTCATGAGAAGTTTTCAAAAGAGAATCAGGTGAATTAATGAATTTCACCCAAGTTCTTGGAAGAACATTAGTGTTCTTTAGACTTCAGTCACCTAATTCAGTAATCTAATAAGCAAGGAAAAGCCTTTATACTGTAAAAATTACTAAGCTACATGAATTCCAATCAAGTTACTCTTATGTTGCAGTTATGAATTTACTTGACTGAATAAAAATGCTTTCTCCAGTGTTCATTTATCTCCTGCTTTCCATGCCTATTAAATATTTTCATATGCTTGATTGCTTGAGAGTTGCAGTCAAGTGCCTTCAGATCTGTATTCCTTTTCCTTGTAGACATACCCTTGTTCATTAAATTTGATCTCTTGAAAATAATACTCCATAAACAGGTTGGAAACAAATTATGTTAGCTCCTTGGAAATGCTGTGAAGTACTTTTACGCCGTCTAACTGGAAAAGTGAGAAAAGGTTACTTCCATAGTTATATACAGCTTTCCATAATTAGTTCCCTTAGATGGTTTTATCTTCCTCTTAAAGGCAAAAGAGTGGTGTCAGCTGAGTCTAAAATGCAAAGAATTTTCTTTTAGGTAGAAACTGAGAAAATCTGGACAGTGTCCACAGTATGGAGCCGTTGCTGCTTGTCTTTCTGTTCTATGTGGCAGCCATACTCCTCTGCTGTTCTGTGCTCAGGCCTTGGGAAGTGTGGGGAAGTCTGGGATGTTTTCATGATCCCTCGTTATTCTTCCTTAAATAATTTGCTGATACTCACCTAACCCAATTGAGGCATATAAAAGGTAGATATTTAGGTCTGAGTTAATCACTCAGGAGGAGTAGATGTATTTCCATAATGATTCACTTCTCTGAACATGAAGTGAATGTAAGTGCCTGAGACCCATGTATTTAAAAAAAATATGAAAGACTAGGTCAGAGGAATTAACACCTTTTTTTTTTTCACCATTCTGTTTTGAAATAATCTCTCTCAAACTACCCAATGGGGAGATGCATAATATAATATTTGCATTACCCGAGTTTAGCCTAGGTTTGCCATAAAAGTGGGCTGGGTGATACTCTTCACTTCTCACTCATGATGAAAGGGAGAGAAACTATGCCAGAGTGTGATTTAGGACAAGAAACTGAATAGGAAACACTCTTTCTCCGTAAGAGAGGTTCTGTAGGAAATAAGTTGGTGATAGGAGGTGAAAAATGTGCTTAAATAGTCCAGTGTGTTATTTAAACTATTCAGCTTATTCAGACAGCTTATCAGACTAAAAATATGCAGAAGGTCCTGTGGAGTGACAGTTCTGCAATGCTAAGTGAGGCCTGAAGCAGATATGCCTGGACAGCTGAAAACATGCTTTTCCTGATGTTTGGGTACATCTGTACATACCTGAAAGACCGTTCCATAATTGTGCATGTCTTGAAGGAGTTTTTAGATGGATTTGGTTGTGCTCATAATTCTGAAGTGGAATGTAGTAGATTTTCACTCAAAAAAGAATTGCTCCATTTTTTCCCTCACTAAAAATAAAACCCCAAACAACCAACCAAACACAATTTTTTTTAATGCTTGCTGCAGTACAATGAAATTTACAATTGTAAGTATATGAAAATGAAATAGAAAAAGAAATATGTTTAATACTCTGGACATTCAGGAACTATTCAATATGAATGTTCATTAAACAAAGAACAGATATTACTATTGTGGCTATTTGAAAAAATGTTCGGAAATCATGTGCTGAAAATAAACACAAATACAAAAACACTAGACATTTATGCATACTGATCTTGTATACCAGATCTGTTTCAGCATAAAAAATTTGATGTAGACTGTCTTCCTTGTTTTTCCCCAATCAAAACTGTGTTAATTCTTTTGAAAATAATAAAATTTAATTTCTAAGGCACAAACAGGATGCAAAAAAAAGTTCTGCAGGTAAAACACAGGTCCAAGTATTAGATGCATGCTCTTTACTTTATATTTAAATATTTAAAACTGTTTCTATTCTGAATAATGAATCTGAGACTAATTTATAACTGAGGCATAAAACTCAAAGAACATATCCTAAACTGTCTTCAGTTTTTATTTGAGACAAAACAATATGTTGGCAGAAATATTTTTAGAAATTGCTGAGCGCATAAGGGACAGAAAAAGATCTCTGAAGAGATTATATTTCCTACTCCTTTTTGTATTATTACTAATGTCAGTCCTCTTTTAGGGCAGCTTACTTTTTTGATGAGCATTCCAGAATATATGTCAATCTGTGTAGCCTGATACTACTTCTTGATCTACTCTTAAGACTTTTAATCCAGATCAGCAGGTAGATACGGCAAACCTGGGTTCGCCTTTCATCGCACACAAGAACCATCTTAGCAGGTCAATTGTAGAGCTCTTTCTGTAGGCAGCGGTGTAACTTTCTCGTGTTCCACACTCCAAAGCCTGAAGGAGGAGGCCTTCATTGGGATTCTCTCTTCTGCTTCTGGATGTGTGAAGAACAGCTTCACGAGGCCACTGAAGTACTTTGACTTCTGAAATAAACAGCTGAGCTACAGATGGTTATGCTTGCTTTGTAAGTGGGCATTGGAAATTAGTGGAGCAGGAGAGTGATTTAATATTTTGATACTGTGATGCAATAAACCAGCTTCTGCTGATATTTTAATTTCAAATTTTAAACTGATTTTCCAAAGCCAGTGTTTAAACTTTCTTCCTGAAATACTTAACCTCATAATGGTCTAAGTGTGCAGTCACAGTTTTCCTATTTCCTAAATAGATACTATTATAGAAGTCAAGTAAATGTATAATTCTATTTTAAATCTTTCAAAGCAAGTTCATTGTCATTCCGTGAATCCAGAACAATGAAGCAGTTTGAACTTTTTGAATTTTTTTTTTTTATTAAGTTCCTAAATGAGAAACTCTAGTCTTTGAACTCTAGTCTTTTCAGATAAATCCCATGAAGAGTTTCCTACTTGCACATGCCTTTATGTCAGTTTTCCACATTGAATCTTCTTTGATAATTGCTTCAGAATGAGAACAAAGATACCACTATGTTCATGTTAGTCACGTGTTTGTAAATGATGAGCTTCTGATGCCAGTGATGGCTTTGTTCCATGTTGATGAGGCCATGTGGCTGTGCTGTGCAGCTTGTCCTGAATGTGCTTCAGTGGTTCAGAGCAACGCGTTGTGAAGGGAGGCTCCTGCCCGCACAGCGAGCCTCCTGCTTGGGGCTGCCTGTGCATTGCTGTGCAGACAGCTCTGCAGGAAAATGCAGCTTTTGATCTTTAAGCTTAAGCGTGCTCAATGTTTGATTTTTGGCCTGCTTTGCATGGTGTTTCCAATCGCCTTGCTGTGCTATTTCAGGACTATTCACCAGCTCAGTTTGGGAGATCCGGGTGTTGGGAGTCCGGAATGTTCGTCCACCACAATCTGCAACTTCACTGCTGTCCATCTCTTCTCACTGCCTTTCCTTCTCTGTTTTTATGACTGAAGATTTCGCTTAATGCAAAAGGACGTATGACTAGTGGTGTTAGCAGTAAGAAGTACTTCCACTCTACCAATTTTTGCTGGCTGGCTTTCTTTTACATTGTGTGGTTATTGAGGTTTAAAATGTGATTCACCTAAGAAAGATGATTGGAATTTTTTCTGTATGACCTGGCAAAACATTTCCTTACTACTTTTCTGCATGTATAAAAGGCTGCTGTATTTGTACTGAAGTTACCATTTTGGAAGCACTCAATTTTTATTTTTTTTAATTTCAAGTATAAAATGAACAGAGATCCACCTGCATGATAAATTCTTTTAGTAATTTTTCACATAGCACAAAAGTTCACAAAAAGTGGACTATGTATTTGTGGAGTGCTTTGAAATTGTACTGAGAATGCAGTAATGTAAGTACATAAGCATGCTTACATATTACAAAAAATACTGTGTGCATGAAAATACTGCTTTATTAGAGATACTTTGTCAGCAAATTAATTGGCATTTTAGAGGAAAAAAATTAAGAAGAAATAGCTATGAAACATTGAGTCTTTTCAGGGCTCTTGCAGTCTGCTTTTTACCTGGGTGTTTTTATGTGATTTTATTAGCATGTAAATTCCAGTCTTACAACATTGATACAACTTCAGGACAGTGAAGAACCACTTTTAAAATAAACTCAGTTAATTCACAGAATTTAAAGTTCTTTGAAATTTCAATTGAATTTTGATTGATACAGTGTTTTGCTATGAAAAGAGAAAAGTTAAAGTGTTATTTTTGTGAAAGTATTTTGTATTTTTTTTCTTACTTTTCGAAGTTTTCCTCTTGAAATCTGAAATAAAATAAGTCAAATACCAATGGTTGAGGGTTTATTTGGCTAAGAAATTAAATATTGTGTGCTATCTGTTAAAACTGTTCAAGAGTAGGAGTTTAAAAAAAAAAATTAATGTGCAATGCTGTGAAAAGTTGCTTATAACAGAGTAATACATTTTTCCTCATCAGCAATTTCTTGTGCAGAATGAATGAAAGGCTCCCATTTTACCAAGAGAGGTGTCAGTTACTTCAGATTAAATATTATGTACAAATGTACATAATAAAGACATAAAAACCTGTTAGCATTTCCATTTACTAACAGAAGCTAAAATACTGTGCTAACAATTAGAGCATCTGGTTTTGCTCTTTTTGCTCATGAGCTGCTATTATCTACTTTTGCTCATATAATAAAAATTAATGGTACAATAATGTTCTATCTGATATGTGTTGTCTTTGCTCAAAGAATTTATTAGGTAGATTCAATTCAGTTTGTGCTCTGAAGTGATAATGTCATTACTTAATGTTCAATAAGGCTGTTGGCTTTTATATAGAACTAATTACTGCCTAAAAACAGCCTAGTATAATTTTAAATTATGGCGTCACCAAGTATGAAGTCATAATAAATTGAAAAATAAATAGTTAAAAAAAATTAACCCTGGTTATATTTAGTATCTGCCTCAGGAGTTGGTAAGGGATATGAAAAGGATGCAAACTTTCCAAATTGCACTCACAGTCTTTTTGAGTGGCATGCACAGTATGCACATTACTGGAAAAAATAATTCATGTTTATCTTGTCTCTTCTGGAAGTAAGTGCTAAAACTTACCATTTAACTAATTAAACTTCCGGCTGATAGTTAGGAAAACATACTCCATTGCTATTTTTGAAGTTATAACAGTTGCTGCAGAGATTGTGTACTCGATCATATTGAAACATCATTGTAATTAATCAATTGCTATGAAAATTAGTCAGTTTTTTATATATGATAAATTGCATGAATTTTAAATATTACTAAATGAAGCAAACAAATTACTATTTTTTTTAGTGATACAAGGGCTTGGTACAATGATTTTTCTCCAAATAGATTATGTACAACCAAATTTGTTACTACACATTTACCCGCTCTTATGGTGGCATGAAAAGTAGCCTACTCTGTGAATTTGAGGAAACTATTAAGGGGAGCTTCAGAATGAAATTGAGAAAAATAAATTCAATAATGGATGTAAAAGGTAACATCTTCTCTGTGGGATGATCAACTCTGCATGTATGATTGCTTGCTAAGACAGGAGATGTGGGCATGATGAGTCTGCTGCCTGGGCATTCCTTGTTACCCCTTGACACTCTGGAGCAGGGTGAATATAGGCTTTAATTGTTGATGCAGAAAGTTAACAAATCTTTTATGGATTTAAATGGATAAGCTCAGGCACTAACAATGGAATGTTGCATGGGGTTTATGGGGGCAAGGCTGACATGCCTTTTTTGGTCACTGAAGTTAAGATCCTTAAATGTGTTTTTGTGTGAATGGAATTGGGAGTGTGGGAGAGTGAGCTACACACATGGAAGAGCAGAAGTTGTTTTCCTTGGTCTCTCACCTGGGAAGCGCTTGAATCAAATGGAGATGAAAATGGCAGATCTACATACAGTAAGTGAGAAGCTGGAGGTTTGTGCCAGTGGCAATATACATGCTTGTTTCATTGAACTTTCTCATCAGGCTGAGGAAACTACCCTGTGTTTTACTGCTTCCTGTTGCTTGCTGAAGGGTTAGAATACTGAGACTAGAGTATCTTTTTTGGGATCTTCTTTGAAGAGGGGGCAATTCCTTGAAGAAGTCATCTTCCTTGTCAGTGTATTATGTAGGATACCATTCCCCCACTGGTACTTGTTCTGTAGGCACTCAGTATTTTAAAATGTGAATTAGGTGTAACTGATGCCATTACGCTTGTGAAGCATCAGAAACTAGATCTGCAAAGCTGCCTTGACAGCTGTTCTGCAATACTGACTCCACTGCTGGTTTTGTAATTCTTTCTGTTTTCCTGCTTCTTGAAGTGCTTATTGTGCAGATCCAGCAAAGTGTTCATCATCTGTTCCCTCATTTTACTCCTTGAAGTGTGTGGATTTTGGAGGGAGCTATGTTTCCCAAATTTTAATTACTATCAATGGAGTCTGCCTGAGCTGAAGTGCTCAGAGGGAGTCAGCTACATCTACCACCTACAGCTGGCATCTTGTTTTGGCAATGGCCATCGTTGGAGATGAGCTTGTTTGCTGAGTTTAGAGTACTCTTGCTCTGATTGTGTCTTCCTGTGCCTGTATTTCCCGGTGGTCCTGCTGGCCTCAGTGGGTTGTGCCAGGGCCGCGTTCCACTGCTGGTGCTCTGGTCTGCTGTGAGTTTACTAGGTGCAGTCAGAAGGTCCTTGCTTTGTGTGTAGTCCTCTGTCTTCCTGGGACTAGGTGTATTCATTTTTGGCTGGAAGTTGTCCCAGGATTTGTCACAAAAACTTCTTTATCTGAGACAAGTTGATAACTGAATACTGTGTCCCCCATCTGAAGAGCTGCTCTGTGGAGTCTAGCTGCCTACACCTGAGCTACCTTTCTCCTCTGTATGTGTTTGGATTGGTTTTTATTTTCCAGGTCATGCACCACCTACCAGCTGGTGTCCTGAGTACTGTGTTTTTACAACTGGCTAACTGCTTCTCCTAAAAAATAGGGATGTAGGTTTTTTACTGCCTTTAAGAGTGCAATTGTACAGCTCCTTCATAGCATTGTTTGATCTGCTGCCAGCTTCCCCTGCCACCTCTCCTTTCTCCAACCCCCATGAAGTGTCAGTACTTGGGATGCTGGTAGAAGCCCAGTCTCAGAGCAGGAACAGGAATTGCACTTCCAGCTGTTTAACACATTTGTGGGTTGTTGCCAGTTCCTGTTGTGAATAATCTTACTCTTGCCACCTTTCCTATTTCGTGGGCTACGTAAGTCCTGTGCCGGTTGCTGTTTGGACCACTAGTTATAACTTGTGTTGCTATTCACAAGCACTTCAGATTTTGTAATTTCCTTAGCTTGTAATTAAATATTTAAAATCATACATTTATTTCTGAAACTAGAGAGACAACCTTGCAGAATTTTGTTATACCTGTTGTAGCTGATAGACGGTAACTGTATAAGGCTGTATATTCACCAGAACAATTTCTTCAGTGACCCAAACTCCTTTCCATTCTGCAGTGTCATTTTAGTCCATTCACCTGCTTAAAGGTCCAAGATCTAGCTTCCTGTATCTGCTAGTTGATTCCTGTATCTGATCTTGATGATTTTTAGAACTGTCAAGGTTGTTTTCTAGAACTGTAAAGCTGAGATAATTTTCTTTTGTCTCTGAGATAGTGATAGTATAATTATTTATAGATCACTGATCACAATCAAATAAAATAATGGGATTTAATTGAGTATAATTTTGGCATCAAATATTATTTCATAATATTAGTTAATTAGCTAAAATAAACATCAGAAAAGTCAATTATTAGAAATCACTAAGAAGCAGAATTTTCTACTTATAAGTGGAAACTACTACTCAGTGGATTCTCTGCTTGTACAGGCAGAAAGAATTTCTGTTCCAAAAACACTGAGAAAATAATGGCATTCTTTGTACTGTGAGAAGCAATTTTCTTTATTCTTCTATAAATCTGCTCTGCCACCAGTAGAGAAGGTCTGGCATCCTCCTTGGTTTGAGCTGGATCTTCTTGTCCTTTGGCTTATATTGGTGTTAGTACTTGGAAGCCCTCACAATGATCTGGATCATTGAACTGTTGCAGTTAAAAAGAAAAATGGTTTAGAAAAAGTCCATGGTGCTGGTGGCAACCAGTGACTCATCTAGACACTTAAGCAAATCTTAGTCATCTGAAGGTGTGTGTCCAGTAAACATACTGCTGTGTGCTTTTTCTGTGGTCAGCAGTGAGAAGGAAGCTCCCCCAAAGGAGAGCCCTTCCTCCAGATGTTCAACAGTGCAGATGGCTAACTTGGATGATGAAGGAGACATCTGTGTTAGGATTTTAGGCAGCAGCATTTAGATGAGAGCCTTGCCTTGTACTCAGACTGTCGGCCCTGAACTTTGCATAGTTTTAATACTTTTCTTTCTTGAGTAATTCTCATTTTGACATTACAAATCTGTAAGTTGTTCAACTGATCAGCAAGTAACATAAAAAGGAAATTTGTTAACAGTTTGTGAGAGACAGTTTTGAGATGAAGTTCTGCATATTGAACTATCATTCTCCTATACAGTTTTGTAAAAGCAGTGCTATTTTCTTTCACTGAATACCACAATCTACTAACTGATCTAATTAAAATTAATATTTTTTAGTGACTACCTAGCTTTCATTACTAGATACTTACATATCATATTTTGAGAAAAAATTAATGAGGTGAAGTAGGCATTCTGCTGTTTCAGTCCTCAAGTACACAATCAAAGTCATTTATGAACTGAGTATTTATAGTATTAATAGTATTTATAATTCATACATTGTATTAGTATTACAAACAATAATTAATAATACAAAACATTTATAATTCGTACATTGGCACTATTTCTGCATTCCTGCTCTGGAATCTTTGTATGGGTCATCATTTGTCAACATGATGACCAGAGTAGAGAAAGTTATTATTTTATAGTTGAATAAGAACATACTTTGTCCAGATTTTTTGATACATTAACTTGTCTAAAGAAATTTGACAAGTTCAGGGAAGATGCAGGTAGCCAGAAAACAATGATTTTGTTATTTGAATTCCTACATGATTCGTTGTTCAAGTTTTACTGTTTCTTGCATTTATACTCTGAAATACAGTAATTTTACCTTAATGGCTTTTGGTCATAAGTAGTATGGTCATTATTAGTTCATTTTGTGCCTGTCATTATTCATAACCCCTAAACACAATTTAAATGAGTGGTTGTATTTTGCAGCTATTTTTGTGCAATAATAAATACTAATTTAGCAGTAAGGAGATGACATAGGCAGAATAAGATGTTACAGTGTTGTCAGTTGCCCTCAGAACTTTAAAGGCTTAGCACACTGTTATGAATTGAGTCAAGCACAGGGTAATTACTGCGTCTTTATCTGCAAATCCATGTAATAAACTGGTTAATTCTAATACTACTTTATTTCTTAATCTTTTATTTTGCTTTAAGAAATAGGCAGAAGAGCAGATCTAAATGAGAGCTCCGCCTAATAATGGGCTTGGTGCCCAAATCCCAATCTCCACTTCAATAGGTTTCTAATACAGTGGGCATCTTCTCTGACTGATAATTCCCCAGGTTCCTACACTGATTTTGTTCCATCTTCAAACATTGCTATTCTTTGCTGCCAATACAAACCTAACGCATGAATCACAGCCTGGAAGTGCCTATGTCCACTCATTACATGATGAGCCTACACAGCATGGTGGGTGGCTTTTGTCACTTTGGTCTCTCTGTGAAGTGCTGTAATAACAGGGGATGGATCTTGATTTAAGTACTGTTTTACCTAAATCCTCTGAAGAGGTCTATGTCCTGCATGTGTTCAAAGAAAGAACATCTCATGCTTCCGCATCAGAGCAGACCTATGGCAAAATCCAGTATAGTCTCAGCTGTTGGGGTTTTTTTAAAGGAAACAACCTTTTACAATCAGAGAATGGGTTAGCTGGCTTTTTCTGGGGAGCCCAAGAATTGGAGGACCTGACTTTCAGCCCAATTCGGCTGAGGTTTTTCTGCCTTACATGCTAAGCTAAATTGTGGGAATGTGCATGTGGGGTGACTCCCAGTTTGGAGATGTTACTGTGTCAAAAATAATCCTTTGAAAAGAATATGTAAGTTTCTGCTCTGTCTTCTCCAGTGATGAGTGTATGCATTTCCTGTCTGGGAATATGCAGTGCTAAACCATGGCAGCACAAGTGAATTTCCATTCTCTCATGCACAGTTATCAAAATGTCCATTAGACAGGAAAGCTCTTGCTTTTGCCTCACCTCTGCTTACCTCTGCTTCTTAAAACTAGGTCCAAGTTATTTTGGTATGTTTCTGTACCCTGCCTTATGCAGAAAAAGTATTTTCTCAGGAGCACAGGGACAGCAGTACTCTCCTGTTATGTGTTTGAAGGTGCTAGTTCACAGCAGAGTCAAGGTCTTTTTGAATAAGAAGAGACATAGGTGAGTTTTACAGTCACTGAAAGTGACAGAGAGGAAGGGATCTCCTCATGACAGTGTTGCTGTAGTATAAAATAAGTGAGTAAGAAAGATCACTGCTCATTTTACCATCCCTTAAGACAGAAGCAGTTATCAACTTCTGATCTTAAAGAGATGAGAAAGTAAATGAGGAGGAAACAGTGTGGGATGGGTCTTTGTAGACTGATGTCTTTCGTTAGTAATTTCTGAAAGATGTAGATGGCTGGAAGGAAAGAGATTGTTTACAGGACCCATGTTCCAGTCTGTTGTGTGAATGAACTGGGATGACATCTTAAGATCTTATTCAGGGGATGAAATCTAGTTCTGATCACATTAAAACATGAAATGGCATTTTTCTGAAGATGCTTCTGTCTTACTTTACTTTTAGGTGAAAACAGGTCTGTCCACTTCACTGCATCTGCCCTTTCTGTTACTGTAAAATTGGCCAAGCCAGAGAGTTTCAGCCAAATGCAGCTCATGGTATGGTTCAAATATGTCTTCATGGCTAAGCCCAAAACTGCTGAGGGGATGGAGAAAGCCAGCAGGGCTCCAGGGGCAGTGTTCTACATTATCCTAGAAACACGTTAAACATCCATTTTGATCCATGCAAAATGTAAATCTTCTACCTAGAAAACAGTTTTCACCTACCTATTGTGCAATGTGTCTTGTAGCTTTCTGTTTTTCATGTGCAGAAAGCTTTACTGACTCTCTATTGATGCTTTGATAGTTGCCCATGAATAATGTAAAAAGAGCACTTAGTAGATATCAAAGCCCTTGGTTCAATACCTCTTCAGACCATTGAGGCAAGACAGAGCTAATGTAAAGTTATGAAGATAACAAATGGCAGTAGAAAGGTAGTGCTTTTACCTTTTCCTGCTTATAACTGTAATGGAAGAAGACATAATAGGAAACTACAAATCATACAACTAAACATGATGATTGAAAATGACCACCTTTGAAGTTAATGCACAATAAACTGGTGGAATCAAGTGACACAAATACCACTGAGGAAAAAATAATGAGGGGTAAATAATGATGAGTAATGCTGCCTTGACATTTACGATCATCAGGCCAAAGATAGGGAGGATGGATTTGTTGAAAATCTTTGCCATCAGTTAGCTAGTAATAATCTTGGACTGGAAAGTAGTTCCTGGGAATCGGGAAATAGTTATCCACTTGAGGGGTTTTAAAGGCTTTGTCAACTGGTCATTGTAATACAGAATGTGATCTTGGACCACAGTCCATTCATATATAGTTGTTATTTGTAGAATGACAGAGCATCAGAATAATTTGGAGAAACACCTTCTAGAAATGTACAGGAGCAGACCTGTACCATATGACATGGCAGGATGCCTCAAGGTAGGGAATCTGTCCTGGGAAACCACAAGTGAAGCATTATGTTCTCTCTTTGTCAGAGGAGTGTTTTGGGGGACAATTAACAGCTGTTTCTGGATGAATTGCTTCAATATTTTTCTAATACCATAGCAGCTCCAAGAGCTGTGTGACCTGAGGAAAGGATGCAAAGTACAACTGATCTGTGGAGTTCACCACCTGTATCTGGCTATTAGAGGAGTTGACAAACTCCAAAATGGTATTATACACCTTATTTCAGAGACTTTAAGAAGAGCTCTGTATTTTCTGGGGTTTTATTTAATACGTTTAAAAATAGTGTGAAGTGTGCAAGTTTTCCAAGTTCTTTGCTATATGTAGTAAGACTTCTTTAAATTTTTTTTGAACTGCTGTATCTACACAATATATTTTGTTTTCAGTTCTGCCCTTGAAATATATCTCAGGCGAGGCTGGAAACCTGTAGTTTTTTCTTGTCAGATATTTAAATTACTTCAGCAATTTTAGATATTAAAAACTTGTGCCTTCTAACAGAATTGTCACAGTAGTGTCCTCTTTTAAGATTCAGTTCTCAGGAGGGCTAGGCACTTACTGTAAGTTTAAAATTCATTAAGAATACTGCTTAGGAAAAAAGTCAGTACTGATGAGTTAGGTCCATTCATGGTAGTATAAGCTAGTTGCTGTATGTCAGTATTGTTTTCTGCAGGTAGAAGTTTGGAAATCTCAGGTAATTTCTCCATTTGTACATTTTGTCACCTTAAGAATGTTTTCATTACTCTTAGTATTTTGATTAATATGCTGACTTTGGTTCATTCATGCATCTTTGATAGATTGGGGCTGAGCCTCATTTTTTCATTTGAGTTGTCTTCATGCTTTTGGGTGTTTGATATTTAAATTCTATTAAGAACTCCACCTGGCTGACAAAGACAGTAAGTTCACAGCTTCAGTGTATGTAGTTTTTGTATGCAAAACTGTATACAACTCCTTTCCAGGTTTCTTAGGCATTTGTTAGATCTCAGTAACAGGTAATTAAAAAAAATCAGGTTTCTGTTGCTTATTTTTTGTGTATTTTGCCTTATGTAGATAAATTATGCTGATTTAAGAATTTAAAAATCTACAGTAAAAACCCTGTCAGTAAAAGTTACTGAATAAGCACTAAATAAAGTCACTTGGTTCATTGCTAGTAGTAAACATTAAGGGTAAGACTAACTGCTTTTTTTAGTTCACCTTTTTGTTAAAACAGATAAAGGTTATTTTCATCTCTAGCATTTGCTGGCTGGTCACTGTGTTCCATGTCAGAGGGAGCCTTGAATAATCTCTTTGAAGGAAGTATTGAGGCAGAGAATTAGCATTCTCTCCAGCCAGACTCCACTGCACACAGGTTGGTTTCTCATTTGTCATGGCAGTGTTTTCATTAGGTCAGCTGAAAAACTGCCCTTCTCTCCTTCAGAATGCAAAATGAGCAGTGAATACAGCAAAATGAAATTACAGAAATAAACATTAGATAATGTATGTCAATAAACCATTAAAGCATTGACATTTAACTTTACACAAATATTAGTGATTTGCTTGAGTATACAAAAAACAAACCCACAGATGTTTTGCGCTGGAGTTAGAGTTTGCCTTCTTTTTGTGAACTGTAGAAAACAAGGTTGAGTTCTCTATATGCAATGAGACTGAGCAGCAAACTAGATGAGGAAGTGAAGAGATTTATCACCTCTCTTTACTCTCTCCATCCCTCCAAAGTTGCTACTAGCACTCAAATTTGGAAACACGGTCAAATTTGGTAACGGGGAGGTTTGACAGAAATTTGATAGGATCATGCAGAAAACTAAATAATAAAGCTGTAGTAGTTCCTGGGACAATAATAGTTTAAGCTTTCATTGCAAAAAACTGACTTCACTGTTGTATTTTCTATAAAACAGCAATGGTACAATTCTGTGGGGTTTTTTTGTAGTAAAAAACCCCAACTAAAATATGGAGAGGGTTCCAAAAATGTGTCCGTCTTGTAATATCCTTATTTAGCTAAGCTACTCTTAAAGAGTTCATATGCTGTTTCATTAATTTTGTTAAGAGTATTTTGGTTTGAAAATAAATACTGTATGTGCAGGAAAAAAAGTACACAGAAACACAATAGGAATGACAGATGACCAAGGATGATCAGATAAAATAAGAAATTTGCAGGGTGTTCCAATTAACATAGGAAAAATTATCTTAAATTTAATTTATCTTATTATAAAACTGATCCTTCCAATACTACTTGAGTTGTTATTTTAAATAAAAGAATTCCTAGCTAGAAATTCAGTAAAGTAACATTTTTCCATTTTTGTCAGAAAAAAATTCATCTTAGTATAGTCTATGCCTTGGACCTGTTCAAACAAAACCTGATCTCTACCACATTCTGGCTTTTAATAATATAAATACTTCACACTTCTAAATTACATAAATAGTAATAGGAAATAGGCAGTTATCAGCCTTGAAAATAACTCTTTCATTCAGCTGGTGGATAGGAAGATGTTTATTTTGGGTTGTACAATTCCCATAATGGAGAAGAAATTACTGTTTTTCTGTCCTATTTTTATATTGCTGATCAATTCTCTTTGCACAGTAAAGATATGATTCTTACTCACATTTACAATAGGATTTGATCAATCTCTTCAAGACCAAAGAGAAAATTCTTCCAATTTGCTATTTCATTCTTGGTAGTCAGCTGCATGGTTTAATATTCTTGCCCTTTATTTAGCCACAGATTTTGGTTTGGTATCAAAACCAAACAGGTGCCCCAGAAGTGTAAGAGTCAGTGTTTGAGACTGGAAATACACCTGGCTGCAAAACACTTGGCCATCGCTGCCAGCTACATCTGCCCCAGCTGTGATAGCAGCCCTGGAAATGGAGGCCTAGAGCTGCCAGGGGGAACTTCAAACCCTACCTTTTTCCCTGCCTCGTAAGAGAAACAACACCGACAGAGATAGTCCACTTTTATTTAGAAAAAGCTGCCTCAGGGAGCTGTAGAATCTGCTGGTGTGGTGGTGCTCTGGAGTAAAACTCGAGCATGCTCTATTCTCCTTGGCAAGGCTCTGTGTGTGCTTATGTCTAAGTATTTGCTTGCCTTATTTCTGCTCTCTGGGGAAGTAATCTGCCCCCTGTGTACAAAAGTGTGAAGAATTCATAATTTTGTAATAATAAAATGTGTCTGAGGCTATGTTTTAAATACAGTGCTCCTAAGATACCAGAGGCTTTGCATTTAAGAACAGTACATTTAAAAGCCTGCTGGCTTCTCCAGATCATTTCTCATGGAAGAAGTGCCAGCCCTAGCTATGGGGAAGTAGACTCCAAGGCCTGCCATCAGCAGCCGTTTTTGACACTCTGTGACATACAGCCTGGTAATTCCAGTATTGGTTGCATGAGACTCACATGTCACCAAAGAAATGATTGCACCATCAGTTATAAGGGAAAACCTCCTGAATGAAAGGCTCTTGCTATCTGGAAAAACAAAAATTTCTGGTCATTGTACCTTTTCATGAGAAATTACTAATTAGACCTCCTTGAGGTCTCCAATGGACAAGTTATTGTGAAGAACTGTTGCACCATATTAACACTGAAGAGGATCTTTTTTTTTTTCCAAGCCAAGTCATTGAGCTTTACGCTTACAGGTGTTGTCAGGGAGTATGCTTGGCTGCAAGTCATCTTCCACACTCTGGCATTTGTATTGCTAAGACCAGTAAACAATCAAATACTCAAGCCACACAGGGAAGATTGAAACAGGACTGAAAAAAAAGGTGAGCGATATGAATTCCCAAGGAGCTTAAGGAATGCTTCACCTGTATTTCTTCTGGCAGCCAATAACCAAATGCTGCTTTTAAAGCCTCATATAAAAAAATATCGTCTTCCGTTTGTTATGTAGACTGTAGAAATATCATGTGAATGCTGTGTGAAATTGAAATACTACAGCACTGCATTCACAAGATTCATACAGCTGCTTGGGCTGCTATGTATAATTTGACTATTTTTTCTTCTAATTTCTCATATTTCTCTTTTAATTTTTGTTTCACATGTTAAAGCCATGTGAGATAGCATTGTGTCATTTATATTTGCAGTCTGCGTAGTCTAATTTTTTCTTGCCTATTTTGAATGTGTGTGTGTGTGTCTGTTAGCTTTATTCAAGGACCTAGCATGTAGTTGCTTTCAAAAGAAGAGGATTAGTTTACAGAAATGCACAACATGTTTTTGTGCCTTTTTTTTGGTTGCTCATGCTTCCAATACATTCTCCAGTGCACTCAGGAAGAGTGAAACACCAAATATAGGCCAAAGTTTCTGTATGGAAAATGTAGCCTGTCTTGTAGTCAAAGTCCAGTGGATTTAATTTTTATGTATGCATTCATTTGCAGTGACAAC
Organism: Irena cyanogastra; assembly: GCA_013397155.1. Lineage (NCBI taxonomy): Eukaryota > Metazoa > Chordata > Aves > Passeriformes > Irenidae > Irena > Irena cyanogastra. Next base: position 233,500 of record VWZV01000867.1, read on the forward strand.
AAAGAGCTGAGCATTATTTTCATCATACAATTTCGAAGCATTTTATATCAACTGAGGAAAAATAAATCTTGTTCATATTTTCATTCCTGTAGGCTGTGGTGTCGTTGTGCTGTAATGGAACTGTCATACAAATGCCAGAACCAGCCCTGCAATTCTGCCTATTGGTGTGTATAATGTATGTTTTTTCAGGGGTGATTTGAGCAATGTTGTCAATAGCATGCTATATAAAAGCTTGTGGTAGCTGATGCACAGGATAGCTGTAGGAGAGCTGGAGTAGCACTTGCTGCTTTAAAGAGCAATCAGAAATAGTTCAAAAACCAAAGAATTTGACCCCCCTTTGATGTGAAAAGGGAATGGAGAAAGAAGGACTTTAATCCCTCAAGTGTGATTCAGCATCCCTGTGTCTATCTTCAACATAATTTGGGACTTAGCACCCTGTGTGTGTTTCTCTCTGTTGCAGAACTGGCTGGCTGCCAATGTCAGCAAAAGTCAGTGTAATCCTCCCACTGAGGAGGCACCTGCCGTCTGGGGCAGGGAGTCCTGTACATCTTCTGCTGCACCTCCTGGTGTCACCAACCCTTCTTCCTCTCCACATGCTAGAAAGGATTTAGAAATGTGATAACTGCCCAGGGGCTTTATATGCCATTCCTGCCATGTCCTAAGTTCATTTGTATTAGTTCATTTACTGCATAGTCAAGCTTTTATTGAATTATTGAGCTTCAATGTGAATAAAAGTCTGTGTGTGAAGGGAGATACTGTGCTGTCAACATCTGCTGAAAGCTGGGATTTGTCATGTATGCCAGAGTCCTGAGAGTTCTTCAACCGAGGATGGTTTGGAAAAGCAGCTGTTGAACAAAAAACTAAATGAAACTTCAGCATTTGTCAACTCTTGTCTGTCAGAATTCAGAGATGGATAGTGCATTATTATTTAGAACATTGAGAGTTCCTTTTAGCAATTAATATTGTTCTGTGCTGACTCTATTCTTGTTACTATTTATTCCCTGCTTTCATGGGGTTTTTTGCAAGGTAGTGTGTGGCCTAAAACAGGAAGCTTTTCTTCAGCAATCTGCAAACTGATGAAGCAGTCAAAGAAGATGTAGAGCAATCATTTTTGTAGAAAATACTGAAGGAAAGTTACATTCTCAGTCTCTAGTGAAAAGTAAGCATCTGTTTTTTCCTTCACATTAAAATACGTTACAAGGTGATAGGAGACATTACTGCTGCTTTAATAAAAGTGCTGTTGAAAAGTACTGGTGAGCTTCCTCCTGGGATCTGCTTTGTCCACTTGGCATTCAGGGATGCTACACCAACTGGTTTATTTCAAAGGCCTGCACAACAGAAAACTTACAGCCAAACATACCACAAATTGATATGAAAGTGACAATCTGTGGAGTAGAAGTTACAGTTACAGGCCGTTTTTACTGATTTTATATTTAACTCAGGAAAGAAATAGCTTCTCATAATTTCTGGAAAATATTTAGGGAAAGGTGCAGGGTTAGTAATGGAGAAAAATATAATAGTTTCCTATCCTTCAATTGGAAGATACAGTAAAAGATTTTTGTTGCCCATAGTGGAAAATTTTTCTTGCAAAGTAAATAGCAGCAGAAGTAAAACAAAAAAAATGTGGAAAGAGATGTTTTTCCAGTGGGTTTTCAGGGTGAAAAATGGAAATAATACTGAAATATTTCTAACCAAGACTTATCTGCCTTACCTTCTGATTCTTTTTTCACTGAGGAAAAATAGGTTTTTGTTTTTGTTTTTGTTTTTGTTTTTATTTTTTTTTAACTCAGATTTTGAGGATTCCAATTAAAAGTGTTTGAGCAGAAACTATTCTACATGTATATATTTAAACTGTGGGAGGAGTTAAAATGCAGACTGTTAGGCATCTCTTGGGTGGCCAAGAAATTACAATTAAAAGGAAGGTCAAATAATTTAGCATGTCTTGGGGAAGTCTGTAAGAGCAATTTTTTAAATTCCTATAAAACACAGGAGACTTTATATGCAATTTCATGAAGGTTCAAATTGGCAGCTAAACTAGTTAAATACTCTGCATTTACGGCATCCAAAAAGACACTGCTTCAAACCTTTATATTATTCCTCAGTGTTCATGGATGCTTTCAGATGTTTGGTTGGATCTGTCAAAAGTGCAGTACAGTTCAGCTCCCATCTACAGTTATAATCTCAAGGGAGAATTTCAAGACCGTCCTTGATATGAGCAGTGAGATAAAGGAATAAAAAAAAAAATTTTGAGACTAAAGCAACTTTAGAAGAATCTTCAGATATTTTCCTTTATCAATTCCAAATCACTCATGATAAGCATAAGAAATTCTCATTTGGGGTAGAAAGAGTTCTAGGTCAAGAAGGCGAAGGTGATGGCTTTAGTCAATAGTTGAGTTGAACTCTACAAAAATAGCTCTGTTTTACAGTTTTAGGCAGTAGACTTCCTGTAATATCTTGTCTTCTACTTGAGCTCACCTAGTATCAAACCAAAACTAAATTATCTACGTTTGGAGTACTGGTTTCCTACCGGGTAATAGGCTACTTAGTGAATTGCTTTATTTAAAAGTAAAACCATAATTTGAAATATCTTTGGTTTTGAAAGATGAAATTTAAGGATGCTGAAGTTGCAGGGCCAATGACAACAGGATTCTAACTGTAAGAGAGTGAGAGTTCATGAAATGTTGATACTTTGCTTGGGTGACGTTGCATAGACGGAACTGAGCTCCAGATTTTGTGTTATGTCAGTTAAACTGAATGTAGTATTTTAGTCCCTTGCCATATTTTTTGCTGGTTCCCAGCTGTCCTAGAATCTTATTTATTTGAATAAATTTAACTGTGAAAAAATAATCTAATAAAAGTCATCCCAGTTCGATTATGCCATACTTCTGGCAGTGAATCTGTCACTGTGTCTATCTGAATTGTGGCAAGATTTTTCTTCTGTTTGTTTTCTGCTAGACATAGCTTTCTCAGCAGTTATTTATGTGAATTTCAGAAATGTAGTTTGCTTGCTACAGAACACTGTGGTCTACCAAATGATTTCCTGGTCAGGATTCTCTTGAAACCATACTGGATAGACATAGGACTTGAGCAGTTATTTCCTTCCCTCATTCTCCAAGCTGTGAAAAAGAAAAAGCACGGCAGAAATTAGATTTGAGAAAAACATGGTCTACTCAGTTTGATTGTTTAGGCTTCCTTAATAAAATTTTAAAAAGCAATAAAAGAATAAGTGGTTGGACCACTCAGGCAAATGGAAACAAGCTTTTTTTGGGAACTTTTAATCAGAAATGTATAATTATGGGAGGTAGACTAGGAAAGAAAATGAAAAACATTTCTTAAACAACTAGTCTTAAAAATAAGTAAGCAAAGAACGTTAACCATCTGTACAGATTTTGCAGTGTTTTTCCTGTAGCAGGAACTTCTTAATATTTTGTAAACCATTTTCATCTTCCAGAAATTCCCATCCACATAAAGTCCTCATTATCTTCATTTGTGGTTTAGCCTCCTCTCCCCCTCCATCCACTTTCCTCCTAGTGCATAACACACAGGATAAATCCTCTTCAAAAAGCTTTCATTCACTGACTCAAGAAGTTGTTACATCTCAAAACTCATTTTCCAATTCAAAAATATTTCAAAATTTTTGCATTTTTTTCCCATCACGTGTGTTATTTTTGAGAATTACAATGTAAACAAAACATGAGAAATTAATTCCTAACGTAGTAATGAGAGCTCTGAAATAGATTGGAGGAACCAGTTCCCACTTGCAATAAAAAATGCTATCTTGCCCGTGGAGAAGATTTTTTCCATTATATCAGTTGTGCAAAGCCATCCCAGTGCGAATAATGTTTCATAGCATATTGAGGAAATCCACTTAGTTTTTGGGTGAAAAAAGCATGTTTAAAAATCCATTATTCTCTGGAACACAGGACATTTATAATGTCCTTTCCAATGCTGTTTTTGGCTTTTAGACTTCTAATTGGTGCAGTATAGCCAGATTTCATAAGCCATGCAGTCAGATCAGGCCAAGGCTCGTGGGAAGCATGGAAGTTCACCAGGGATGGCTCAGCCAGTTGTGAGGCACAACTCAGCATTGACACAAACAGAATTAAGTTTGATAGGGGTGTAAACAGAGAGTTTGTCTTTTGGTAGGGTTTAAAGGCATATTATAACTTCCTTTAAAGTTGCTTTGACTTACATAACCTTTGATTTTGAATCTTAGCCTTGATATATAAACATACATCTAATGTATGTGTGCTCCTGAAAAGAAAAAAGCAAGCAATAAATCACATCTTGATTTTGCACATCATATAATCCATCATCTTTGGTTTATACAAACATATGCTCCCTGCTTTCAAGGGACCATGTTCGGGAGGGCAAGGTTCAAAGCACCATGCTTGAGAGAGTGAGAGTTTCCTAAGCAGTGCACATCTGTTCTTGAAGTACTTTTGTAATATGCAACCATGAATGACCTTCTCTAAGTTTGTATTTTAAAGGGAAATCTGGGACGATGTGGACACTGTTAAGATTGTACAGTTATTGTAGGGTGTTGTATCCAGTTTGATCAGTGTTTTCAGTCAGAGCAGAATTTGGCTATTATTTTATGAATTCTTATCAAAGCCCGGATGGAAGAAGTGATTTATTTATTGGCAAAGGCTTTCTAGAAATAACTATGAAAGAGAGAGCCTTGTAACATAAACCTAGCATCACATAATGAAATCAACATTTATTTTTCCTAATTCTTATTCTTTATGAGACATAAGCCCTAGAGGACTTTTCAAGACATGTTAGAGCTATAGAATATCTGTAGTAAAGGCTGGAATAGGGGCAAAGGATTTAGTTTTCTCTTTATCAAGGAGAATCAGTAAGGTCTAATCTCCTAAGAGGTAGGAGGGAGTTGGTGCAATGAAAGGCATTGCCTTAATGGTCTCTTCTGCAGAAGAGGAGATGCATTTACTCAGTCTGATGTCCTCCTAAGGTGGAGGTGAATGATAGTCTGGGAGAGCTCCTTTGCTGGCAGATGCTGCAGGAGCCGTTCAGTCCATGGTGGTAGTCCATGGTGACTCTCAGGATGGGCCAGAGCAGCAAATGTGTCCTCTCTTAAATGGGGGCCACAGTCCACTGTTGACTTGACTGTATCTCCTCCTTTCTTCTGACATAAGGGTAAGGTTTTTTTGGGATGTGTGTCCTTTTTTTTTATCAGAAATTAATACTCAGTAGTGATTTATTGCTTGTTCCTTATATTTTTTTTTCCCTTACTAAGAGGAGAAGGGATGGAAAGCAAAGCAAAGGTAAATATTTCTTAACCTGGTAAAGATCAGGGAGTTCTCTGTGGTTCAAAGAGGCTTTCTCCTCTCAGGTGGGCACTCATGATACTGTGAGCAAAGTAACGGCTGTCAATGGCTGTCAACAAAACAGATGAGACAGAGGACAAAATCAGACTGGTAATTAATTGTGGTTAATTGGTATAATTCATTAGTTTGTTTCTGAAAGCAGTCACAGAATATCTCCCTTGTGAGGGATGAGAGCAAACTAGAAGCTAAATATTCTTTCCTATTTGTAAGAATTTTCTTAATATTTCATGATACATAGACTAGAAAATATCCACTTATTATCAGAATAGTAGTATGTGTACACACAAAAAAAGTTACTGCACTACTCTGTGTCTTCATTCCTTCCCATGTGTCATTTGCCTGGCTTGGTTTCCTCTGACTATGAAATCTGGGGAGACTGAGCACTGCATTTTGAAATGGCTCAGGCTGTGCTGGATCCAAGTTTTATGACTCACTGGCAGCTGCAGCAGTGGAGTTTTAGCAGTCCATGTGTGGATAGGAGGAGACATCTCATTCCTGTCATGCACTGGCAGAGTGCACAGCAGCCACACAGTGTGGCCCCATTTGCAAGCACAGGAGAAGCGTGACTGTTGGAGCTGTGTTTACTCTTCAAAGAGCTGATCTGTATCTTCTGGATCAGGTAAAAAAACCCCATAGGGTGGAAGCATCCCACAGGCCGAGCTGTGTCGTGCTGTGTGATATGATACACATAACAGAGCCCCAGTCTCTCTGGACTCCGTGATCTAACATAATGTTAGTCAGGAAAGCGCTCATAGTACTTTCCTAACAATCCTCATCTCATTTTTCATTACATGGGCCCCTTTATATCCCTGAGATTTTATCTTAGTTTTCTTCCCTGTCAGTGATGTCATCCAAAATCCTAAAATTCAGTGCTTTATTTATCTTCACCAGTGGAGAAATCTGTTTTCTATGAATTGTAGAAATAAAAAACAGATGATCAGAACTTCAGCACTGTTATTCTCCCTATATTCTGTCCTATATTTAAGGTAATAGTGCTTACGTTGTCATCCTTATTACTCACCTCCAGTTTGGGGAAATTGTAACTGTGGCTGTAAGCTCTGCAGAAAAAAGACAGTGGGTGTTCCATCCACTTTTCCTTTCCACCTATAGTCACTCAGACATTGTCTTCCTTTGAGGTACTCAGGTGTAAAAGTCTATAGTTCTTTCTAGTTTGTCTTGGGGCACAGGTCAGTCTCTTCAGCAGATACTTATTCAAGATCTTACATTTTTATTATGAAGCTAATCATAAGTTCAAATCTATATACCATTACAGTAAGATACATATTTTGATGTTTTTACTGTATTGGTTCAGGAGGCAGATGACTCCCTGGTAGTATAATACATTCTCTAATGGGTTCAAGAAGTCCTGTGAGGCTCTCATCAGGCTGCATGCCTAATAGATAGGCAGGTTTCTGACTTTCAGCTTTTAAGCCCAGCAGGCTGGCTTAATAGAAAAATGAGGAGATGGACTTTTTTGAGGCATGTGGTAAACAGTGTTAGCATTTTCTGGGTCTGGAATGCCAATTCTGCCAAACCATGAAATCATACATCCTGATTTTACAGAGGAGACTTGGGTTAACTGGGCACCAAGATAAAATCATTAAAACATTCAACATAGAATATGAGCTGGTGTTTCAGAAATTGGTCAGTAAGGAAAGAAAGATATGTTTACTACTGATGACATTTTTAGACTTAAAGGAAATATTTTTTGTTTTATGTTTATTTTTAACATCAAAAAATGCCTCTATGGAAAGGTAGTTTGATCAGGGAGCACATGATAGAAGACAAGTTATTTAAATTTTAATTTAGATTGAATCCAATCCAAGTGATCAGTATCTCACTAGAATGAGTATATGACATTTAGAGATGGTAGTTCATGTGACAGAAATTGATGATATAGTTCATTTTTGAGTGAAGTAATTTTACAGAAAGTAATACTTTCATTAATTGATTAATTTCAGAAAAGTTATAAACAGGGAAAAATTTCTGCTTGTTAGCCCAAGAGAAGCTGATTTTCCCTGGCTATATATAAATGTGAGTTTGCATTAGTGGAATGGCACGACATGCTAAGGGTTTCATCAGTATCTAGTTTTCCAGAGAAACATTTGATGAAAAACAAGGGTCTGCATATTGTTTAGCCTGTTTTTAAGGAAGTGAGACATAGATGACTGTACTGTGCACTCACTGGTGTTTCTCTGGTAACTTTTATACCTGTTGTGCGATTTCTAATTCAAGCTTGAGAATGAATGCAATTTCCCAAAATAACTGCAACTGACCCCAGTAAGGAGGAGTGTTACCTCATGCTTACCTGTTGTGCTGGAAGCACACACACCTGCAGAACTGGCTGCAGCTTGTTGAGTTCTGAAGTGAGAAATGTGGCAGGTTATGGGGACACCCGGAGGACAATTTACAGAGTGTGGACATCAGTCGTAGGTGCTGTGGGATAGTGGATAATTCTGCAGGGCAAAGGAAGGAGCTGGAATTCTTACTGAGGCAAGGCAGGCAGGAGAACCTGCAGGATTCATGTGTCTAAGGCTTCTTCAGTCATCTGCTCATGCAGCAACTTACATTGCTCTATGAATATTTAAATAAATGCAAAGAAAATTTGCTAAGTATTTTCTGGTTTAGTACACATAGGTGAATTGTTAAGCAAGATGGAAGCACAAGTCAGATATAAAGGAGGATTTTTGCTTGCTGGTGCAGCTAGAAGTATATATTCTTGTGTCCTGTAAACAGGTACCTTTTCTTAATGAAGAAAAAGGTACCTTACCTTTATTTCACAAATAAAAATGTAGTGCTTTTACTGTGTCATGCTTTTAGCAGCTCCGTTCAGTGCCATGCACAAACAATTAAAAAAACTAATACCCAAATACTTAATTTCCTTTTTTTAGGTTATTTTATTGCATTCCATTTAAGCGCTAGTGTGTTTATCTTGAGGCTTGATACTTGTGGTAGTAGTATTTTGAGTATCACATCTGATTTTGTCAGGGAAACGTATTAGTACCTTAAGGATTGCAGAATTATTTGTGCTTTTGTTTTCTAATTGGAGTTCTTAGACTAAGTTATTTAGTATCCTGCTACCTGACAGAAATTTCAAGGCAATCCTTCCAACTCCTACTAAAATTTTTTGGTTGTTCCCAAAGAGTTGATACAATGTCCTTCCTCTTTTCATTAGTAGAGCTAAATCCAGATCTCTTTTTAGTTCTTGGGCATGCACTCACCACCTGAAAAGCCTGTAATGAAGAAGTGGATCATTTGTTTAATGGGTATTCTGCATGACAGAAACAAGGGCAGATGCAGCTCCTTGCTCTTCCCAGTAAATCCAGGCCTGTGCAACATACTTTGAAGTGGTGACAGTTTTATGTTCTTTGGAGTAGAAATTAATTTCTCTTTCTAAACCAGATGAATTAGGGGTTAGAAGGTAATGCAAGCTACCTCTGAAGCCCAGAAGTCAGGAATCAGAAAACTTAAATGATGTAGAACATGTAATTTTCTGCAATATTTCATTCTATCGATTCTAATGATAATTAAATATTAATCTTTTGGCAGTTCCTAGAACATTTTTATCAAATTTTACAGTGATGGATTGAAGGTCTCCATGTCCAGAGGTGAACAGGGTTGTTAGCATAACTCAACTCGAGCTGGTTGAATGCACTTTGCTAACATTATTCTCGAGGGTAAAAGATGATTTTCCTTTTGTGTACTAGGAGAAATATTTTACAGGTCTTTGACAACCCTAAATATGGATGCCCTTGATAAATTATTTGAGCTCGGTTCACTGTGGCATACCTTTTTGATTTGATGCTTTTGGTTTCAGTTAATGTTTCTATTGCAGCTATTTTTTCAAACTGTCCCATTATCTTTCAGAGCAAATACAGTAGTGATACAATACATGAAAATAAGGTAGTCAGTAAACACGTGATTTTTTTCCACTTCCTGATACATTTTGTGTGAAATAGGAAAGCACTTTTCAAATCTAGCCTTAACTGGGCTGGTAATTGCTGTGGTCAATGGTGAAGAACATCCTTGGTATGAAATACTGGCCATACCATCCTATGCTGAAATACTCATTGAAATACCTAATTCTTTATAGATGTACACTTAAAATTACCTAGTGCACAGAGTGATCTCACTTGTGTGGCTGTTAACTGCTTCTATGTGAGTGAAACTTGTTCACAGGAGGGAGTCTGAGTCATTTGTGCTTGTGACCCAACCTAGGTAAGAGCTATGTCATGGTTCAACCCCTACAGGCCACAAAGCACCTGGTAGGGTGGAGGGTAGAATCAGAAGAGTGAAAGTGAGAGAACTAGCAGGCTGAGATCACGGCAGTTAATAGGTAAAGCAGAAGTTGTGCATGAAAGCAAAGCAGCACAAGAGACTCATTCACCACTTCCCATGGGCAGGCAGGTGTTCAGCCATCCCCAGGAAAGCAGAGCTCCATCACAGGTAACAGTGACTGGAGCAGACAAACACCATCCCTCCAAATATCCCCCTCTTCCTTCTCCTTCCCCAGCTCTATGTGCTGAGCACAACACCACATGGTCTGGGATATCCCTGTGGTCAGTTGGGGCCAGCTGTCCTGGCTGTGTCCCCTTCACGTGCCCCCCCAGCCTCCTCACTGGTGGGGTGAGGTGAGAGGTGGAAAAGGCCTTGACTCTGGGTAAGCTCTGCTCAGCAGCAGCTGAAACATCCCTGTATCAGCACTGTTTTTGTCACAAATCCAAAACACAGCTCCATACTAGCTACTGTGAAGAAAGTTAACTATCCCAGCCATAACCAGCACATCCTGGAACAGGGACACCTCACAAACTCTTATGCATATAATGCTTAAAGTATAATGTATAAGCAAAATGTATGGCTGTCCAAACATGCTCATTGGATCACTGAAATCCAATAACCAATAATCTAATTTTGTCCTTCAATGAACTGGCAATTTAAAGGTAAACGAATGTCACCAAAGTCTGTCACCACTTAACAATAAATAGCACAAAGTGAATTTCTTTATGCTGAGTGTAGAATAAAATTTACTAATTCCTGCAACATATTGCTTACCATATAAATATTCCCATATTTTTATAAAAATTATTTAATTGCCTGTCAATAAATGATATGTAGGTGGTGAGGGTAGCCATGAAATAGAGGATTTTCTTGGTTTTCTGGTGTTTCTTCAGCATTAAAATAGTATAGAAATGAGGAGGCTTGTAGTTTAGAGTGATTCTAACTTGTTACCTGCTAAGACATTTGGAATACTACATCTCACACCCAGAGGATGTTACAAGGAGACTTTTAATGTTTTCTAGTGCTTTAGTGTGTGGTAGGATGGTAACTTCCATAACTAAAGTTTATGTTACCACATGGTTTCTGGAACAATACTAACAAGACAAGCTTAAAGATTATCTAGAACAAAGGGTAGTTTTATCAAAAAGAAGAAACTTTGTGTCTGTTAAAAAGCAAGTACCTTTGTTGTTTTTTTTTTTTTTAACATCTTTTTGTATTTATAGCAACAGAATATCATAGTTACACTTAGCTTGCCACAGGCAGATCTTTTTTGCTTTGCCAGAAACCATTTCTGTCTTGCATAAAGAATGGTTTAGGAAGGAGGTTTTGAACAGAGTTTCATATTCTCCAGTGGGTAACATCATTGCCTTAAAGTGATTAGTTAGAGATTTCTTAATACATGGAGGGGATCTCCTGTCGTATTGTTTGGAGTAGACAATATACTCTTCAAATGCAAATAGTTATATTATTTCAATAATACTTTAATATGTTGGAAATCCTCTTAGCAACACTACAGCTAAATTAGTGGTAGAATGATAATATAAAATGGATGATTTGCTATTGAAAGTGGAGCCAGCATCCATGTGCTGTTTGTATAGGCTCAGTTTCTGAAGAAAGATTAAATAAGGTCCTGGCCCTGCATGATTACTTATGTGAATAAAGTTCCTGATATGTAAATTTTTTTTCAGGATAAGAGCCTTTGTAATTTCCCAGGCAGAAGCTGTATCTGTATCTTTGCTTTGTGATACACCTTCAGTATGAATGAACTTATAATGCTCAATTTTAATTCCTTGCAAAAGCAGTGACTTAAGCTTCGGTCCTGAGTTAAAATCAGAATAAACAGGGAGCAAGCATTGCAGAGGCTCTTAGCACACTGACAGTTGTTCACTTCTGCACTGTGAGTTGACTTGTTTATAGCCTGGGTTTGCAATGAGCTCACCTGTAGAAGGGTGAGACCTTGGATCTCTACTGCTCATGGATCTAGTTTCCCCTGTTTGCAGACCTCAATACGTAATGGAACAGCCCACAGCCAGTAGAAGATGATGAAATATTGCTGTGATTAACCAAAGCAATTTAAAAAATTGCTTAATCTCATTGTAACTTGATGGTGGCAGCTGGAAGTGTGTTTTTTGATGCCTTTGGCAGCAGCTCTGCTGAAGGCAGGCAGGGCTCTGGTGCTCAGCCTGGGACTGCAGGGGCTATGCCTCGGTTACAGGGACAGAGGAATGCTGAGTGATATGAGGAGCTACGGTTTATCTTTAGCTGTAGTCTTAAATTTCTAATCAAAATACACCTGTTATTTCAGTCCAGCTCCTTACAGCTACTGATACAAGTAATACACAGACTTTCTAGTATGTGTTCCATTCTCTGGTGTACACTCACTGTTTCAGCATCCTTTGAGTCTGCAGCCTGGTGGTGTCAATACTTCTCAAGGACAGCTGGAGGGGCAGATGAGTGATGTTACAATGAGTCAGTGGCACATTGGTGCAAGGACAAGTGGCATGCTAATGGTGGGGGTCCCTTACTGCCTTCTCATAAATCCACTAAGAGACATTTTTACACGTTTTCTAGCACAGTTGGCTTACTTGCGCTTCCTTAATTGATTCGCAGTTCAACATCATACTTTTTCTTCTGTTTACTGCTGTTAAAACTGATTTTACCTGACTCACTCCTATACATTGTAACTTATATTTTCTGTCTCATACCTTTTGTATTTTCCTGTGTCAGTGCTGCACTACATTTTGGAGGTGTTTCTAGGGTTGTAGATAATTCTGTGATTTTTTTTCCATGACACTACAGTTAATAGTTTATGAAGGAGCTTTCTCAATATTTGGCTTCTGATGATTGGAAATTTTTTATGCCAGTGCATACTTTTCTGTGAATGTGCCTGTTTTTCAGCTGACTGTAAACTTGGCCTTCAGCATATGAAGTGAGTTAAGTTAACATCTGAGCTTAAGGTGGGAAGACTGGTGTGACTTCTACACAATAGCCCCAGAAAGAGCTAAGCTTCATAGACTTTTTTACCATTTTCAAGCTTTTTTTTTTTGGGGGGGGGCATATTGAGGATGTGTAGGAAAGGCCGTATGTGTGGGAAGAAGAAAAAAGATACTTAAAGTGATTAGGTGGAAATGCAGAGGAGGGCTTTATGGAAGGGTGGGAAATTATTGCTAACAGTTTGACTAAAGCTACTAGAAAAATGTCTGAAGTCCTTACTCTTCCACGTCAGAACTGAAATTTTAATGCAATTTATACCTTTAGAAATGTTTGTCTAACAGCTCGTACCAAGATCTTTTTTTAGTGTGACAAACTGGCATATTGATTTTTCAATAGAATCTTAATATCTCTAGGTAGTCAACAGCTTTGTGTATCTTTGAAACTTGGAATGTCTAAGGTCCTGACATGCACAAAAAACAAAGCATGTTTTTTATTAATGCAGGATTCTGCATACCGTATTCCCAGCCAGAAGCCATTCCTAAGTAGGTCATGGAAATACAAGTATCTTTCTGATACAAACCAAATAATCATCTTTGATCTTGGTAAAGTTCTTACTTTCCCTGTGTTTCTTGTCCATGGGTGATGTTTTGCATGACATGCTCCTCCTGTAGTGTCATCCACAATGTATTCATATATGTGACAGGTACTACAAAAGGGCTTGTCTCTGAGTGGAGGTTAATTTATAATGGCCTTTTTTTACCATTGCTGTGCACAGCCAGTGCCTGGTGCTGAACTGATAGGTTCTTCTGATTAGCAAAGTCTGAAAGTGGTGTTTTCAAGGTCTCCTTATGATTGCTTTGGCACTACTGAGTTCAGCAGTAATCTTCATCCATCACAGCTCTCTTTCTTGCTTCACAGTGTGATTAAGGCTGAAGAAGTGAAGATGTTCTAAAATTCTATATGTTTTTCTATAAATTTTCATGTACAGAGATTCATGCAAATCACATCATTATCTTTTATGGCCCACTGTGAATAGGAAAAGTGGGGTAAAACTGAAAAAAATATTCTGCCTGTCTTCATGACGTTACAAGCTAAAATTATCAAATCATATTTTCATGACTACTGATGCAATATTGTGAATCCTTGTAAAATGAATACAATCACTTTCCCAATTAACTCAGTGGCCCGATTCAGGTACCAGTAGACAGAAATACTTTGATTTCAGTGCAGTTCCTCAAATATGGAAGAGGAATGTGGTTTGATGGCTCCCAGACCTGTCTGTGGAAGATGCTTATTTAGTCACTGGGACTGAATTACGCTGGAGCATCTCCTTCCCTTGCTGTGCCCTGGTATGTGGGCATAGGAGCTACTGAGCTGTGAAGACTAAATATGCTGGTGATTTCTTTAAACTTTTTTTTCTTCTTACATTGCACAGCAGTCATAAGCTTCAGTTGACATAAATGAATGTAAATCTTGTAACAACAAGTGCAAAGTTTGGTGCAAAATAAAGGGATTATAGAAAATAATATAGAGAAAGTTGTAGAAAGACTATTGTTTAGTAGTGTTAGGGAGTTTCACTGAATGTGGTAGTAAATAGTTCTCATGCCTTTGCCTTAGAAAAATACATAATTAGCCTAGAGAACTCCTATAAGAAATTTACATTCTTAAAATGCTTACCATTTCAGAAAACCATTCAGAACCTTGATGCTGGATTTTTTTTCTCTATTTTAATTTATTTTCCAGCCCAGCTAATAATTTTGAAGCAATCAAGCATCCTTTCTATTTAGAGCTGAAAGAATGACAGAATATACTGCATTATTCTGACAGTGTACTCAATAACTTGTTAGTCCAAGAACTTCATACTCAAGATAAATGTCCTTCTTGAAAACCAATTTTTAGAGTTACTAAGACTTCTACTAAGACCATTAAAATACGTACTCAGCAAGGAAGTGAATAGAGAATAAAACTTAGGCATGGCAAAATGAGTCTTTTTCTGTCTGTGGCTCTGTAAGAGTAGTTAAAATTAGTTTTATCCACATATTCTTAGTAGAGTTTACAAGGAGGTAGAAATAATAAAGTTTTCTAGATGGGAAATATCCTGTGATGGGATATTCTGTCCATATCAGCAGCAGCAGAAGGATTAAGCCCAGCCGTTTTAACACATACACTAACTGACTTATAAAAAGGGAGAAGGGATGAGCCTTCAAAGTACAGTCATCATCATCTTCTCTCAGCACAGTGAAAAGTAGTACAGTAAGTCAGAGTACAAGAGAAACAGAGTAACAGCACACCTTGACTAAGCTTCCTACTGAGTGATACAGGTTTGGAGCCTGAGTGCCTGGATTTTTTATGACACTCATAGAAGTAGCAATTGGACTTTATATATCTAAAATAATTCCTTATCTCACATACTTAAATCATGGAACTTTTGGCTGTTAACACAAATTAAAAATCCTATTTATAATACGAAAGAACTACAGTTAGAAAAGGAAATACAGAGATAGGAGTGAGCTGAAAATCTTTTCCTTTTATGTAGCAAATTTCTGAAGTGAGTAATCTGTATTATACAATGGTTGGGGTTGTTGTAGATCTTTGAAGCATTTGAGAATTGCAAGTGGTGCCACTGTAGTGTAGTTCCTACCTTTGATCCACTGATCAAGATGTATAGTGGATGTTACTCCCAAACTGCTGAGAGAGGCAATTGAGATTTGGAGGTAATTTGACAGCATCTACAGCTGTGAATCAGAAAAGAGTTGGGACAAAGAAGTCGTACCCAAAGTTGTGTACATTTTTTGTTTTTTTCTGGAAGGGCATGCCAAAATTTGATAGATAGAGACAAATATAAGGAGGGGTCAGAAGAGATACCGTAGAGGGAAGAATTATGTGTTAGAGAAAGCAGGAGTTTGCTGATAGTATGAGCAGACATCTCAGTGTAATTTACTTCAGAAGACAGCTCTAAGATCAGGTGTTTCTGATAAGGTATTAATAACTTGGAAAAGCAGCTAATCTTGTGATGTAATCAGGAAAAATAAAACCACACAAGTTTACTCTGCTTTTAATTTTAGTAGAATTTTATGGGTATGTCCTATCTTTATACAAAAAAGTGACCAACTGGAAACCCATGTATTTATGAATGTTGGAAATACCTGGGAAAAGCTGATTGTATGAGAACGTTATGAAAATATGCATAACGAATTCTGACAATTGGTAACTGAAAAATTGAGGACTGAGCAAACAACTGAACCCTGCTTTTATTCAGTTCTAGATACTGCCTCTGGATCTGCAGTGAGACAGACCCTACCTTATTAGAGGTTGGTGACTTTTATTTTTTCAGCTCTTACATACAATTTTAAAGTAAATTCTGAGAGGCTGAACCTTGGTGTCTTTGACTGATATATTGACAAGCTGTTTTGTTGAATATTTCTGTAGGACTGGACCCAAGGAATCTGTGTAATATGAGCAAATGACAGTAATTCTTCATATTCATTGTGGTTTGGGCTTTTTTGTGAAATTCCTCCTTGCATTTCTGTTTCATATACTGCTTCAGTTAATTGTAACAAACAAATTAATGTAGATCAGACTTAAGTTTTTAGTCATCCTTAGCTAACCTGTCTGACAAATAGCCCCAAAATCCCCAGTTTTACTGTTTAATTCATTCTTAGAAGGTCAAATATTTATCTGGATCTTTCATCCATTTCCAAAGTACTATGATATTACTTTTTGTATATATGACAGTATGTAGATTATATGCTGATTCATTAATATATATGTATTGTATAGCATGGAATGACTGTTAAATGCTAATGAGATGTCATACATTTTAGGAGTGATTTCAATCTTTGGACCTTGATTTATCATATAATTTGTGGAGAGAGCTAACTCATCAGTTAAATGATTTTTATTTACATTCTATAAAACTGGTTTCTTCATTAACAAAGATGTAAGTGCAGCTTTTTAATAGTTATTTGTGATTCTAGTTGTCTGATCAGAGTTCTGAAAGTTTGGCAATGCTTTTATCTTTGGATTATGAGTATGATATCATGCCTCACTGTATTAATTCCTGTCCTTACACAGCTGTGCTTAGGCTCTTAGTACGATTCACATATAAGTGAAGCTTCTTATCAGCTAGATCTGTTGGAGCCATTAGCATTTCTCAAACTTGCAGCAAATGCACAGTGCTGCAAGTTGTTGTTCATAGGACTTCTTCCCTCTGTGCTTACGAAGGCATCATTTTTTCTGTGGGACAACTACTTATGAGACAGATCTTCCATTCCTGAAACCTGTTCCCTATCTGAGATGAGATCCATGAAATTGCTGACACACTCCTTTTCTGTTTGAGAAGGGGTTTATCCACCCTTGTTGCATTGTTCCTCACACTCAATTTTCCAAATACATGTTATACTTTCCTTACCAATATGCTCATAACTGGCATGGCACATGCTGTTGCTCTCTTATTAAAGAACTGTTTATTTTTCTGCATAAATGAGCTCATGATCCCAGGAGCAGCTGGATCTACCTGGTGCTTTTTGTCTTCATTCAAAATGGCCACAATCTCCTGCTGTTTCTAATTTATTTATGTCATCAGTAAAGATGAATGTTACTTTTATTCTTTGCTTGGGAAAAAAAAAGGGAAAATTAAAAACAACGATTCTTACAGAGGAGTGGAAGGTGTAAGTGCAGGAGTGTGCACTTCCCCTGCAGTGGCAAATAGCATTGCTTAATCTCTGCTGGGGAGAGGGCACCTGCCTGCAAGCTCATCAGGTAATGCTGTAGGTCTGTGCAGCTGCACTGAGCTGCAGGTCAGGTGTAATGTAATTCAGTACTTTTCCCCAGGGAAGGAAGCAGCTGGGAGTAAGGCACTTGTGTCCTGCACAGCTCTATCCTGAGCTCCTGGAATGCGAAGAGGGAGCAGGTCACATGCTAAGCATATAGCTCTGATCACCATCTTTAGACAGTGCCTGTCATGTAAAATGACAGAGGCTGGGGGTAGGGCAGCGCAGCCGGAATGCAACACTGCAGCCTCCCTATTACTCTCTGACCTTATGGGATTAACCAGTGTTTGTGGGATCTGCCAGTCATTAGTTTTCTGTTCAGGTCTGGAGAGATGCTGAGCCATGCTGAGCTGCCACAGAGGAGCACTCCCTGGCAGAACTCAGCACTGAGTCCAAGGCTGCAGGAAAGTGGCACAAAATGCCTGTTGTGTGCCTCTCTCAGTGTCAGACACAATTCTGTGATGAGAATGGCTCTCATGAGCATGATGTCTTTCATGTATTTGAAGAGAAGATTGAGATGCAAGTATATAATTCTTCAGGTATTCAGCAGAAGTAATGGTGATGTGTTAATTATTGCATAAGCTGTAGCATCTCATCTAGAAATCTCTTTGAGGCATGCTATGAGCTAATTAACTATCCAGACATTCAAAACTAGTGCTTTTCATATATAGTTGTATTTCTGTGAAGCAATGCAGTCTCTTCCTCATTGCAGTGCCTCTAAGCATGAAGATTAGATCTGTCTGGTTATAACTGTTACTTCAGACTAAATACATGTTAACAGCCTTGCAGAATTCCTTTTGGATATTTTTAAATGACCAGAAGCAGGTCCAATAAGCCTTTCCCTGGAAAGGCCTTCACAGGACAGATTCTGCATATTATACACTAATTTCTATAACTATACATCTGCCTTTTATATCGGAGGCATTATTTTCACATTACTGAAGTGTTTTAAGATGCTCTTGGTAAAGGCCTAAGCCAAGTATAAAGGCCAATCTGTTTTTCACATAGTAGATTGTTGTTCAAGAGTTCATGCCAGCCAGTACAGAGTGCAGTCATTCCTCTTGAGAGATGAATTACTCAACTGCCTTGGCTTCTGCTGCTCCACATTCTTATCCTTGTATTGTTGGAGTGGTCTGCTCCTCTTGTGGAGCAGACTGGCAGAAATGTAAATGTCTAGCATTGTCTTCTTGGTAAAAGACCTTCACCTGTGAGCTGTTTTGGATATGCACCAGTTTTTTCAACAGTGCAGTTTATTGTGCTTTTGAGATTCTTGTGCTTAAAAGAAAACCAACAGCTTTTTTTTTTTCAATAGCACTCGGCACAGCAGTATCTTTCAAAACTGCTGCAAATTTGCAGAAATTGAATTATTGATTGATATGCTGATACATTGCAACAGGCCATGTAATTTATCTTGCCACTCTTCTGTTGAGAAAATTTTGTTTAGGATTATATTTTACTCAGGTGTTTGACACAGTAGGGACTGTGAAAACATGAAGTATGTCCAGCTAAGATTGCCTGAATCAACTGTATTTGTGTCTTCGACTAATTTTCTTGTGAAATAGGCAGGACCATGTGCCTTCAACATTTAATTTTTTTTAAGTTTGTATTTACTACATGCATACTTCAGTGTAGTTACTGCTGCAGTTTCTTAACATGCCTGAGTGCTTTTCCGCCCCGCTTGGGATTAAAATGTGACTGGCATGTTACTGAAAGGCATCTCCCAAGTGCTACTGCCACTAGCAGCAAAATCCTTTGACTTTAGTAGGACAGTATGGAAGCACATATGTAGCTCTTGCAAAGCAGTGAGTACAATCATTATCAAACCAGCAGCAAATGCTGAGTGTCAGGCATAGATACTTAGGAATTGGGGGTGTCCAGAGAAGTCTTTGCTGGAGTGGACCAGAAAAGCCAGTAGCCTTGGAGGAAACACAGTAACTGAAGTAACAGAGATGGCGTATACAGGTTCCCAAAATAACCCACAAGTCCTTTATTTGCAAAAGAAAATTAAACTGTATTTGCTCAGAAGAAGCACTGTTTGCATAAACAACATAATTTATTGTAGATTAGGAGCAGAATACTTGCAGGTGCTCAGAACATATTCTTTGTTCATGTGTCAACACTCTGCACTACCTAGGCAGAGCCGGTGGGGGGAAAATTAGCCAGATATTTGTCTAGCCAACCTCTGGAATTGATGCTGGGGTCAAACACCATCTCCTTTTCATGAGGAAGGAAGCATCTGTGTCAGGCACTTAGATCATGAGTGTGATGAAATCTATTTGAATCAAGGCAAGACATTAATGCACTTTTATTGCCACTTTTGTTGCTAGTTTTCCCAAGTAAATAAGAAGTGATTCATATGGATGAAAATAGAGTGTGTCAAATGGCCTTGCAGGACTCGGACATCTTTGATATGTGACTTTTCACTTTGCATCAAGAACAGTGTGTATTTTTCATTGTAAATAGGCTAAGTCTGCAAAATAGTGCTTACTGGACCTTCCCATAATTATGCAAAGCAGTTGTTACTTGTAGATTTCAAGGCCCAAAAGCAATTACTAGATAGTTGCAGACCACAGAACCTTTCCTCGATACAGACATTAATTTGAAATGCATGGGTTTTTTTTAAAAGATGTCTCAGTAAGGTGCTCCATTTGTTGATAGTTGCATTATTAAAAATGCTTATTCACTAAGAGCAACTCAAGAGATCACAGATTAATGTTTACACTACAGATTTTTTAACAATAGGCTGTATTAATCCCCCCCCAAAATCACTGCAGATAATATGAAATCTGTTATTGTCTGGTGGTATTTGTGGAGTATACAATTTTATCTTAGCTTTCTTTTGAATCACCTGATAGGCTGAAGTTCTTTAGGTCCTCCCTGAGGCAAGTTTGACAACTGTGACTAAACAGAAACTTTTCATTTGGTCTTAAATATTCTTTTAAGGTGTTGATTCAAGGACTAAATGCAGAATACTAGTAATGACTTCACTAGTATCATGTACTGTCCTAATTATATCAAATACAAAAGCAGAAATTACATATCCATTCTAAGAATATTTATGTATTAGTATATAATTCTCCTGTTTATCACTTAAAGGATGACTATAGCTGCACACCAGAAGTGCACCTTCAGCTGGTTTCCTGGTCCTTGCTGAGTTTGCTTGAGAGCCTTTTGGGATTTAGCTCTCCATTTTAAAGATAAGATTTCATGCTTATTCTTCAAAATAATACCATTCTAAAATTGAAAAAGAATAGCAGAAGCGTAGTACTTTGTAACTGAGAGCTGGACAACAATCTGATCCAAATATGAATTATAAATGACTGAATAGTGCATTCCTGATTTTGCAGATGAGCTATAACAAATTGCTGAGTTGCATGTGCTCTGCTAATCCTGCATCATGTTAATTTAAACAGCAGTGCTGCTAACAGTTACTTATCTCTTTTTAGTGTCATCTGCATACACCTACATGTCTATACACACACAAATGCATACACACAAACAAGAGAGGTTTAAATAGAATTGTTCTCTCCTGGATGATATCTGTTTTAGTCCCTCCCATGGATGCAGTAGGATGGGATATTTGATTGCCCTCACAGAATAAGCTTCAGAGAATCTCTGTTATCTCTAAAGTAATCTATTTTGAACTATTTGGTTAATATAGAGTGTATCCTGGCTACTGTTTTTAACCTTTGAAAGTTTCTCCAAAACTTATCAGCATCTCCCTTGAAATGCAGAGCTTCAAAAATGCCAGAACAAAATCAAGATTTAAGCAATTGTTCCTGCAACTTAGATTACTACTCACTGTAATACTGATGAAGTAACATAGAAAAAAATCTTACATTAGTTGAATAATAGTGTGAAAAGTTCAGCTTTTGGGTGTGCATCACATGTGGAGAGGAGAGAGACCATCTGCTGTGTACTCTGGGCTGTTCTGGTGAGAAGAGCTGTGTAGGGAGCTGATGGGAAAGCAGTGAGTCTGTTTTGGCAGCAGCCAGATGGGCTGTTCTCCCAGCAGATAAGCTACAGGATAGATAATGCATCAGAAAAGTGGCTTCCACAGCTGGAGGTGATACTGGTGTTAGGTGGATTGGCTGATGTTCTTGATAGACTTGAGTCTGCCATCACCAGAGTCTGCATCACCGCAGAGCACTTCTGGAGAGGCAGTCACATTTTTCATCTGCATAGTGGCAAAGGAAATCTGCTTTGCTATAAAACATATTGCTAGAGGTGATCTTCTCTGCAGAAGGAAGAGGGGTGGTGGCCTACAAGAACTTCTTGTTTTTTACTAGGGATAACTCCATTTTGAAACTTGAGTTTATTTCTAGAGCTCTGTCAAAAATAGGTATTCAAAGCACCTTGAAATTGTTCAAGGTGATGTATGTATAGAGCTGAGGTATACAAACTGATGTAGATGGCTCAAGTGCTTCCTCTCTCTATTTTTCTGTTGAGATTTTTTGCTTCATTCTCCTCCTTACCATTTTACCTTGCTTTTCTTAGCTCAATTTTCTCTTTCTGTCACTGTTTCAATCCTGGAATAATTGCTTCTAATGAAATCCAGTCTTCAACTATCTGACATTAGAAAAAAGAATTTTAGGCCACTAAATTCCCACCAGCTATTATTCTCTTCATTTAGGCTTGCCTAAAGAAGGCAAAGAAGACTGAAAGTATGGGCTCTTTAAGCACATCTATCCCTTAGAGGTCTTACAGATTTCCTACCAGCCTGTCCATAACCATAGCAAAAAATTGCCTAGTGCAGTAATCTTACAAGCAGTGAGTAATTTTCTCATAAAAAATTACAGGTGTGGAGCACTGAAGGTGACAAACTCACCAGCTACCATCTTTCTACCAGGTCTGTGCAGGGAAAAGCAAAAATGGCCAGCACATTACTTTATGGCCACAGACTTGATGGCATCTTCATGTTCCTTCTGTTTCACAACAGAGTTTGAAGATGAAAATATTCTTCTAAATGAAAATGTTCTTCTATAGCCACAACATGCATTGGAGTTAATAAAAGATTTAAATTAAACAGTAACAGAAACCAAGAACAGTGGTCAGTGGAACAATGTTTCATTTCAAGGTGGATAAGGAAAGTCAGCCTTTTTTCTATTTCATTTATATTTTGAAGTTCAAACGCAGGTGAAAGCTGTGGCTGATGATTGAAATCTCCCTCTTGCTTAGGCTGTTGAGCCCTGCTCACTGTTGTGGCTGCACCCGTGTCTTAGGTACGTTCCAGTTTTGTGTGTGTGTGAGCTTTTTTTTTTGTGCCTGCAACATTACTTTACAAAATTTCCATTATTGGTTTTTGCAGTGAAATTCAGTTGAGCAATACTGAACCAACTGGTCACATTCTTGTGTGGAGAAATCCTGAAAGAGTGAAATTTATGGTACTGATATTCCAGGCTTACTGTTTAGGAAGCTCAAGTATTAAATTAGGTGCTTCAGTAGACCACGTGTGAGTGATTAGATTACATTCCTGAGCTGCATTAACTTGCTGTCAGTTACTTGCCTCCTGATAATCAGTTCTTAGAGAAATTGTCTTGAAGATCATATTTGAGGTGGGAGATGCAACCTGTGCATTTCTGATCTTTCTTCCCCTTGTTTTATAGAAAATGAAAAACAATACTTTTCAAAGTGAGTGATGTTTGTGCCGGCTGGGAATATGTCTATGTGAATTCAGTGTTGGTTCTGCGAGCAGCATCTTTATCACAATCTCTATTTTGACAAGAGGCTTTCATTTAGTTTTGTATAGTCATTTCAGAAGAGGCATTTGCATGTAATAGCCAATGTGCATCTGGGAAATTGTGACAGGAGCAATCAGACTGTGGATGTTTTTACAGGTGAAACAAGCAGCTGGTTGCCAGCAACACTGCTCAGCCTCACAGACTAGGGCTGGGAAGGGGAATATGGAAATTCCTCATGAGAAACCAGGAGGTGTCAGAGGGTTTTTCAGAGGCTTTCCCTGAATGGAAACTACCTGAAGCAAACAAGGAGCATTATCTGTCCAAAGTGCTCAAACCAAACCTGAACTAGTTGTTTCTCAGGGGTGTAACTAAGAAGGGAATGAACAGTCATGTAAGTTTTAGGAACGAAATACTTAGGCAGCTCTTAAAGAGCAGAATTTCAGAGACTTGAGATTCTGGTGAAAACCAGTCCACCTTTGGGGAAGGCATGGAAAAGACAGCAATAGGGTGGGCAAGACATGAATCCTGTTTGACCTTGACTTTCAATACAGAGTAAAACTAAAATTTCTTTATATTCATCATAAAATTTAAGCAAGAAGTAGAAGTACTCTTTAAGCAAATAGTACTCATGAGTGAGTAGCTAACTGAACACCTCTTGGAGCTGGCTTGTGAACTGCTGCAGCTCCTTGCTCTGCCTGGATTAGGCACAACCCTACTCCAGCTGCTCAGCCTTGGATGTGTGCAAGGATCAGAGTATCTCATCAGCCATTTAGGTTGGTTTCTATTTTGATGGGAACCTACAGCTGAAAAAAAAATATCATGAATACAATTCAAATACTTTAGGGGAGTTACTTCACAAAAGGACACGTCATATATAGAAATTATGGTGTGCAGGGTAAATATAAAATTCAAAATAAACATTTTAGGATATACTTTTCATGTATATTTAACTACATTATGACAGTCTTAGGTTACATAACTCAATAAATTTAATAAACGGATGAAATTTTCATAGAGCTTGTGCTGCCATCACTGGTAATGTAATGGAACTTTAATTTGGTATAACATTTTACTGTTTCCTAAGGAAACAAGGATTGTGCAGCTGCTTTCTGCCTGTCAGTCTTCTACATCAAGTTTTGAACTGCTGTACTAGCTCCCGCTAGTAGGAGTGAGATTTTCTGTGAGCCTTGAAGAGCATTAAGTTTTACAAGTTTTATGGTGTCCATGGCTCAGTAAAGAGGAAAAAAGCCCAAATCAGTGCTCTCCTGAGTGGAAAGGTGTTACATACTTTCGTTGGCAGCAATCAACATGTACATACTCTGGGCTAAGCACAGCAGGTGGTGTCTCCTGCCTGGAAGATATATCGGAAGTACATGTGCTGGGAGAGAAGCTGAAATTGTTTTGTTTAAGAAGCATGAGAGAAGTAGGATTTCAGTTTGTAGGAAATCTTGTTTCATTACATCTGTTGACCACAGAACAAATGATTACTATTTTTTTTCATTTCACCATTCACGTTTCAGTTTTCAAGTAACGTAATTACTGAATTCACCAGCCATGCAGTTTTAGACATAAGATGCCTCAGAGATGAGAATGAGTGGAAAATTGAGTCTCTGAACATTTATGCTTAATGCAGCTAGAGCTATTTTGCTTCATATTTTATCTTTAGAATTATTAGCTGTGAACCATTTTTTGGTTCTCTGACAGTAGTCTGAGATACAGCTCAGCTGTCCAATGTGCAGCTTCAGAAATACTTTTGTCTGGTCTTTCAACAGATTAACATCAGTCCTCATTAAATGTCACTCCAGAAGACCATGGCATGTTCAAGATGTTTAAAATGTTTGTGCCGCCAGTGCAGATGTGGGAAGGACTGTTAGGTGAACTCATAGGGCAACCACATCAGGTGCTGGGCTCTCCCAGCAGGCTTGGGACAGGTCACCTGCTGCTGCTTCCAGAGCTGGTTGAGTACATGGCACACAGATAAACTTCATAGCCTAGGCTGTCACCCTGTTTTTCTTCATGAAGCATTTGCATCAAGTCTGGGAGCTGTATAGAAGCGCATATAATTAGTGAAATGTCCTTCAGTGGTGGTGTGGGGTTTTTTTGCTTTTCTTCAATATGGTTTCTGAAAGGAAGGTTTCTCTAGGATTAACCTTTAGCCTGAATGAGTCAGGCAATCCACTTATGTTCCACTAGCAGTGCACTGTATTTTCAGCAACTCAAATATAATTTGTTTTAATACAGTTAAAGATATATGTAATCATATTTTCTGGTACTGAGCTATATTTAATAGAGTTGAAACATCATGCAACATGTAAACCTTAAAATGGCCTTTACATCTTCTCCTAGTTTCCTGCCTCCTCAATATGATGTCCTTTTGTTCTGGTTGTTTTTTATGCTCCGGGTAGGCAGGGGGAGGTGGTATGATTTGAAATTAAAGGTTTTAAGTATGTAATGTTTGAAACCCATCAACATTACTTTAGGAACATCAATAATCTAAGTGTAAAGGCAGGTGTGAGGGCTAATTGAAGATGTGTGTTATATACATGGGAAGTGGATAGATGGGGGATGGGTGTCTCCAATTGCTGGACACTGGGATACAACCTAGTGGTCACTAGCTACTCAGGGAGAAGATAGTTAGGAACCTGCACCTAAAATTTGGTAGGTTACATCATAAAATTATCTGGAATGTGAACAGAGCACTTGAAATGTGATTTTCTGTGAAACTTGTCATTGTGTTTCATTCCTAATTATGCTAAATTAATTTAGAAGGAGAAATCTCTGTCTAGCATAGGGCGAGGGCCAAGAGGTGTAGGCAGGGGTTTTACTGTCAGATACTGCTGATGAATTCACTGGACTCTATACATAAAATTAAATGTTTAAATATATAACCAGAGAATATAATTGATCTGAAATAGGAGCAAAAGAAAAAAGTAAAAGGAGATATTGATTGAACATTGTAGAATAAAAAAGCAGCAAGTTGTTCATGTTGTTCTCAAAAACTGCTGACAATTAATTTGGGTTCTTCAGAATTCAATCTGCTGTAGCTAAATGGAGATTAAATTTTATTGCAGAAATTCAGAGATACTCTTCCTTGACCACTACTGTTTTCCTGGTTGATGGGAAAAAAAACCTGAAGGTCTGTGCTTCCAAAAAGCCTTGTCTAAATTTAAGCCTGAATGCCATGACTGGTGATGTTTTGTAAATTTTTACTGTACTGAAGAAAGTCTTTGGTCAAAAGAGAATATATTTCCATAGGGGACTCTGAAGAAGTGCACTGCTTCTTTTAAGCAGATGGATAGGTAGCTTTTGGGAGTCTTGACATGCTGTGACAAGCTCACAGCCTTAGAGGCAGGCACTCTGCATCAGGTAAGATAAAAGGGGTACGATCCCTTCATAGAATCACGAAATGGTTTGTGGGGAGACTTTAAAGGTCATCTAGTTCCATGTCCCATTCCTTCAGCAGGGATACCTTCCACTAGCGCAAGTTGTTCAGAGCCTTATAAAATCTGATGTAGAACACTTCCAGGGATGGGAAGTGTCTTCTCTACCTAATTTCTTTGGGCAGCCTGTGCCAGTGTCTCACACCCTCACAGTAAAGAATTTCTTCCTAGTATCCAATCTAAACCTACTGTCCTTCAATTTAAGACCATTCTCCACTTTTCTGTCACTACATGCCCTTTTGACAAGTCCCTTTCTTGCTTTCTTGTAAGTACCTTTAGATACTGGAAGGCACTATAAGGTGTCCCCAGTCTTCTCTTTTCCAGGCTTAACAGCCCCAGCTGTCTCAGCCTGTCTTCATAGGAGAGGTGCTCCAGCTCTGTAATCAACTTTGTGGACATCCTCTGGACTCCTTCTGGTCCATGTCCTTCTTGTGCTGGGGACTCCAGAGGTGGACACAGTGCTCCAGGTGGGGTCTTAACAGAGCAGAGTAGAGGGACAGAACCAGCTCACATGGCCTGCTTATCATGCCTTTTTTTGATGCAGCCGAGGATATGTTTCACTTTCTAGGCTGCAGGTGCACATTGCTCAGTTATCGAGTTTTTTTGCCCAAAAACATTCCTAAGTTCCTAAATCTTTCTCCCCAGGACTAGTCTTGATCTGTTCTCCAGAAATATTGCAGAGGCTTGGAAGTTTATCCATAACTACTGTGATAAGTTCCTACTCAGTCCAAAGGCAAATGTCATCAAGATGTTAAATAAAATGTGTTCCAGTGTTTCTTCCTTCTCTTCCATAAATTGCGACTGAACACCCAGTTACCTACCCCTAGTTTTGTTTCTGAAGGAGCTTTGGCAATTGCTTATTGGAGAATGTGAGTAAAGAAAAAGAAAACACATTTCAAAATCAGATGTGGAAGATCTCGTTCAGGATTTGGGTTCAGGTCAGACACTTAAATCTTGGCCTTAAATACCAGATGTGGATCTTGTGATCGTCTGGCTCTTTGCTGTATGTTTGTTTTAAGAGTCCTTGGCTCCATAATGGATCTTTTTCTTCTAAATTAGTTCCTATAAAAATTCTTCATTTTACTTGGTAGTCTTCTAGCAGAAAGCAGCTCCTTTGAGAATGTATGATAATGGTGTAATATTGAGGCAAAGTTCTGGCAGGATTTCATGGACTACTTTTATAATGTTTTTACTTGATTTTCCCATTATAGGCTTAACAAAGCCAAGATTATCCTAAGCATGTCAGTCCTGTTCAAATCCAGTTCGTTATTTTTATGATGAAAATTAACATTTTAAAGTGCTTTGCTGGATTGGGGCCCAGATGATTGTTACATCTTCCAAATTAAAGCTTCCTTGATCATCATAATAAGGGAATTATAGCAATAATTATTAATGAATAGTATTACTGTTTAAATTCCCCTGTGAATCTAACTGCATATAGGAATTAGAGCATTGGTTCCAATAGTTTATAAAAGTGCCTTAGCAATATGAATGCAATTTATTTACTTTCTTGCTTACTGATAATTATTACTATTTCTGGTAAAAAATAAATCCTTTGTGATTTGGAAGTGGACTGTTTGGATCACATGGGAGTAGATAGTAAGTCTTCAAAATTTTCCCTGTTGAGGAAAACAAGAAAGTCTAAGCAGTCTGAGTTGACCTTTAAGAGGTAAAAATCTTTATTTTCAAATCTAGGAAGAAAAGCAGCGGAGACCGAGAAGTTAGGAAACCTTCAAATGTATCCTGGATCTAGGTCTTTGTGTCAGTGAAAATGGGAATTGGAGAATAAGAGTGGCTTTACGTAGTGACAAAACTAAGGCTGGGTCATTTTGACAAGCTATTCCTACTTTTCAGTGAACATTTCTACAGCTCATTGAGGTGAACATAGAAGAAGAAAAGTGGTAGCACTTACACACTTGATCTTTCCTGTTGGTTTATGCATTATTGGTTCTTGACTCTCCATTGTGATAAATATGCAGGGAAGAGTCTTTACTGCAAGTGTCCATTGATGTCAGTGGCAATTTTGAATGCTGAAGTTCAGGGCAGGTCTCATTTTGCTTGCATGGAAGAATATTTAGGAGTCTTTTTAAACTTTTATTTTAATAAGCCTAGGATAATTGCAAGGAAACTTCTGGATTGTCAGAAGCAGAACTCATATATTTTCCTTATCCAGCTGGATGATGGGGAGCTGATGCTCTTTCTCCTAGCAGCAGATTCTGATAAAGTCCAAGGCTTGGGTGCCAAGTTATGGTCACAAGTCCTACACCTCAACTTCCCATGCCAGCAGTGCTCCCAGTCTGGGGATGACCGGTGTCCAAGAGAAGCTTAACGCTATGGTGGAAGTAAAGCTGGACAGGGCGTAAAGAATGTGACTGGCTGGAGTCACATGTGAAGTGAATGTCATGTGTACCACACATAGACAGAAGTGGGCAAGAAATTGAGAACCACAAAACCTGGAGATGCAACTAGGTTTTAGTTGGGTTTTGGTTTGTTTGGTGTATGTTGTGTTGTTTTGTTGGTTTAGGTTTCTTTTCCTTAAAAATGGTCTGAATCTTCAAAGGAAAACCCAGAAAAGTGACCTGGTTTGGTAAGAAGGGTAAAGGCTATCACAGGGCAATGCTACAACTACTTCTGTTGCCCTATGTCTAGACATGTTTTTGAGGAATTATTTTATAATGAACACTGTAGGTACTTTCCAGACACATTGCAGAACTACAAAGAGTTGTACGAGACACGTTTTCTCCACTTTATCTCTGATGGGCTTGTTCTCAGGTCTTAATGTCATGACAAAGTCTTGTATGTTGCCTTTTAAAGCAACAGTGGTTGCTTTAAAGTTCATTGATATCTCAGCTTGTTTTTATGGAGATAGCAAATAAACATAACTAACTACTATGAAACAAACATTTCCCACACTACAACAACCCTGCAGTCCTGCTGAAGTTTATCAAAATTGCCAGTAGCTCTATGGCAAAATTGGAGCCTGTAGGTCAGAAAGTGATTTTTCAAACCCTGGCCACAGTTTTAAGCTTGTATAGTCATTTAAATGTCACTAATTTGTGCTCCATGTTTGTGCAGCATAGCAGCAATTATGTTTTATATTAGGAAATAAGAGGAAGGTTCTGGTAAGAGACATCCATCAAATTCAGAGCACCTATTGCAAAAGATTACTAGCTCTTTAAGATGTGATAACATATCAGTAGTGTGGAAATACACTAGTAAGATCAAAACCGAATTAGTTAGAGGATTCCTGTCCTTCATTGTCAGGCTATCTTAGAATATTACTCAATCTGATAGGAACAAAACCTTTTATGTACTTTTTGGCAGAAAGTGCACTGAAAACAAGGGGAAGAGGTGGAATATAGCCAATATAACTTTTAAGTTCAAGACTAACTTCATTTGCTCTTTAGAGGTCAGTAAATATATTTAATTCTCTAATGGATGAATTTTGTTATTTACTGTTTAAGTTGTATACCCGCAGTTGTTTTATTTTAGACCATCCTCATGCTTGAAAGAAATTAATAAATTCTGTGAGAAATTGTGTGAAACTTCAATATAATGAAACTTCTCAGAACAGGTGGGCTGTATCAGTGACATTTAGTTAAATCTTAAGTGCCAGATGGTATATTTGCAATTTATTTCAGGATTTGGGCCATAGATTCATTGTTTGTCAGCACCCATATACTGCTGTTATAAATAAAAGCTTTATATACAGAATGGAGTCCATCACTTTCTGTAAACCCTAAAAATTATAGCCCCAAACACTCAATTAAGCTAACACAAAAGGACAGTATCTTATGATATTCTTCAGAAGTTAAGAGTTTTCATGTGGGGTAGCTAGAAGACTTGCATATTTGTACTTTTTATTTATGTTGTTACTTTCCTTCATGGATACTTATGGTGGGTTACAGTACATGTCCATTAAGCTGTTCACTG
This sequence comes from Irena cyanogastra, assembly GCA_013397155.1. Taxonomy (NCBI): domain Eukaryota; kingdom Metazoa; phylum Chordata; class Aves; order Passeriformes; family Irenidae; genus Irena; species Irena cyanogastra. Next base: position 263,886 of record VWZV01000867.1, read on the forward strand.
CAGTTTCCTTTCCTTTGAAACATGCTGTGCATTTTCCTTTCAAAAATACAGTCTCTGTATGCCTGTTAATATCTCAAGTGGAAAATAACTAAAAAATTAACAGGCAACTTATGGCAACTCAAAGGCCCAAAGAGTTACACTTCAATTATTCATCTCACTAGTCAGATGGAGATGAATAAGATGGACAACTACAAAAAGGCAGTAATTTAACTGGTTTTTTTTTTTTTTGTGGAGTTGGGGGAGGTTGATTGATTTTTGACTTCTGCATCCCATAAGGCACAGTATTTAGTCTTACATGGTGATTCAACTCCTATGGAACATTTCCTGTGTTTGTCAATGAGCTGCTGTTAAGTTTTTGCAGTCCTCAGTAACTGAAAGAACTTCTAGAAAATTTTCTGAAAGTTCTATTTTCATAAGACCATCCACACTTCAGTGCAGATGTGTGTCTCTGCAAACAGAAGGAGACTGTTGCAGTCCTTCAGCCATCCCATCATTGGCCATATAAATAAAAATGTTTGGTCTTGAAACTACGTCAGAAAAAAACCACTGGCCAATGACTAGAAATACTTATTTTGCATTAAATTGCTTATGGTTTGTTTGTTTGTTGGTTTTGGTTTTTTTTTAATCAGTGAAATGTTTAGCTTAATTTGGGTCTATTAAAAAATTAGTGAACATAAAATGTGTACAAAAGATGTATTTCTGATACTGTGTCATCATTTTTCATTTTGATTTTTGCTGCTAAAATCAAGTAAACTGCAATGTTACAGTCATTGGACCAAAAAATATTATTCTTTCAGAAATAGACCACACCCATTCAAAAGTATCCTTTATTTGTTTTTTTTACATACTTACTGTTTACTCATTCAAAACCAGTATTTCCACAGTATATCCCATGGTAGCATTTCACTTTGGAACTAGAAATTGAGCTCATACTTCCTCACAGAAGGAATTCCCACTTGGGAATTTGTTTTTAGTAGCATTGCTTTAGCTTCTTCTAAAACAAGCAAAAGAACTTGCATACCCTCTGAAATGGTTGCAACCCCTTATGTTTTGTAGTTCATATCATATGTTGTGCTTCTCAAAGTGCTGTCTACTATTCCTTTGTCTGTTCAGGCAAAGTTTTAGACATTAGTCTGTTCATTCAGATTTCAGCATCACCCCACAGAAATAGCCTATTCTGTATGTGCTGGTGAAATCTGCTTTCTGTTGAAAAAAGAAATCACGTAAGACCCCAAAAAGTTTATGCAGTATTACAGTTTGGGGAGGAGAAAGTAAAAAGTCATGTAAACCAATAGCATTGATACAGGTTAAAAAATAAGGCTTAAAGGAAAAAAGGCTTCTCATTCCCATTTCTTATAGAACTTATAATCCTGGTCTGGCTTAATTTTCTGTTTTCCCTCAAAGGTGAAAATTTGCATATTTAATTGATTTTCTACTAAATTCTCACTGATAACAGAGTTTCTGCTTCTATTAATTGCTAGGCTCTTCCCCCTGCAATCTGTGATGCATATTTAGAACTCCTCATTTCATATTGCCTCTTCATTTGCAGTTATCAGTTCTCACAGTGCATTTCTAAGATGGAAGATTAAAAACATGATTGTTCCTGGATTTGGGAATAAATATTATTGCAGGAGAAGATCCTTCCTAGGAGAACCCAAATGTTTGATTCAGTTTTTATTTGGAGGAACACAGTTGTTCCCAAGCTGAAAAGAACTTCTTTCCTCTATTTCTATTTTTATGTTTATTTTCTCTCTGGTCAGACAGGGCTAATGCTGTGTGTCATGTGATGGAGCTGTTGATTCAGAGAACTGTGAACAAATATAGATGAAAAAGTCAAAAGCCATGCTCTGGCAAAGAGGAGAAAGGGCTGGTGGTGAATAGCAGAGAATGATTGTCACTGACAATGCAGGATGTTGGTGGCACAAAAGTAGGAGGCTTTCTGTCTATTTTGTGTCACTTTTTGCTTCTTTACTGGCAAGCTAGTGATCTAGATTGACCTGCATTTGGAAACACTTGGTGATACTGACTGGGAAGTATGTTTGATGTGAGGATGAAGATTAAATACTGGCCTCCCACTCCAGTTTTCCTGTGATTTTTGTGCAGCCAAATGCTATCTCATGCTGCTTATTAGGAACCACACAGACATTTTCTTCATTCAAAAATGTAGTATTACATGCAGAATTAGTAGGGAATGGAATAAAATTAAGCAAGCAAATAACGTATTTCTTTGAGCCTTCTAGTCACTCATTGTAGGAAAAGGCATGCTTATTTCCTCCATTATTGCAATGGCAAAGACAGCAGTCCACTCTGAAAAGCAGCTATGTAATATACTTTCTCTGAGTTTGCAGACTGAGTAGAAAACAGATCAAAATCCAAATGTGCAGATTACAAAGTGAGCAGGAGAAAATGCCCTCTGACTGTCGTGTACTTTGTCATGAATATTAATTTGCAGAGAGAATATTAGTTGATATTTCTGTGGTTTGGCATCTGAAACACTTTTTCAGGGCACCAGATTCCTGTGGCCACAAGATCTCTGAATTGGAACCATGCTGTTTCCCAGATTTCTGGAGCTGGCAGGGTGTGTTCAGCAGAGCACTCTGCTGCAGCAGATAGAGGCAGAGTGGGCACAGTGAGCACTGTCATGATTTCAGTCTCACCCTTCTGACACGTGCTGTGCTCTGGAGAGGATCTCAGGCCTGCCCTGTTGCAATGGTCTTGTCCAGTGATCCAGATCCATGGCTGCCCTGGCTGCCATCAGCCCAGCCCCAAATTGCTTGTTCAGGGGCCGTGGACTTGTGCCTCCGAGGCGAGGGCTGCCTGTGGCCCCTGGCTACCCATGCCCCTGCCCTCACCCAGTGGCCCCCTCCCACCCAACCTCAGCAAGATGTCTGGATGCAGCAGTTTGTCTCTTGTTTGTATGGTAGGAGGCTTGTCATTAAAGCATTTCAGTCAGCTGGAAACATTTATTGGCTTGAGCTTCATGCTTAAAAAGAGCTGGCAGCCCTGAACTTGTTGCTATGCTCTGCACAGGCAGTGGCCTTGAATTTCTGCTCACAGTAATGGATACTTGGCTTTTTCTACTTTTCAGCAAAACACGTAATTCAGTTGATTCCTGTGGTGTACCCTGAATTTTTGTAGGTCTTTGGATGAGGATATGGGAAGGAGTCTGGCTTTAATGCCAGGCAGCCCAACACCAAATTGCTGCTGGGTCAAGCATAGGCTTGCTTTGTCTATTCAGTGATGTAAGTTGTTACTGTGATGACCAATAAAGCAAATGAAGGGAGTTCTTAACTAATGACAGCCAGAACAATCAATCCAGAGGTCAAGGACATTGTAGAGGGAGCATGCATAGTAGAGTGCAAAACCAGCAGTATCAAAGATACAGGAAAAAAAAACCATATCAAACAGATTGTTTTCTAAGCTCAAAATGTATGAAGAAGTTCAGTTGCTCTAAGGGTTGGCCAGCTGGCCTGAGGACAAGGACGTGACCAAAAGAACACGTGAAGAAAAGACCTGAAAAAGAGAATTTTCCCATCAGTATTACAGACAGTCTGCGGAAGAATACACTGCAGCAAGTCATACTGCACTTGATGCTAGTTTTGGATCAGCAGTGATTTGAAGTAAATCACTCTGTAAACGTTGTAAACCATTTGGAGGGAAGTTTTGTGTGTTATCTTGGATACAGCCTTTGTTGCTGTTCGAGTGCAAAAGCCTAGGAGAACATGAAAGTAGCTCTCTCTAAAGCTCTGTATCTGTAACTGGCTCTTGGAGCTCTTGGGACTTTTGGAGTGGCATTTTTCTCAGTATATATAGAATCTCTTTCACACTTTAAGTACGGCTGATATATATAGTAGTCTGTTGTACCAATAACTATGGTTACTATCTTATTCTGTTTTATTCTTCTCTTGTTTTATAATATAACTATAAATGAATAGTTTGATATCTGAAGCCTGTGCTATATCACAGAATACAGTATAGTATGTGTAGTAGGGACAGTCATATTGGCATGCAATTTATAGAATTGTATTAAATGTCATGAATGTTTTTGAATTATGTGTAAAGAAAGCATTTTCATATAATTAGTATCTTTGACATCTTGGAACACTGACTTAAACAGTAAAGCAGAACAAGCAGTGGTTTTGTTGTGGTACATGTTTAGGTATTGGTAGCAAAATGGTCCACAGAAGATCAGTCATATTTTCAGCTTAAATGACTGAACTGGCAGTCTTGATTTTGTTCAGCCTCATACAACTTCTCGGTAGGAACTAGGGTCCAGTTCAAATTCTACCCCTGATTCCATAGGTTCTATGAGATAGTGCTTGTTAAATTTCTATTTTTCTGTGCCCTCTGGTACTTTCCATTAAAGTGCTGAAAAGTCAAGAGTCATCAAACAGAGATCCCTTTGAACAAACAAAAAAAGTCTGTCCCTCTCTCAGCAAGAATTACTCATAGTAGTTATGAGTGTAAGTATAACATAAAATGCAAACAGATGGGGAATTGCAAAGAAATAGTGAAAGAAAATCATCCATCATCCATGAGGATAGTGGTCTCAGCTTTCCAGAGCAGCCTACATGCTATCAATTTAATTTGCAATTATCATAGCAAACAAGATTTAAGAAAGGATTTGAATGAGGGCAATGCAGTAACTTTGCAGGTGTTGCAGAGTTCTTCCAAAGTGTGAAGTGTAATGGGAGGAAGCATAGAAGTGCTTCACTGAGAATTTAACAAGGACATAATGAAAAATAACTTGCAGACTAATTATAAGTTGGCTGTTCAGTACCAAGTGAGAATAATAATGAGAGTGGTCCATGGAACCAATGTGAACTTGCTTTTATTTGACATACCAAAGAAAGAAGTAGAGGCAAGGAGAGAAATCACACACAAAGCAGCAGCACTCTGATAAGGTGCTGTTTTTGTCCAGGCCAGAGGACAAGATTTTGGATTAATTTGTTTCTGAGATGATGAGAATCAGTTCAAGGGTATTAATTAAGTGCATATTAAAAGATTTTATATGAGCAATATTATGCAGAAAGATTTTGCAAGTCTGGATTTAATGATGTAAGGATGATTTGGGTTAGAGATAACATCAGACTGTACACAGTGATTCAGAAAGGATCTGGCAGAATGAGTTTGTGGGGGTGGGTAATGAAAACCCTAATTTGTCTGTGTGGAGCCTGAGTTGATGCCTGAATTTACAGTATCAGAAATACTGTCTGAGATACCAATTTGAAAAGAATGAGGTATTATTGAAGTAGAGGTACAGCATCTAAAGAGGAGATAGTAGTTGACACTGTGTCTAGAGATGAGATTGCACTAGAGTAAAGTTTTAGGAGGAAAAAAGACCAAAAAATTCTCCAGAAAGCATAGAAGAAACCATGAAGCTGTTCCTTTGAATGACATTGAGAGCAACAGTTCAGGATATCCGGATAAGACTGTGCCAAGGCAGCCATAACATCAGAAGTAAAAATTCCTAAACATGAAAAATTATTGGCGTGTCAGGAACAGTGACAATGACCCCACTTCCTGAGGCCTGGATAACTCCAAATGATAGAGAATTAAAGACTTCCATTTACACATTTTTAGTGCAAAAGGTAAAAGCCATCAGGAAAGAAAGAACATCAGGACTTGGAAGTGCTAGATTAATAACTGGACTTGACAATATCAAGGATCTTTTCAACCTAAATGTGCGCATGATTCTCTGAATCAAGGCTGAGGTTAGACCATAGTGAGAGAATAGCGAATGAAAAATAGAGGTGCATAAACCAGCAAAATTTGAAAAAACTAATTACGGAAACAAAATGAAGAGTTGTAAGATGTTTATAAGAAATGCCTGCTTTAAATGGTTTTGTGGTCTCAGAATATACTCTGCTAAAAATGGGAGTCTGTGATTGAGAGTACCTGACAGTCTACTATGTAGCATGTCTTAAAACCTTACATGCCATGAGTATTTTCCCATTCCAAATTGAAGAGCAAGTTCCCAATTCTGGAGCTTCTACTTTGAAAGGGTAATTTGCCAGGAGGACTGGGAGGCTGTGTATTGTACCAGAACTGCTTTTCATGATGAAGGATAAATCTATATTGTTTTTCTTGTGGGTTTCTGACATCTATCTAGGCATAGTAAAAATGAGAATGTCTCATTTACATGAGAAGTGTGGAATAGGAGGAGTGAAGCAAGGAGAGCAGGGCATTTTCATTATCTCCTTTTCATCATGAGCAAATCAGGGAATGCTAAAAATACAATTAAATACACAGAGAAGGCAATCAGCATGGATTGTCATATTGTCACAGCTTCTGTCAGCAAGGATTGTCAGATTTTTTGGGGATGCCTGTCTAACACAGTGAAATACCTAGGTAGTACTTCAGTGTAATGATACCTGTAACACTCCCGTTTGTGTTTGCTGATGCCAGTAACTTCAAGAAAACACTAGTTTGTCCAGTTTCTAGCTCTTACCCTTCTAAATTGTAAAACCCTTCTTATCTTTGTTATTTTCCAAAGAAAGTGTACTAGTTTCTATTTGTATTGTTTGTGCTTCTTATGAATTTCTCTGATAGATGTAAGACTTACTTTATTCTCCAGAGTTCTAAGTCTTCCTTTGAGGAACCCACCATATTACATACAAGTTGTAAAATACCAGGCAAGTATTGCAGACATTTTAACAATGTCTTTTTCCACACAAATAATTATTTAACTGATGTATTGCAGTACCAATGACAATCACATGGAGACGTGTTCCATTTCAAACTTCTGAATTCAATGAGTAATTTAACTTTATCTCATAATAAAATGCAGAAAGTTAGTTTCTTTCTGAGTCAATGATCAAAATTCATATTCTGGACAGAACTGTCCAATATGGCACTTGTGTTGTGGCATTTACATAGGAAATCAAGTTTAAACAGTTGCTCATTTTCTTTAAGGAATCCCAAACATAGCTTGAATAGGGAGAGTGATCCTGTTCCCAAAATTACCGTGCCTCCTACCCTATGTCCAGGAAATATTCTTGTTAAAACACACATGAAATATGTAAATTGAGTGGTCTAAGTGTTACTACATATGTGTGATTGACGTGCTCTCAGTCTGATCCTACTGGGCAGAAATCTAATCAACAGAGTCCACAAACATAAGAATGATTCAACTTGCCCTTAAATAGACTACAAGAGCTGAACAGGTTCTGTCAGATTTCTGACAGAGAATGGGCATTTTACTCTTGCATAGGCATGTGCTGTTATCTGTCCAAATTTAGACATCTATCTGGAGCACACTCCCAACGTAGCAAGAAGTGGGAGATGTCCACTGTAGTGCTGAGTGCAGGATGAACTAGTCTGTATGCCTACATGACCATTCTTTTCTCAGTAAACTTCCCACTTAGAACTGATTAGAGTAAGACCAGAGTGAACTCACGGGGATTGCATGACCTGGGCCATAAATCTCATCTTTGTGAGGTTTATACCCATTCTAACTGGATTAATTAAGGAGTCAGGTGCACAACATCATATTTTCTGATATGACTTGTAACTTCTAGTTTAATGCTTGTCAGAGATTACTGTGACCCAGCACTCAGTATTGTAATGGGTAAAGAATTTGACAAACTAAACTTCTGATTTTGATGTATCCCAAAGTAGTGATTAACTGCTGTTATATTATAGCTTTGGTAGCTGTTGAGAAAGGATATACCAGATGGATATATGGGAATTTCTTGGAGCTACATTTGCCAGCCCACTGAAATGTATGGGCATGCCTTAGCATAAGGGAAAGTAGTAGAGGCTGGAGGTACTGAAAGGTGATTGCTTTGGTGAGAGACAAACAAAGAAAAACTTCTTCCCAAACTTCTGCTGAAAAAGCCTCTATTCGTTCAAGTTTCCAGACAGTATGCCAAATCCTGCTCGCTCCAGACAATTTTCCATTGACTTACTTGGGAGGACTCTGAATGTGTACAAATACAGGAGCGTTGATACTTCAGCCCAGATTCAGGTTTTCATCAATATGTGTCTCTGTGCTGCAGTTCCATCAAGATTTTTTGTTTGGCCAGGAATAAATAATTATTATTGTTATCTTACTTACCTCTTCAATGTATTTTAACAAACCTCAGTTAGAGTTCTTTATTTTAGTGATGATGATGTATTTTGGTGATTAAGGAGCAGACCCAAACAATCAAAGGTAAGGAAAAATTCCATGGCTTTCAGGAAACTATAAGTCTGTGTGGTTCACACACCTGTGTTCACACACAATGCTGTTTGGCAACACCAGAGATCCTTGTTACTTTATTTTTAAATACTGCTTTGGAGTTTCACCTCAGTCGTGACTTTATGTTTTCCTTTCGTCCATCTTTTTCTTATGAAACAGTGGCAGTTTGGTTTTCCTGTGTATGGGAGGAGAAGCATGTGGCAGTCAGAGATGGGGAATGCCCAGAAGCTGCTGAAGACAGGGTTGATATACTGTCAATGAAGCTTGTTTAAATGAAAGGGGTGCAGGAAAAAGGAGTATGCTGAAAAGGCTGGAAGATGATCAGATCTGTGGGAAGAAGTAGAAACTGTGGGACATGTTTGAATTGACCTGGCAGATACAAATTATGTGCTTTGTGCTAGACAAAAATGATGTATCTATGTGTGTCTATGCAGATATAATATAATATAATAATTATAATAAAAGGATTGTAAATCCTTTTAATAAAAGGATTCAAGTGAGAATGGACTTATTTCGTGGTACAAACATGGTCGGGTGTGTATGGGGCAAAGAATGTCGTGGGGTAGAAAGCTCTTACATCTGCTCTGTACTTTCAGAGGTTCACTGTGCTTTGAACATGAGGTTAGGAAAACATACTTTCTCCTCATGCTGCACAGAATTAAAGGAGAAACAGTCTGCAGAGAATACAGACTTCAAATAAAACGCTCAGATAACGCAGTATTTTTTGGAGGTCAAAGGAATGCAGAGTCCAGATTAAACACTCTGCAATATGTAAATGCCATGCCATGTATGCTGGAGTTACATTTGAGTGCTGCAGGGGGAAGCCTGTGTCTGTATCCTGTTTTGGATGGAATATTGTTCGTTGCAGCAAAGCAATTGCCCAGCCCCAATTGTTTTAGTGATGAGCTGATCGATACCCCATTACTGGATGTAACAGTTGCTGCAGGAAGTGCACAGAAAATTTTAATGCATGAATTATGCATGCTGTCCTCATTCTTTAGTCTCAGAGCATAGTGACAGAGATTGTAAAGATGACTTGGGTAGTTTCTTGCATAAAGTGACTGCAGTGAAATGCTTCATATTTTCATGCACACAAGCAGCATTGAGTGGGACGGCCTATTTAAGAAGATATAAATCCCCGAGCTTACAGCACAGAATGCTTGATTTGAAAACATTGCAGCCATGTACAGAGCCAGTTTTCATGCTGTCTAAACCTGCTTTCTACTGAAGGTTGGCTGAGGGATGCTAACGGCTGTGCTGTGCTCTGAGGTCACCGTTTGAAGTCTTTTTTTTTTCCCTGTAATTTGCTTTCTGCCGCAGGAGAGGATCTGCGAAGTTTTTTGGCTTAACCATCCTTGTATTTTTTCAAAGATGCAAACTTGGAATAGTTACTATGAACAAAAGGACAAGAAGGACTTCACCATCTAAGGTAAAAAGAGATATTTTTTATTTGTGGATTTGAGTGCAGTAGAGGGAATATGCTGAGACAGGATTATGATGATGCAGTGTGGTTACATTGACTCAGATACCTAGGCTGGAATGCAGAGTCAGGATTCTCAGGTGGATATAACTGCAGAAATCCTACTAGTCTGATTATTGTTAAATGGTTGTTTAAATGTTGCTGGGACTAAATACTGTATTTGAATCCTGCAGTTTGTTCAGGAGTGTACATTTCTAATCAATTTTTGTCTGCTATAGATGACTGCGTTGTGGGGAGGGGCAGGACAGTCACTGAGGTGATCAATATAATAACATGATCTATTTCATTAGAGGTCCTAACTGAATAATGACAATGAAATTTCATTGACTTTTTTCCTCTTTCTGTACATTTTCTGTAACATTTGCAAGCTACAGTAAAATGTGTGCCAGGAAAATGCATTCCAGAATCTATTGCTTGTCTGTCCTGTAAATAACAAAGATGATCATACTGTTACATTTTGGATAAAAATCTGGGCTTTCAGTGCTATTCAGTGAATAGACAAGCCTGTCCTTACTGTCCTTCAGAAAACTATATACTCTTAGAAATTTTACATGTAAGTACAGCTATTTCTAATTATGGAACTTGCTGGAAATGAGAAAAAAAAATAAAAACCGTCTACATATACCGTAAATGTATACATATAAAGATACCACCTTTTAAAGGAAGATAAGTCAAATCACATTTTTTAAATTAAAATTATTTACCACAATAAATGCTGAAAAATTCTAGATCATATTTTTTGCACTTTTAGATTTTCATGTTTTGGAAAAAGGAGTACAAATGCTTTAGCTTTTGTGTTCAGTAACTTGAAGACATACCCATACTTTCAAAGAGATATTTTGTCAGAGAGTATTGAGAAATAGCTAGTTTAATAAACCTGAAATCTGTTTCCTGTGTGATATCAAAGACCAAGGTATTGCCAGTAAGCCTTACAGGCATTCACAACAGGCTGCTGCCCTTCCTTGGGTAAATGCCTTTTTATTTCGAGTTTACATTGTGATTTTACATTTGCATCTAATAACGCCTGATGGCCCGGTTTTGGATCCCTGAGTCCTTATGCCACATTTCCACAGAAACACATATGGAGCCCTGTCTCACTGAACAATGTGTGTTTGCTTGTTAATTATCAAATAATCAGCTGGAAGAACGCTGTACCAGAGATCAGACGTTGTTAGTGTTGCCCGACTGAAGCCAAGGGATCATCGGGCTGAAGCGGCAGTTTTGAACCCGCCGCGCTGTCTGGGAGCGCATTCCCTGTGCGGGAGCTGCACGCACCTGCTGATGCCCAGGGGTTCGCCCTTTCCCCCGCCGTGCAGGGGAAGCTCCCGCGCCCAGCGGTGCGGGCGGTGCCCGCCTGGCGGGCAGGGCGCTGCGCGGCCCCGGGAGCCCGGGGGCGGCCTGCGGGATGCTGAGTCACAGCGGGGCTGGGAGGGGCTCCCGGCTCCTGGAGCAGCCACCGCAGCCACAGCTGCGACATCCAGCCTGGGGAAGGAGGACACACCTAGGGAGGAGAGAGAGCGGGGGTTAAAAAGACTTCCTGGCAAAGCCTGGATCTCGCGTGTGCTGAATGCAAACACACTGCTAGGCGTGCGGCTCTGGGCCGGGAACACGGCGGGGATAGCAGCGACAGCAGTGGGGAGCTCTCGTTATACTAGCAAGGAAGGTGTGTGTATGATAGCTGCCTGCTCGCAAAGATGCTAGTCTTCATTTGCCATGGAGGATTTATTCCATCTTCTGTGCTTCTGCCATGAAATATTACCTGAAATGCGTAATTTGCAGATTAAGCAGGCATTCAACTGTGAAAACAGATGTAAAAATGAAAATAACTAACAGCAGAAAAAATTCTAAATTCCTTTCATTCAGTTAATTAGGGAATACCTAATTTCAGTTTTCATGGAAACTAAGTAAATTAATGGAAATGTATTTCTGTGGGAGACACATTCATATGTGTGCGTTTAAGGATTGCACATTCAAATACTGAATTCGGAACATATGTGATTTACTGAAGTATGGCTCATGTGTTGCAGTGCTTTGCTACTATATCAAGATGAATCAGTGAATGAACATTGCTTGCATTCTTTGGCTGTCATAAATAAAAAGCATCACGGCCATAATCACAGTGACATGGATCTTATAACAACATTCTCATTTTTTCACATTGAAGGGGAGGTACCTAAATTACCTGTTTAATGAGGAAACAGATAGATTAATTAAAGGTAAAAAATTGGAATTACGAATATTCTCTAAAAAATAATGGCTGGGTTTCCAACGCATTTGAGAGACGTATCCAGGGCCTATTGAAATTGCCTAGGGACCATGATCATTAGTTGCTTCGGCTGAGATTTGCAGAGGAGCATACATAAATATTTTTGTCACTACAGAGCAAACCGCCTGAATAAAAAGAGAAAAGCAAAGGCAGCCCAGCAACTATTTGCTGTTAATATAGATCGTTTGAGAAAGAACAGATTTTTGTTGGTGGTGGTGTTGTTGTTGTTCTTGTCCATAATCTCCTCAGATAACAGGGTAATTATACAATTTAAAATACCAATAAGTAATCCATGGTGCTATACAGAGAAAAGAGTCAAGAAGGGACAATCTTGCAAGCATCTTATTAGTAAGGGATATTGTTAGGAAAAAAAGAAAGCAGCTCAATGTGGACGGAAGTGTCCATTAATAACATGTTGGAATATTGTCTTTCCTGTTCTCATTATAAAGCCAAAGATTCAATTAAAGTACTTGGTTTTCTGAAATTGCAACTTTGCAAATTTTAACCAACTTAGACTTAATTCTGGAAAATTTTCTTTTGATAAATACATTTATAATCAGAGAATTGATGCTTGCTACCAAATATTACTGATTTTGCTCTTGCTCTGGGCTGTAGAGCAGATCCATTCAGTTCAGTTAGCAACTGAAGGGGTGACTGGTAGAAAAATCAGGAGCTTTAAGAGCTGACACTTAAGCATCATGTGAACTCAGATGAACACAGATCAGTTCTCAGTCCCTGTTGCAGTAGCATTGTCATACTTCTGAGTTATGGTCTTGTGATAAGTAAAGGGAAAGTTTTTTCTTCTGCTTGATATTGGTTTTCATTTGTTACTATAAAGAGAAAGCAGAATTAATGCATACTAGAGAGAGGAATTAATAACAGGAATTAATGCATATTAAATTATCATGCAGTTGGTGTTGTTCCAAAAGTGGCAAAATACTAGATTAGCTGTAAAGAAATCTTTCACCATGTATCTTTGCAAGCAGGAGCATGCTTCTAAATTATTCATAACACATTAAATTTTTTTTTTCTGTAATTCACTGTATTATACACTGTTATTAGTAATTTATTTATTTTTACATTTCATCCCATGGTTGAGAAGTAATCACTGAGAATAATGAGATTGCTTTTGAATGATTAAATAGGTCTTTGGACACTTAATAATTAGCAATTGCATAAAATAATTTAAACTGCATAACGTATGGATACTTTACCAGCGCTTATCAACAGAAAAATATGTCTGTATATAATACCTGCTTGCTCAACAAGTCTGTTCCTTAAGTACTGATTTTTCAGCAGTAAGTGAGAATAGGCAATTTTTCCTTCTGTTAACATTTTCCAGCAGATAAAATTAAAGGGATGACAGAGTTGAATTAAACTTCGGTCACTGGTAGTACCAAAAACTCATTTGATTTAGCTGCGCAGAAAGAGAACTGAAACTTCTCTAACTCATTTTCTGAAGACGTTGTCCACAGTACAGTAATATTTCAGTATATTGGAAATGAGGTCTTTAGTCTCTTAGGAGAAACTGGTAACAGAAGCCTGTGTCGTAGGATTTCTACTGGTAGCATTTTTACTAAAAAAAAAAAAAAGGCTGGCACACTAAAGATTACTTTATAAAAATAATTACTCAGCTGCCTGTTGGGCTGAAGGCTATAAATTCATTGATTAATGTAGGTCAGTGAAATTACTTAGAATTTTTCCACTGAGATTCTTGAGCTACATTGTATTCTTTATTTTAAAAATGGGTTTAGTATCTGAAAACTTGGTCTGGTATGGCTACAGTAAAGCACAAAGGACTGGAGGAACAGTGTAGCAGAAAATAAAATAGTCATAGATAGGAAAATCTGTTTCTCAAGGTTTGATGTTGGAAGCAGGTATACTACATAACATAACGGCCCCGAAATTGGCAGACCTTGCAGCACAGGGAGTTCAGACACAGGCCATTCTTCTGGGTGCTAGAATATAACGTAACCACAATGTTTGTTCCTGTTCAGTCCAGCAACCAATCTGCCATCCTGAGTCCTTCTTCAAAAGCATGGGGGCAATGATCTTATTCATTAGATATGAGACTGTTCCCACTGCACCCTGTTACAAGATGAAGTAGATTACCCTTGGGCTGTTTGTTTGCTTCTGTGTGGAGAAACCCAGCAGACTGTGAAAGCGTTATTGCTGCTCTTGACATCAGATAAATGCCACCAGTTTGACATTTTTGTGTCACAAGACTTCATACTTGTTGTTACTGACCAGAAAATAGTCTTAGAAATGAAATACAAAATTTCATTGGATTAATGCATGGAAAGGAAAAACTGTGTTATTAATCATACATATCTAGTTCTGGTAATGATGTTCACTTTGATATCCCAGCAGACACTTGGAGAAAGTTTAGGTTGTATTTTCTCATAGAAAATACAACCTGAAAAAACCTGACATCTGAAAAAAACTACAACCTGACATCTGAAAAAAAAAAAAAGAGTCTTTTAACTCATTAGACAGGCAAAATAATGAGCTTACATGTTAGACACCATCATCAGAAAGTGCTTAGAAATTTCAGGACCTTGTATCCAGCCTGCGACAGATTCTAGTTTATGCTCTGCAGGGAAGGTGAAACTGTTTTATGGACCAAAATACATAGCCAGTTATGGTAGAGCTGGAACCAGACTCTTCCTAAATTTGCTCTTGATTTAAGTTTCCAGGTCTGGAAGACTGAGCCCCTTTGAAAATGCTCTTAGTGGGGGATGAGTGGGATTTCATAGCTGCAGGGAATGATTGTAGAGTGGTCACAAATTTGACTAATCTTTGTCTTCCTCCTGGGGCAGAGCATGCTGTTCCCTTGTGCTCTTTGATGAAAATATTTCAGGGACATCCTTAGGGAGAAGTCTCAGCCGGGAAACAGCCAAGTGCTGTGAGCTGGAAACTAGCAGACGGCTTTCTCTTGCCAAATAGGACAGATGTATCAGAAGGATTTCTGCTTTGTTTTACTTTTTTTTTTCCACTTCTTTTAGAAAACCTGTTTCTTAGAGTAACTTAAATTGAGTCTTTTCTGCTATATTCACATGTAGTTTAATGGAATGAAACCAGTAGAAGGTTCCATTGCTGCCAGTTCGGCAGTCTTTCAGTGTGATGCAGAAGGAAGAGGTTTTAGCATGGAAAACGGGAAGCCATGCAAGGAAAAGCAAGACCTCCAGTTTCCCTCACATCTTATCAGGGTGGTCTGTTTGGAGTGTTTGGAAGAATACTTAGGTTGACCTAGCGTTTGAAGCTCTCATAACAAGCAGTTTTGTTATGTGGATACAGTAATGCCTGTTTAGTCAGAGCTTTGCCAACTTCTCATAATGATTTAGGATAGGGTGCTCTCCAACCTAGATAATTCTATGAATCTAATATCACAAATGAGGAGTACATGAATTACTGATAGCATTGATTGCTATTGATTAGATATTTCGTTACGCAGAATTACATTTGTACAAATTTTGATTTGTCCGGGTAACACAATAATCTCTTCTTGGTTATTACATCTTGTGTGAATCAGGCACTTCAAAACAAAGTCCAATATGAATAGAAATAATAGCATAAAATGTAAGCTCCTCTGCTTCCCTGCACTGAGATTTATGTGGCTTAATATCAACTGACAATGGCAGCCTCAGCACAACACGGTGCTGGTTTCCTACCACAGCTAAGGTTTCAGACAACCATGTTGTCCATGGAGGCTGTAAGCCAAGCCTAGGAGCTGTACCTGAACTGCTTATGAATTAGATGTATCTCAGGATCTTCACATTGGCTACTACTGCCAACACTGATGATCTGATCAGTGGCTTCTGATCTCTTGCCTGGAACAACATCATACTTTGGGAGTTACACAGGCTTTTTTCATGGAAAGGAAGAAAATCTGGGATGTTAACCCACATGAATAAGTGTTTTTTTATCATAAGACAGAAAGAAATCCAAAACTGGCTTTTTAAGGCATTATTATACTTGTGATGGTAATGAGCATTATATTGATCATGGCTGCATTTATAGAATTAGTTCTGCACTTCATTTCATTACTGGTTTTATACTCCACTTGAAACAGTGGAAACTACTGGAAAATAGTTATATAGTTCTACTACTATTCCAGAAAAAAATAATAGTTTTGCTATTTACTGGTTCAAATGCTTTGTCTTTGCCAGAACTGAACATTGCAGTGGAAATAGGAATGTTCCACCATTTATCTTTTAGAACTCCTGACCTGTTTTTTCCCTTTTTTCCGTGATTTGAAGGCTCCTGGGGTTTGAAAAGTACCTGGGGATGGAAAAGGGGGCATTTTTGCTGCTGGAGTTAGAGAAATACTTGTTAGTTACTAGTCTCCTTAGAGGCTAAAGAACAAGGTGCTATACAAGCCAGAGGTGTCTGAGTTCCAGTGGTAGGAAGTGGGGTTTTTTTCACTTTTATACCACCCTAACTAGAGGAGCACTTGATGCTTCCCAGCACACTATGTGTGGATGGAGTCCATTTAATCTGCTGAGACAACCTGCTGTAGGCATTGGAACATGCTCAGCAGGGCCAAGGTGCCTGGAGAAAAACCAGTACATCAGCTCTTGCTGAGTTTCTCTCCTTCTTCCTTCTCCTCTCTCAACTCCTCATCCTAGAGCTAACCTCTCTTTCTGCTCTGCCTCTTGTGCTCCCCTGTTCCAGGGATCATGTAGTGAAAACACCTCAGACCCCAAAGCACCTCAAGCAGCAGTGCTGGGGCCAGGGCACATCATCCTCCCTTTTGATCTTTGAGCGTAAGCTCTTCATCCTCTTACTAGGCAGTTTCAACATACAAGAAAAGTGTGTTACCCCCTCCTCTCTTCCTGTCCTCCTAGCCTGCATAGCTGCTCTGAAATTTATGGCAGCTTTCCCATCGGAAAAGTTGGACTTTGCTAATTAATAGTTTGACACCAATGATGTATGATACTCTCCTGTGTATTTTCTCTTCATGGTTTTAGTAGTAAGAAGCATGAAAAGTCCAGAAAGAGAAATTTATCATTTGGTCTATTTTTAGCATCCCAAGGGTTTCACATGTGCTGTATGAAATTGTAGTTTATTGATTAATTCACTAAATAGGCAAGAAAAGTTCTCATCCTGATGGCAGTGCACAAGCAGCTGCGACCCACAACACAGCTTCAGAATTGAGACAAGTTAATTTATAAGGAAAATCATGTAAATAAAGTTTTTCTAAGGAGGTTTTATGTCATCTCATGGTCCTAGTAAAGCAAGAAAATGCAACGATCTTCTGCACTTGTAAAACTCCATTGCTGGGCATTTCTGCCTGCCAGGAGAAGGAGACTTTTCCTTTCATGCCCGGGGCTTCTCCTACTTCTGTGAGCAGGAGTTTAGCTATACCTGCAGAGATGGGGACAGGAACTGCCTCAAAAATAGCAGCTCACTGCTGAATGCAAGGCACTGAATTCGGTCTTTTCCAGCTGTTCCTCAGTTAAGTCTTCCAGATTTGCTTGTTTCCCAAACTGCAACTAACACTGATAGCAACAGAGGACATATATGTGTATTTTACATAAAATTTCTGGCTCTTATACACTGGAGCACTTAACTCCTGAATTTCACCCATATAGAGCAAATAATTCTCATATTGGTTTTAGATGTTTTATTGGCCTGTTAGGAAGCACCTTACAGAAGTGCTTGATTCATCATACATAATTTTCAGTATTCCAGCTGTTCATATCTAGTCTGAGTAGTTCTTTGGTATTGCTGAGAGGAAGAAGCCTGATGTGACATTGCAAGAAATTTAAAACTGGAAGAATTTTGTTGTGAATTAATTGTCTGTAATAACCAGACTCTTGAAAACAAATGAAATAGCATAGATGTAAAGTATGTGTCTTTAGCCTTGGAAGCAGATGGGTGAGTGGAGTGAGGGGAGGATGAAGAGTGTGCAGAATGGAATGACTGTCGCTGTTTCTTGTAGTTAATTATTTCATTCAAATCTCGCTCTTTAGTGAGAAAAGCAAAGAAAGTATTTTTTATTTAAGGAACAGTTAAACTGTTTGTGTTATTGCTACAGGGTGTATAGGTGCAAAATGTTCTTACACAGGCTGAGAAAGTGATGAGACAAATTTGTAGAGGAGCAATCCATTAAAGACTACTAGGCAGAAAGGTGCTAACTCTGATGTGGAAAGTTCCAGAATCCCCAAGTTCTGTAAGGACAGGGTGTTCTGGGTGAATATGGGGCAATATCCTGGCCAGATTCTCTGGGGCCCTGTTATGGGCAGGATTCACAGATATGATACAACCTGGTGTTACTCTGCATGTTGTTCTCAGGTGTTAAGGTGTGGGTTCTGCCAGTGGTGTGGCTGGTGGCCAAACAAGCTGCCGTATGTGGTGCTGTAGAGGTTTTGGGCAGTAGAGCTGTCCATATGGAGGTGATCACAGGCATTGGGATGCAGCCAAACTCCTCAGGACCTTCTGGGTTATGCCACGAGCCAAAACTACAGGCCAAAATCGGGAGGTTACTAATCCAATTACTGGTTTTGGTAATAGTTTCTCCAGAGGATGTATACCTTCTGTCACTTACTGGTACATTTACAGACCAGGGTCATCTTTGTGATTTTGAGGTTAGCAATTTGGATATATTTTTATTTGTTTGTTTTTAATGCCTTGTTTGCTATAATCTTACAGAGTAAGTAAGGAAAAATCCTTCTAGACATTACATGTTCTATAAAATAAAGGCATGTTCACACATGGAGTCAGATAAAGTAAACCAGTCCAAATTGAAACAGACACACACATTTGGGTGTGAAAGTACTGCTTACATATACTGCAGGAGCTATAGTGAAGCTGTATCTAGGATCACAGATGAAGAAGACAGAAACACTCTTCTCCTCTTCCCTCTAACATCTTCTCCTTTGAATCTCCATTTGGGACACATTTAAAAATAAAACAGACTACCTTAATTTTCACCTGGAATTTAGTCATAAAAGAAGTAACACTTCGAAGAAGGTGATGCCAAACAGTTGAGTATATCTGGCGTAAAATATAGACCCCTCTTACCTGTTATTTCTGTTAGAAAGATCTGCCTGGGCTACAGCAACCAAAAATCCATTGGTAGCCTGGTAACAGTCCAGACCATGAAGATTTTTTAAAATGGGCTTTTGTTGAGAAGAAAGAGAACCATTATTTTCCAGAGTCTGGTAAAAAACCTTTGCCAAGGATTTCATCCAAGTAAGCATTTAGTAGTATTCAGAAAACTGGTAGTGTTGGTTATTTTGCTGCCATCATTCCTACAGAGCATCTTTACCTGTCTGAGACACCCAGGACTAGCTTATCACACAGGATATTTTGGGTGAAAGTGGATAAATTTCAGATTTTTTGGGGAGCATAATGCAAGGCAGTGAGGAGGGCTGTACTGGACCAGACCTAGTCCAGCATCCTAGCTTGAACAGTCAGTGAGAACAAATGCTTCCCCTGCTTTACCTTCCAGCTTCTACCCTTCAGCTACTCAGGGAATCCCTGATCCAAAGCCAGCTGGTGGGTGTTCAGTAGTCTCTGATCAACCTGTCCACCAGGAATTTGTTTAATCTCTTTTTGAAATGGTTTTTCTCTTCAAATGCTCGGAAAAGCATTCTCATGACATTTCTCTCTGCACTTGTAGTATGTTCTTGTTTTCAATCCAATGGGAGTTTAGAAAATTCTGACAAAACTACTTCAAGTAGGGAAAGTATGAAGATAAAAGATTTTAAAACCAGAAATATGTGCTTTCTTGGAGAAACTTCATTCTCTTAAGTACTACAGTGTGTCTTGGATGCTATAATGTGCTTCCTCTTTGTTCCCCACAGTGGAGATGAGTGCTGCGCCTTAGTACTTTTCAAGGTGACTCTTTAAGAGTTTTTCTCTTTTACTGTATTTCTGCTGTGCCTGCAGACACTTC
The DNA here is from genome assembly GCA_013397155.1 of Irena cyanogastra. NCBI lineage: Eukaryota > Metazoa > Chordata > Aves > Passeriformes > Irenidae > Irena > Irena cyanogastra. Next base: position 283,717 of record VWZV01000867.1, read on the forward strand.
ACAGGTGACTCTGTTTTCCTAGTTCTGGCATGCATCTTACCATGAATTTTAGAATTCCTTATACTGTCACCTATTTTTAATGGAGACTGGAGGAAAAGAAAAAGAGAAGCAAATGTGTGCTGCTCATTTCTATACTTTCCATGTTTATTTTCTCTCTTAGCCTAAAAGAAGTATGGACAACTGAGCCCTATATAAATGTTATTATTTTGCACTAATAATTTGTGTATGAAATTCTGTTAAAAAGTGAAAGTTATGATGAGACTTAGAAAAAAAAACCACTCCAGACATTTTTCTTCGGGGTTGAAAGGAAACATTTATTGCTATAGTTTCTATTTGTACTGGCCTTCTATGCTTAGCCTGATTTTTGTGCACATCCAAAACCTTTCACTTATATTAAATTAAATTTCAGCCACAACTTCTGATGACAGAGGCACTTCAAGTGATTGACAGCAGTGGTTCACAGACCAATTGAGAAAATAGCAAAATGAGACTGGTCACTAGAGGTTGCCAGTTGTGAAACGAGACCCATTGACTGCCCAGTGGTCTGATGCTGCGAATTGAGTCATTAGATGTAGGGGCCATGGCGCTGTGCAGTGCAATCCTTCCTCCTTCCTTAGGGAGGATTTGTCATGGCGAATAAATACAAGGACTGGGCTCTGCTCTTGGTTGCAATGAAGGACAAAATCAAAAATGCTAAACTGTTTTTCTACTCAAGTTCATCAAATTTAATGTGAGAACATCAATGCTTCATTCTTTTCATATCTATTAAACTTCTTTATTTGGAATAAAATACTTGGGAAACTCTATTATAGTTTTTGTTGCATGCAGAACAGTACCTTTTGGAGCCTTCATTGAGAGTCTTATGACTTTACTGTAGCACAGATGATAGCTGTGTCCTTGATTTTAATTACTTTCTCCAGCACTGGAAGATGTCAGAACTCTTTTTGTGAATGTTCTATACATCTTTGTCAGTACTTTTTTCTCTGTGGAGTTCAGCTGGCACTGGTTACATATAACTCACTCACTGTACCTAATTATTCAGAGACATTTCTGAAGTAATGTCTGTGCTGGAACATACCAGTATATAAACCAAAGGTTTAGGTGTGTGTGTTCATGGAAGCCAAAAGAACAATAAATAAATAAATAAAATTTTCATTTATTCATAATAACTTATAAATAATGACTAAGTAAAATATAAGGGGAAGAAGTGATGTCTTTGGGGCAGCAGACTGAGATGAGGGATTTCTAAGATGAATTGCAAGTGTGAAAGTGACAGTTAAATTTCAGGGTGTGGTCATTTCAGTGATTTGATCCAATTCCTGTCCTCTCATTAATGAATACTGAGTAGTTGGATTTTAAAAACCTTCTACTTAGTCACTTAAATTTTTTTCAGCCACAGGACAAATACCCAGTTTTGCAGGTTGCAAACTCAGTTAGATGTGCTATGGGGCCACACCCCCCAGGTGCCTGCTGGCAGGCAGCTGTGGCCCGTGGTGTGTTCTGTCACTGAAGTGAGAGGTGTGCTCTGTCACTGAAGTGAGAGACTCTGGGAATGTCGCCAGGGCCTGGAATACTCAGAGGACCTGAAAGATGGTAAGGTCAAAGCCCTCTTCATTATCAAACCATAAGACCATTGAGTAAATAAAACCAAAATTCATCTTCGAGTTGGTCTAACATCAAAAATGTAAGTAGAAATTCTCAATAGCTGAGGTTGAGAGTGGAGTGGTGTGGTGTGGTGTAGAGTCACAGCCACTTTTTAAAGTGAATATATTACAAGCAAACTCTGTAAGAAAGTGTGAAGTAATTTGCTTCATCTAAATCCTTCCCTGTATTCCAATAAGATTTTCTTATTGGTTCAAATGTCTTATAAAAGGCAAAAATAACCTAAAAATAGAAATGGATTAATGTTTTTTTTGGCCATTCAGAAACAGCTCAAATTAGATAGCACTTTTTAATTTTATAATTATTCATATTTTGATAACTTGGGATAAATTAAAACTTTAAGAGTAGCTTTAAGGTTTTTCCTGCTAATTTCTGTAGATAATATTCTTAATATATACAGCATTCATGCAATGTAGATAAGTCTACTTAAAATGCACTCAGTTGATTTCAATAAGTTATTTATGATGAGGTTGGGAACTAAATACTGAACATATTTAAGGCTTAAATACCATAAGAATCACAATTTTTGCTCTTTTAATTTCTTTTGATGTACAGTTAATAGAACTTGGGCTGATTTCATATTCATAAAGCAATGCTCTTCTTTCTCTACCCAGAAAGAGTGCAGGATGTGATTTATGCACTATGCTTAGACATTGTCTCCTCCAGCACTTCATTTTAAAACAATGTTTAGATTGTAAATTATCTGGATATAATTTAAAAAAAAAGTTAAGGTGTTGAAATGAAAATTAAGTATTTTGTCTAAGGGGACCAGCAGTAAAACCACTGAAACTTCTTCTATTGTCTCGTCCAAGAAATGGTTAACTTCAAATATTAGTTTCTTAGACCAAAATTTGTTACTAATGGAAGAAGAATAGCAATTAATTAACAATTCCTACTCATGAACCATCACTTAACTACTTTGCAGTGGTCTATTATATCATCTAGAAAAATTTTCTAATGTTATGTTAGGTTGTCCTGCATGATTGCTATAATTAAGATAAATTACTTCCTTAGAAGATGTTCCACCAGATTGACTGTGTCCATACACTTATATTGCACAACTATTTGGATAAAGGAACTCAAAATATTCCACTGAAAGTAAAGATGGTTATACCACTCTATTTTTTAAATCTGTACTTAATCTTATTTGAAATTCTGGAGGAATTTTTTTCAGAGATACTATTTCTCTCTGTCTTCCCCTTATTAACATATGCTAGAAGTGTGTCCTATGTCTACCTGTGGGCTGTGCAGCCAGGATGGAGAAGCAAGAGGAAAGACTTAAAGCATAAATCCATGTCAATCCATAGCTCTGAAACGTACGAGAACATTTCTGCACCCATTTGGTTGCTTCCTGGATTGATCCTCCCACACCACAGTTCTCTACAAAAAGATCCAGAGGTGAAGCTTACAGGTTTGCCTGAGTCCTCTTGTGCCCCATCTGCCAGTTTTACTGCAGGAAGGCACAAGGTTCTCATGGTTAATCTTTCATTATGATTATTTGAAGAATGGTGGGATTACTTTTCACTATGACATGAATAATTTCCTTAGGCCTCTCAAACCTTTGATGCATGGCAAGTTGATTTTAAAGTGAACATCTCCATATACTCACTTGAATAGGAGTTAAGGATGGAGCTTGACACAGTGAGCTAGAAAACTGCAGGTGCCTAAGTAAGAGCTTATGGTAATCAAAATCCAGAGACATAAAATGCTACTGTACTCAAATTGTTCCCTGTTTACTTCTGAATTAATTTTTTTTGAGTGTGGTGTTTTCTAGTGCTTTATTAATAAAAATCTTATTTTAAAATGCAGGATTGTAGAATAAGGAAAGCATTCTATTGTTTAATTTCTTTCAAAAAGATCTCAATTTTTAAGAATAGTTATTGGCTCCTTCTTTGGAAGGTTGTTCCAGAATCCCCCTACTTTGATGGGTATAGATTTCATTCTATGAAAAGCCAATTTATTTTTCTCAAACTAACCACATAATTAAATACTTTTCTGGAGAGTTATCTGTGAAGTCTGGTTTCTAGACACCATCCCTGTTCTAATGTGTTTGTGCACATTAAGTTACCTTGTATCATATGCCCAGGAATGGAAATTTTGCTGCTTTTCTTCTGTTGTTTTTTTCCACCACTGCACATTAAATCAGAGACAGGGAAAGAAAGTGTGCCTAGGCACCAAACCAAACCTTTCCTTCTGCTCTGTCTCTCAGACACAATATCACTGCCCTCTGGCTTTGCTATACTGAGATGCAGAACCCACACAGTTCAAATGTGCTCCTACAGATGATTGGTTTTAGTGCAGTTTATTGCAGCAGGGCAAGTTTTGTGACCAAGACTTTTTTCAAGTTTTTTTATTGTCCTTCTTTTCCAGCTATTCTATAGGTGCAGGGGAGCCTACAATGGAATTTATTAGGGACAGCATATCTTTAAAGATTTCAGTTAAGAGAAGTTGTAGGGAATTTGTCCAGATGAGAAGTAATTCTGCTGAAGTCCTTAACATTATGTCATTATGAAGCTAGCACCTCTTCTTGTCCTTGCATTTCATTCTTACAGCTCTCAGGACTTTTGAAGTCATTCATTCTAAAGCACAAGCAGAGACAAGCCTGGCTTTTGCTCATTGCTCTTTTAGTACAAGGTTGATGGGAGAGGATCTGGTGTTATGCATTATCAATGATAGTCAGAGATCAACAAAATGTCTTCAATACAGTGGTGTCAACTGGAATATTTTTTGGGTTTAATCTGAGTATAAATCATTAAGCCACCTCATGGGACACAGATTGTCCAAGTTTTTCTGTCCAGGTCCACTGGTGATGTCAGGCATGTACCAATGAAGAGGCATGTGTGAACCTACCTGGTGTTATCAGGGCTCCAAAAGCTCATCAAGCACATTTAGTGATAAGCAGGCAAAAATCCTTGCTGGTGGAGCCCAGTCTGTGGTATTTTGCTTCGTCACAGTTCTGGAGTCCAGAGCAGATGGCACCAGAAAGTGCCCTCTGTCCTCTGAGCCAAAAAAGAATTAAAACCCTGTGGGCTAAAAATTCCTCTGGAGGCTGAACTCTTAAGACAGTGTTAAAGTAGCTCCTGTCTCATTCATTCAGAACTGAGCAAGTTAGGCCATCTTGTTTGTACTGAAATGGCACAGTGCTGGCTTTTTTTTTTTTTCTACACCATTTAAATTTGCTGGACCTTTTTCAAACTTCTGAAGATTTCTGTCCAACATGAATACAATGGTGTTCTTTCCTGGTGTCCAGCTTATTCAAACACTGCTGTAGTTCAGTCATTAAACTCAAGAAAGTCGTCCTTTGCACTGCTCGTTCAGTGAGGCTAACCAGTTTCTTATAAAAATCCGTATTTTGCTGCTCAACCTTTTTTAGTATATGAATCAGTTCCAGATTTATGTAGAGTTGAATCAGGTGTAGTGTCCTCCTTAGCTGGAGGGGCAGAGGGGCATAAAATGAGAGTGGGGCAGGAAACCAGACTGCAGGAATCCTCTTGACTATTTTTCTGTCAAGTTTCTGAATCTTCTCTTCATCTGAGTCCCTTGGCAGTGAGATGAGCCATCAAGAAGATTTCTCAGGCTACCGGGACTACTGGTGTAGCCAAACACACCAGTAATGCGCTGTGCCATGGCTGCAGTGGTGACCATCGTATGTGGTACAAGCAGGTGAAGCCTATAGAAGACTAATAAAAAATAAATTGAATTCCTTTTCAGCTTTGAGCTACTTGTTATTAACATTTATTTAGAATAAAAAGTTAAGGAGGAGAAGATGGTCCAACTTCATGTTTTGAATCAGAGAAAGAAATAAAGAGCTGGACTAGAGGGACTTGAAGGAGTTGTAATGGACATTAGGAAATAAGTCATAGTATACAGGTGAATCTTAGTCTGGATTTCAGTTTAAAATAATACCTCAGGAAAAAAAGAAAGAAAATTAATTTCAGTACTTCACTGGCATGCAATTATCTTTAAATAATTTCATTTTAATATTAGTTCTACTTACTGTAAATTGCAGTGGTCAGAAGGGCTTTTTCATGGTCACTTTTATGCCTTATTAAACATTAATAGAAATACTCATTTATGACATTGAATCAAACTAAGGTACTTATCAGATTTAAATAGTAAATGGGTGATGAATCAGATCAGAGAATAGACAAGTCAGTGTTTTTTATTTTACATAATCTAGAACTGTTGTACTTCAGTTGTGTGTATATACCCAAGTTCTCACATATATGTGTAACACATGCTTGAGTCATTCAAAGACTTTACCTTAATTTTCTGTCTTACTTTTAAATGAAATGTTTTCTGATTTTAATGAAATGTGTTCAGATTGATTAAATTTTTTAAAAGGAGCTCAAAAAGCTACACAATTCTTATGAGATGTAAGAACACAATAATTAGGGGTTGAACTATTTTGTTACACAAACTGTAGCAGTTTGCTAGAGTTTTTTTAACTGTACAGTTTAAAAACTGTACAGGTTTTTTTTTTGAAGTGTTTTTAACCTCATCAGCTACATTCAGAGGTCATATTAAAAGAAAAACCTCTTTATTTTATTCTAAACCATGGTCAAAATTTTTAAAGACCTCTAAGAGGAATTCTGTATCAAGCTGTAGTGTAGAACAAGGTAGCAGATTAATCTAGCATTGAAAGTGCTGCTTAAAAAAATCTCCCTGGACCTACAGGTAAATGCTGTGATAAGCCAAGCCCAGGTTGCCCTCCCTACTCATGCTGATTCATAATTAAAACAGACACATGTGCAGAGAGGGTCACAAGCAGAGTATGAAAAAAGAAATGGGTAGGACAAGAGCAGGGAGAAGTTTAATTCAAAACAAATGAAAATATTAGAGTACAGCTGCCAGATACTCCATGCAGGAGCAGGATGAGGATGAAAAAGAGCTTCAGGCATTTGGAATCTCCTCCAATCCATCTGTTTTCTATGAATGTTAGTCAGTGCTTAGACATTAAGTATATAGGCCATTTCTACACCACACATCACAACCAGGCACAGCAGTATACCCCAGGAAGCTGGCGGTGCAGTGGTGCCAGACCCTGGGCCTGTCTGTGTGTGTTCTGAGTGCTTCAGGCTTTTGCAGATCTGCCGTGCTTTAGACTACATCAGTTCCCTAGGCTGGAGTCCAGCTGGGGCTGCCTCCCCAGACTGCAGAGTCTCAAATGATTGTCTGAAAGTAGGTTTTTGAATGAGGGTGTTTTCCTCTCTGATCTCAAGTTATAAAATGCGTCAGTATATTTTTCCCAGAATTGCAGCCTGGATGAGTTAGAATTGGTGTAAGAGTTATCTATGCAGATGCTTGATATTAAAACTTCATGGAATTAAAAAAAGTTACAGAACTTAACTAAGTTGTCCAATTGTCCCTGCCCAGCTGACCAGTGGAACCCAGTTGATGTAATCTTTTTGGATTTCTGTAAAGCTTTCAATACTGTCTCTCACAGGATCCTTCTGGAGAACATGTCCACCACTCAGCTGGATAAACACATCATATGGTGGGTGAGCAACTGGCTCATGGTTTGGGTGCAAAGGCTTATAGTGTCTGGAGTGACGTCAGGCTGGCAACTGGTCATCAGTGGCATTCCACAGGGCTCCATTTTAGGGCCAGTGCTCTTCAAAACCTTCATAAATAACTTGGATGCGCAAAGGTATATTAAATAGGTTTGCTGATGACACTAAATGGTGAGGACCTGTCAATTTCCTCAGAGGCAGAGAGGCCCTGCAGAGAGACCTCGACAAATTAGAGGGCTAGACACTCAGCAGTTGTAGGAAGTTTAACAAAGGCAGGTGCCAGATTCTGCACTGGGAATGAGGCAAGCCTGGATGTACAGACTGGGGAAGGAGATGCTGGAGAGTAATGCCGTAGAAAGGGACCTGGGGATCCTTGTTGATAGGAATTTAAATTTGAGTCAGGAGTGCCCTGGCAGCCAGGAGGGCCAGCCCTGTCCTGGGGTGCATCAGGCACAGCATCACCAGCTGGGCAAGGGAAGAGATTGTCCCACTCTGCTCTGCACTGGGGCATCTGCAACTTGAATATTTTGTGTAGTTTTGGGAGCCATAATGTAAGAAAAACACTAAGTGGTTAAAAAGCGTCCAGGGCCTTCAGGGGAACCCATATGAGAAGTGGCTGAAGTCTGTTCAGCCTGGAAAAGAGGAGACTGAGGGGAGACCTCATTGCAGGCTGCAACTTCTTCATGAGGGGAAGAGAAGGGGCAGACACTGATCTCTTCTCTGTGGTGACGAGTGAGAGGACTTGAGAGAATAGTCTGAAGCTGTGTCAGGGGAGGTTTAGGTTAAATATTAGAAAAAGATTCTTTACCCAGAGGGTAGTTGAGCACTGGAACAGGCTCTCCAGGGAAGTGGTCCCATCTCCAATCCCTGACAGAGTGCAAGAAGTGTTTGGACAGTGCTCCCAGGCACTTGTTGTGACTCTTAGGGATTGTCCTGTGCTGGGCCACAAGTTGGATTTGATGATTTTTAAGGGATCCTTTCAAATCAGGATATGCTATTATTCTATTTTAAAATAATAAGTTAATGATTCATTTTTTGTTACACATAAATCTAATGATATTGCTAAAAGCACATAGTAAAGTATGAGATCTGTAAAATTAGAAAATGGGCATATTTGAAGTGTTAAATATCAAATGGAAGCCTTCCAGTAATGAGTGTCTTGAAGATAAATGTCAGTGGATTTGCTTTGTCACCTTTGGACCTTTAGAGGTTGGAGCACTGCTCCCGAGATAGTATTTATATCATTTGCAACTTCAAGAAGCAAAAAACTTTTCTGAGCCTTTTAAGTCAGCTTCTCTAATCCTTAAGTAAACATGCTTAAGCTTTCAAAAATGCTGACAAGCTAATTCCATTCAACTGCAAATGGATATGTAGATTCATGACGTAAAATGCAAGTAATTTTTATTTAAAATACCATATTTGAATTTTCAACCTACCTTTAAGAACCCAGGTTTACTAAAGCAGGAACTGTAAGTTACACCTGACACTGGATCACAAATGAGCTCTCCTGTTAGGGCAGTGCAGGCACTCCCACTTTGCTAGTGCCCAGTCACAGAATCACAGAGTCAGGTAGGCTGGAAAAGACCTAAGATCATCCAGTGTAACCTATGACCAAATACCACCATGTCATCTTCACCATAGCACTGAATGCCACGTCCAGTCTTTTCTTAAATACCTGCAGGAATGGTGATTCCACCACCTTCTTGCACAGTCTATTCCAGTATCTAATCACCCTTTCTGTGAAAGAAATTCTTCCTAATGTCCAATCTAAACTTGCCCTGGCACAGTTTAAGACCAAGCCCTTTTCTACTGCTGGTTGTTTGGGAGAAGAGCCCAACCCTCATGTGTCTGCTGCTTCCTTTCAAGTTGTTGCAGAGAGCGACAAAGTCACCCCCAGCCTTCTTTTCTCCGAGCTAAGCATCCCCAGTTCCCTCAACTGCTCCTTGTAGGACACAAGCTCCAGACCCTTAACAAGCTCCATTTCTCTTCTCTGGACACATTCCAGCCCCTCAGTGCCTTTCCTGTAGTGAGGGGCCCAGAACTGGACGCAGGATTCAAGGTGTGGGCTCACCAGTGCTGAGTACAGGGGACAATCGCTGCCCTGGTATTTCTGTTGCAAGCCAGGATGCCATTGGTCTTATTGGCCACCTGAGCACACACTGGCTCATGTTTAGCTGCTGTCAACCAGCACCTCCAGGCCCTTTTTTCTTGGCCACTTTCCGGCCACTCTGCCCCCAGATGTAGCACTGCCTGGGGTTGTTGTGACCCAAGTGCAGGACCTGACACTTGATCTTTTTTAACCTCATACCACTGGTCTCGGCCCATCAATCCAGCCTTCCAGGTCCCTTTGCAGGGTCTTCCTGTCCTCCAGCAGATCAGCGCACTGACCCAACTTCTTCTTGTCCACAAATTTGCCAATGATAGATTCAATCCCCTCACTCGGATCATCAGAAAAGATTATCAATGTTTCCATACGCTGATTATCTTATTAGATAACCCTTCTTAACACAAATATTTTTGCCTCTGGTCTTTTTTCAAAGTGGAAATAAATTTGTGATTACGTGATAATCAGGGGACTGAAAAACCTTTTCTTTACAAAAATCTGAATGGTAAAATGACTGACTTCAGGTAGAATGATAGATGTTGGGTTTGTGTGGGCTTTTAGCAGAAGATATTACTTTCAGTGTCCTGAAAATCCACTTGATTTAGTTACTGGCTTTGAAATTACCTGATTGAACAGTGGGGATTTTTTCCCCCTCCTCCAAAAACCAAAATACATGTCTTAGAAAATGGTTTTCCATAGATGGCTAATTTTTTTAGAAAGTTGTTTTCCATGGAGGACTAATTTCATTGTCAGTGTGTACTAAAGGCCTGTCCTTCATCATTGTGTGGACTATCATACGAACTTCATGCATCTAAAGAGTAATTGCAGTTGCTTTATAGTACATGGCCTTATTTGAGACCCCATATGCAACCATCCTTATTCTGTGGCAATATCTGGAGTTCTGTAGTGAAGCTGTGACCCTTTTGTTCTCAGCTTGATTCTCCTTTACCAAGGAGCTTGTGTAATCACAGGACAGAGTTCTCTAGAGGGGACAATGTCCTGCACAGCCAGCATTTGGTCATAATACTAGAAGTGTAAGCTTATGGTGAATACAAAAGTGTGGATTGACTTCAGTTTATTTTGTCATTTTAGTACAGAGTGAACAGGGAAGGGTACAAAAATACTCTGTCTTGAAAGGAAATTGTCTGTGTTAGGTAGTCCTTTGAGTTTTCTGGGAAGAGACGTATTCCAGTGGGATTGTGGCTAATCTAACAGGCCTGGTTATCCTGGTTTTTCTTGACACTGACATTTGAGTGTTCTACTGTGTATAGGTTTTATAGCACATATATATATATATATACACACAATAGCACCTAACTTCTATGCAGTACTTGAATGAAGTCGTTCATCTGGCTGTTGCAGCAGTTTGACATGACAAGCAAAGTAAAGTCAAAGAAGCTACCTCTGAAAAAGCTCATATTTTGTAATAGAAAAGTGAGAGGAAAACAAAAAACTACTGCTTATTTCTTCTGGATGCAAAGGGGCATGTATATAAGACTTAGTGGTTTGTATACAGAATACATGCTATCAAAACTGTGTGGAAATGGGAATTATGTAAGTTTTTTAAATATAGTCTATCTGTCTGGCCTAGTATTTTCTCTCCAGGACTTTGAAATAACATGTAAAGAAGAGTATAAAAAAATGGAAAAGTTTTCATAATGTGCTCCTACAACAGAAGTTTGTTACTTTGGGAATTCCCAAATCACGGCTGCCATCTTTGGGCTTAATTTTGTCTTAGAGATTTCTGTATTGCTTGATTGTGTAATTGTTTTTGAATTAATTCAAAGAAACTTGATATCCTTACTATGTATCAGTAGTGACAGCCAGAGTACATGCCTACCATGGAGTAGGCTTTGATGGCAATCGCCAGATTATCCTTTAAAGGCGTGAGCAGTACACAAACTGAATTTCTTCTGAGGAAACTGATGTGAAACTTGTGCTTCACATGCATCTTTATTTTAAATGAATACTCTCTTTGGGACACATTGCATGAGTAACCTGTTTCTCAAGAGACTCTGCAAGCAGGATATATGCAGTTTGGGAATTCAAATTTATTGCTTAATGTATGCAATAGATACAACTAAAAAGCTACAAAATACCACTCTCAAAAAGATGTTTCATCTGTCCTGATGTTCCACAGTGGGCATCAGCCATGTAGGGAAATCATGATTTATTATCTCAGTGTTCCTGAGTTGCCATCTTCCAAGTCCTGTTTTTTACTCTTGGGGTTTTTAAACCTTGGGAGTTTAAAACTTAGAAACCTAACAGTTCTAAACCATTATGTTTTTCTTATGAACTGCTGTACTGTGGTATTTTACCTTCTCAACAATAACACCACTTTCTCACCTCACATTAACTGTAGGTCACATGGTGTTTTACACTTTCCTGTCACTCTTCATGAATTAACTGGAGCAGTGGTTGCACAGCTGGGCTGTGCTAAGCTGAGTCTGGCACTGCAGACAGCTGAGTCCTCTGCTGAGGGGGCAGGGTTCAGTTGTGCCACCACACTAGAGCTGGGCAGAAGTGGAACACCTGAAGTGCAGGTGGCGTGAGGTCCCTGGTGCTGGTTCCTCCTCACTGCTTCTGGGGTCAGTGCAGGGTCTGTCTCTGGTACCCTTCCACCTACAGTGTTTTGGAGTGGAGCAGAATGAAAATCCCAGAACTGTCTGAAGCACCTAAGCTGGGATGTCAGCATCTATAGGATGGCGTCATGACATTTTCTGGTGAGGTTTCTGTTTCTTTCCTAGTAGCACTTAACCAGCTTTGAGGTTTTTTCACTGTTAATGAGCGATAAGTTGATTATCTTGTTGGCTCCCTTGAAGAACTTAAGTAGAAATGGGAGGGATGAGTTAATAAACACAACTAATCTTCCCTGGTATATCACGCTTAACAAGTACTAGAATTTGTATGAAGTTTTGAGTTACCATTTCATTGAAGATTTAAATTTTAAAGGAATAATTGCTTCTTTTTCTCATACATAAATACCTTCATTTCTTTGCTATTTTTTTCCACAAAACCGAATACCATTACGTACTGTGTTCAAGTCCTAATAATTAACTTACTCTTACTAAACATGCAGCATTAATGACTGCAAAAGACTATAGCATATTCTAATACAATAGGAATATAATAATGCTGTGGTTTTTTAGTCTGTGCACAAAGAATTATTACAGAGGAATACCTCTTAGTAAGTAAATTTCAGTTGTGTTTTAACTACTAAGCATGCATGGTGTAAAATTATATATTTTACTGAATTTTATTAATTGCAGTGGTAAATTTTTTAGACATAATACATGTATATGAAATATGGTCTATCAAACCAATTAGGATGCTTAACCATGAGTCTCAAGTTATTTATTCTGAGCCCACAAGCAATGCAGTAGATATTGAGAAGCGACAGTATTTTGTGGCCTAAGTTTATGAAACACTGTTTTAAAAAAAAAGAAAATATGTTTTAAATTATTAATTGTAACATTATGTAATTAAAAGCATAAAACTTGAGTGGAAAGCAATAAAAACAAATTATCATTTATTTTACTTCCCCTACTTCCTTTTGGGGACATCAGAGCAGCTGTAATTACTGTATGCAAGCATTTATGCTTGCCAGGGAAGAGCTAAATACATGTAATTGATAGCAACGGCTCAGTTTTTCAAGTGAAGAGAATGAGTGCTTGTGCTTACATCCAGTAATTTCAGCCAGTTTTCTCTTCGCAGTTTGCAGCAAGTGACCTTGCCATGGTTGCAAGGAAAGATAGTTGTTTGCTTCATGAGCTGGAGAGGGTAGAAAGCAGATAAATCCAAAAGAACGTGAAGCTTATGGAAATTGAAGGGACCGTGTTCTAAATGAGAAAGCGGAAGCTAATGTCTTGCTGTAGTCTGAATGATATCTCTCCATCTGTGCATGCTGAATTTCACTTAAATTGTAGCCTGTTGTCCATCTGAAAGATGGACAACTAAAGGAATGTGAACTAGATGTAGGGAGAGGATGCCTGCATGTAATGCGGCACATTCTCTCCAGTTTCTCAGAATAGCAAGGCACTGTGTTCTCCTGAAAAAATTTTTTCCAGGTTGCAGAGCAGCAAGAATGCTCATACTGATTTGAGAAGGAAAATTGTTCTCGTCAAAATACTTTAGTCTTAGCCACATAGGTGCTTGTGACAAGGACATTTGGTACATTGTATCAAATGTTTGGGTGGCCGTGCGGATGGAGGAGTTTGGGTGGTTCTTGCCAGAGCAGCACTTTTGTTTGCAGGTTGTGCAGGTAGTCACAGAAAGTCTTGCGTTTGCTGCCTCAGCGTGAGCTGGTTCCAGTGGCGGCGTATGTTTGTGTGAGGAGAGGCTGCTCCTATTCAGGAGCTTAGCAAAGCTGAGGAATTGCTTGAGTAATAGAAGCAGATGAAAAATACATGAGGTAGGATCATTTTTCCATGTGGATTGCTATTCTTAAATGATTATTCTGTATGGTTTTTCCTGGAAGGCTGTATGTGACATCTGTGGATATATGACAGTGTGAGTCTTCTTTCTCCAGCAAAGCAAGTTGACTCAGGATGTTTGCAGAGCTCATTTAGAGCTGCCCATTAGAGTTAGCATACTTAACACCTCCTTTCTGCTCAACATGGTGTAACTGCATGACATAGTTAAGTTGAACTCTCAATTATTGTTCTCAGCTGTAGTAAGCTTGGAAGGCTGCTGCTCCTGCTGAGAGCCAAAGAGTCAGAAAGTCTGAAGGTATTTTCGTTTTTTTTCCACTCCTGTGAGATACCGTTGATTGTGAAACTACAATTGCCTTTATTTAGGCATCATAACTCAACTGGACCAGTAGTGCTGCTGAGAACTGGATTGATACTTTTGGAGACTTGTGCTATAATGTAGGGGAGGTTGAGTGGTAATGGCTGATTTAGACAGTGCTTTTCTGTGTGTGCTGTTACTTTTTTCCAATGTTCATCACTTGCTATTATCAGAACTGAATTTCATCTGCTATTTTACCATTTTACCTTCAGTAACTTGGTATCATGATCTCCTGTAATTCTTCACAGATAACTTAGATCTTACTGCCTTGAAGAGTGTTCTTTCTTCAGCACTCTTTATCATCTCGGTGTTGTAGGCCTTTTTGTCACCCTTATGGATCTCAGCAGAATATCTCCCTCTGGTACCCTTGTTCCATTGTCAAAATCAACTCATTATGTCTACACTTTTTTTCCCCCCTTGTTTTCTGCTTATTAATCTAGAAAAAGAGATTCTTGAAGGAAAAAGTATTTTCCAGGGAAGTGCCCTGTTAGCTGTGGGTAGAGGCTGCATGTAGGTCTCCAGTATCCTTTGCTTTGTGAGTTTCTGGGTTTGCTTCTTTCACAGAGCCAATCAGCAGAGGAGGATGCTTTATACAACACTTATATAATTTTTTTTCCCTTCTTTCTAGATTTGCCAGTGGATTATAGTAAATAATCAGAAGAGCAAAAATACTGCTTTCATTATAGCTATATCATTTTAGGTGAAAGGAAGCTTATATTATGACTGAATTCCAAAGAAAGGTAACAGTAGATGCATAAATTTTGGTGGTTTCCAGCTTTAGCTATTGAGATCCATCTATTGCAAAGATCTGCTGTTTGGATTTGTGGTAAGTGTGTACCACATTATACCTGGCCACTAAAAGTCGTGGAATGGTACATCATGAAGATGCTAGCACACAATAAGGAAATTTTCAGTTCTGAGTAGACAGAAGAGTAAGTACAATAGATGATATTCCAGAAGGCCTGCTATACCTACCTTAAAGGAAAACAAAACATGATGTTAGGGTTAGGATAATTGCAGCAGTATGGTCACTAGCTATAAAATAGTATTTTCTGTGTTCGCTTCTTCAAGTATTATTGAGGCTTACTGAGTAATTTCAGCTTCTGGAGTAAATTGGAGAAATGGTAAAAGTGAAAAGCAACTGAAAGAAAAATGTTAACATGACAATACTTCGAGCTCCCAGCACTGCTTTTTCCAAGCTGTATGTGTTCAGTGTCTTGTTGTGGAAGCACCAGTGACATCCGGTGGTGGCATCCAGTTAGACAGCTCACAATCTGCTGACTTGTAAGTTACCCAAAGATCTTTAATGCTCAGCCATTTGAAGGTGGCAGTTTGGGATTGCTTTACATCCTGACCAATTCATCTTATCTTTGTTTTATGCTTTTTATTTTGGTAGAACAGGATTTCTTGTACTGCTGCGTTGACAGTGAGATTCAATGACTGCCTCCAGCTGGTGTTGCCTTTTTTGTTGCTCTGCATGATATCCTAATAGAACTGTGGAATCTGCTTGAGATTATGAACTGTATACTTTAGCGAAAGAGTCTAGAATCATTAAGATTGCATAGCTGACTTCCTGCAGTGCCTATTAGGGACGAATTGGTGTTTATTTGTAGTGTTGACAACAGAAGCTGAAACCATATATCCTTCTACTTTACGTAAGAGAAATTGTAAATCTCAGCTGGCTACAAACTGTTACTCCTGTATTAAATTCCTCTTCAGGTTTTTAACAGGTTGTGCTCAATTTGGTCTCTTGATACTTAGCATTAGCATGAGACAAATGCAGTTAGGATGTTAATTGTCACACTTACTAAATGAAAATTTCATGGCAGTAACAACTGCCTGGCATTCAGCTGCCCTTTTAGATATATCAGTTAGAAGGAGTGACTAGTTTTTAAATGCATATACATTTTCAAAAATAATTTCAGCAGTTTGTGAGGTTGCTCTTTTCTGTTGGAGATGTAAATGAGAGCAGTTAAAGGCTAGATTCTTCTCTCAGTAACTTAGTGTTGTTGGGTCTTTGTACAATCAGCAGAACTGGGAATATTGGATTGTATTAGGGCTTTGCATATTAAAAATCCTGAAAGCCTCTCCAGCAGAAATTTTGGTGCTTTATCATCCCGACACACAGTCTTACATGAAGAGGCCAGTTCTGCAAAGTGAGAAATCATGTATTTATTTCCATTTTTCAGCTTCGTTGTTTTGTTGAATGCCGTATTCTATTCTGAGAGGGACCATAACTGAGACTGTGTGGAGACAGACATGCTATGTATCAGAGAAGATAAAACTGGAAACCAGACCCTGTCACTAAGTCAGAAATGGTTTTAAAACCATGCTCTTTATAAGCACTTTGTCTGACTCTTCGCAGATTTTCTCCTAAAAGAAATAGAAGATACAGGTGCTGTCATTTTTCAATATGTCAAAATGTTAGGAGCCAGGGATGACGCTCATGACACCTGACTTTATCCATCCAAGTGAGTTGCATGAGCTAGGTGTATAGTCTGCTTTGCCACTCTTAGGAGGGGGCAAGTGAAAGAAGACAGTCAAGCAAGCACCCACTAAGACACTTAGATCTTTGGTAGGCTGAGCTGTTTTTGCAGTCAAGAGATCTCCATCCTCCAACTATAGACAGTATTTTGAATGACTCTGCCCTTAAGTTTGTAATAGCAGGGCTTCAGGACGTGCTTCAGAGTATTAGCCTTTGCTTCTAGATTATACAAATGTAAAAGATACGCATTTGAAAAAGCAGCCATTAAAATGTGATTTCCCAAACGTTAACTTGATTAGGTTTTGTTTTTTTTAAAAAAAACAAAGCGTGTTTAAAATCATTAGCTGTTTTTAATTAAATTTCCAAACCATTAATGCTTTTCTTGAATAGATATTTTACCATAATGCTGCTTTTCCACTGGGTCTGTATGGCATGCAAACAGCTACTATAAACTATAGGATATTACAGCTTCTGTAGCAAATCTTGAGGCATGTGCTGTCTGTTTATAACACAATTATAGTGATAACCAGTGTCCTGTGCATTTTCTAATGAAGCAAAACAGATATTCCCTGTTTACTCCTGATTAATTCCTGTTAATTCCCTGACTAAGAGAACTTTAGGTCTAAAATCCACAAATTAGGACCCTGTAGCAATGTAGCTAAGTTTCTAAATTATTTTTTAAACTGTTAGTGCTATTATCTCTGTCAGTGCTGTTAGAATAAATCTTCTTAACACTAAAAATTTTTTGGAAAGATCTGTTGACAAAAAAAAAGAATTGAAGCAAAATATGACCTAAATGTCATTACTGGTAAAACTGTCACTTCTAACAACACTCAAGTCCACTCATATTCTCGATTACAACATGGCAGAAAAGAACATTCCAGCACTAATCCTAGGGAAAAATCATCAGGGAGCAAGTTTTTAAAACGTGTTTGTATTCAAATATACTAATTTATGTTTATTACCTAATAACGTTAGGTGTATGACTGCATTACTAACCAGAGAACCAAAACACCTTTGTTTTGATGTCATTTAGTTTGTATTTCTATCTCAATTTTATGAAATAATATAATTCATTGGATATGAAAATACATAACGTAAAATGTATTAAATTGGGAAAAAAAAACTGCAGTGAAGCAAGTTTTGTTAGGAAATCTTACCAAATTTTCATCCACTTGAAGCATTCCAGATCTGAACAGGTTGGTGTATCACAAGCATTAGTACTGTAATATCTAACTGAGAGAATACAACCATTCTACACACCAAGGACAAAAAAATCTTCTACATATTCCCTGTAGAAATTTCTAATTCTGTCAGTCTTCTTTTCAGTCTCACGTTTTTCTGTTCACTTCAAAAAAGTTTCTGAACCTTAGCACTTTACCTAGAGGCATCTTCTCTGCAGTGCAAAGGCAAGCTGGCTTAACTTTATTAGCAGCAAATGGGTTTTGTCTTACTGATACCAGGATAATGCTGTTGTCTACAAATAGGAGAGTAGCAGAAGAAAGATGCTGGGTTTCTAGGAACTGATTGGTAGATTTTTTTTTTCCTCAAAAAAAAAAAAAAAATAAAAATTAAAATTTGTATATAAATTTTAATTCTAAGGAAGAATTGAGGCGCTAGACTTACCAGCAAAGATATCCTCTTTAAAATTGTCTTACTCTTTAATCTCTTAGGTCAGTTGAATGTATTCTTTAGACGTATTATTTATTATAGCATTTATTATGTATTTTCATTAATTGATGAGAATCTCACATTATGGCCCGGTACATGTTGAAATTAAACCAATCAATTGCTTAGAGTGACAAAAGACTTAACTTTGATAGGTGCTGAACACCTGTAACTACTACTGAGACTCACTGGAATGAAACATCAGTTTATGAGCATCCCTGGAATTTGCCATTTGGTGGAAATAAGGAGTTTAGCACCTCTCTGATGGCTTGATCAGTATCAAGCAAAATTGCATTCTATATTGCATTATAAAAAATCAGGCTGTCTTCAGTAGTAAGTGCACATCCTTCCAGAGCTTTAGGAAAAGCAATGAAATTTGCAGTTTGTCCCTTTACCTTGCTTCTTCAGCAAGAAGTAAAAGGGGTTTAATAGAAAACCTATGCTACTTAAGTAATGTTAAATAATGTTTGGTGCTCTACAGTTTGTTCTTAGAGTGTTCTTATAGTTTATATTACTTTTCTTTCACACAGACCCTTAAGGAAATTTCTGTTTCATAATAGTTAATTGTTGAAATAGCTTTTGCTAGTCTTCAGTCCCGTTTCTCTCAAACATTTGCAAATGTCTCTTCATAAAAGAGGTATTTACCCAACAGTTACACTCTACTGAAATTACTGTTTGTACCAAAATTATTTACAGAAACTCATGAAGGTACTATTGGATACTGCTGAGAAATTGCAACAATACAGTTATTGAAAATCAAAGTAATCAAAGAAGTAGACTCCATGCTCCACTTCTGGAGCTGTTCCTCCTCCAGCTTAAATTAACAAAATCAATTTTTAGCCATGACTCAGTCTCCAAATGCAGTCTAAATGATTATGCCTAAGGATCACTGTGCCAATTTTGTGTAACTGTGCCAATGATAATAAAATGCAATAAATATCGAAATGTGAATAGCTGTGAGATAGTAAAGCTGAGGCAGTGAAGGATTGGAGGTACTTTCAGCTAGTTACATAGTGAAATTTGATACCATTTACAGTAAAATCTGAGTCTATACCATGTAAATGGAAAAGAGTCCCATCCTAGGAAACTCTGTTTCAATTGTCTGATGTTGCTGACTGCAGGAGATGAGATGCTTTGACAATTGTCTTCTTCAGAAAACAGTAGAAAGGTATTATGGTGGAATTGCCATCAACATTTCCCCTACCGTTTTTAACCCACTCAGGACTTCTGTTTCTAGTACTGTCTAGCACATTTCATAATTTTCCCCTTCATGCTTGCAGCATATTTAAAAGCAAAATCTGCTTGTAGAAAGCGTTTCTAAGTGACCTGCAGGCCCACCAAACTGCACTAGATGGGCATGGGCAGACTTTTGCCATCACTGAACAACTCAGTGTGCTGGAAAGTGTGAACTTTGCTGGAAATGCCTGTTTATCTTAACCTTAAGATCGAGGGAAAACACTATCACCATCATGTCTGATATACTTTCACAGCAAAGAAGTGAACTGCAGAGGCATTGCAACTATTTCCACCATGACAAGAAGCAGGTTATACCACAACAGGTGTTACAAGGCATTTTCTGTCCCCTTTTGGAGATGGGCAGCCTCCTGGATTTTCTTCCTATAGGAAATGTCCTTTCATGGCAACACCCTTCATTGGCTCTGAATTGCTGCAGTCAGTTCCTGGCAGAACAGTGAGAACTTTCTCCTGAAGTTAAGTGTTCGAGGAGGGCACAGACCAGTCAGGGCTTGGCAGCTGTGGCTGGGTAAGTGCGGTTACTTCACCCTGAGCTTGTAGGCTATGAAATATCTCTTCTCTCTGATTGCCAGAGACCAGAACAAAACACGTTGTAGGATCTAGCTTTCATCTCTAGTATCTCCTTACTTAATTTAGGTTTGTTTTGATATTTGTAATGCAGATGATCCTCCTGAACTGAATATTAATTTATTGCTGCAAGAACTGTAGTTTAGTTTTGAGAGACAATTTGTGGGTTTGTGTGAGTCTTTCATTGCACTGACAAAAAGTATATTTGTCCTAAGGCAGTTCTTCTTTGGGGACTTATGTGACCTTGTGCACATCATGAAGTGGAGAAGAGTTCAGATTTAATCCCATGATGGAATTTTATTTTAAATTGTAGACACAGACCTTTTTATTGTGCTTTTTTAAAATAAGCAGCTACTTTTGTGTGCCAAATAAAAAGGAAGCATGTGTAGGAAATCCTTTATTGCAGGCTGAATGACAAGGAAATGTTAGAGGCTCAGGAGGGAACTAAAAAACTGTGTACCAGTTATCTATATAAAAATAGGTTTCTTTTTTTTACTACCTTTCCACTAAATAAAAGTTTGGTTTAATGTGGTTACTTTCCTTGGAAAGCAGTTGTCCGTGTCTTCAGGCCTGATTTGGTGTCAAAGAAGGAACATAATGGTGGTGGTGATACATAGGATGTTAGTACAAAGAACACTGAGATACAGAACTGTGACTGCAGAGTTTTTAGGTATTCCTGGAAAGATAGGAACTGTAGCAGGATTTTTAAAGTGACATAACACTTGAAAGAAAAATACAGCATGTGTGAGTATTTTTGTTAAGTCTAAGCCACATAGAAGACTTCAGTTTTGTGAACAGGAAGAAGCAGGACCGCTGAATGATTCTGCACCTGAATGAATGTCTCTGTGGGGACATATTTTTTTCTTGAACTAAGTACTACAACTATTTCTAAGCAGTTTAAAATTATTTGTTAAGTGCAAGTATTATTCTAATTCGTCAATGTATGGAAACCATAAAATTAGTTGGTAGATCAGTGTGTCCAGAATAATGGCAATTAAGTGTTGGCAGAACATCAGCTAAAAAAGGACAGACTTTTCTCACCACTATTGTTTTCCCTACCTTTTTTTAAACTTGTAAAAAAAAGAATAATTCTGTGTGTTATGATGAGTAAAGGCAGAATGGTTTTAACACTTTCATAGTCAAATAAAATGATGGAATTTTTACAAGCAAGATCAACATTAAACAAGCAAAACACAAATAATTCTGATTTATCTTTTACTGTACATATGTGTTTTCCTTTTTTATTTTATATGTACTTTTACAGGCAGTTCAACAGCAGGGGTGTCATTCAAATGTCTTACATACTAGCAGTAGACAACATCAGTTAATGGATATACCCAAAATTAAGTTTTGAACAACTTTGTGGTAAAAATCATTCACTTATTAAAGATTGGTAATTCAAAACAGGCTAGTAAAGAGGAAAGTGTTGCAGAAAACTAGAAAATAAAGTGTCCAGATTGGCTTTGTTTTGCTGTAATGTTCTGAAACTGGGACAAACAAACTTGGCGTTGGAGCATTTGGAAGTAAGCAGTCTCCAGCTGCTTTCATGACATAGGAAACTTGCCACATGATTACAAAAGCATGCATAATGCTTCAGTGATCGTCTAGGAGTTCTTCTCTGGCTCTACAAATAGAACTTGAAGTTTGGCTGGTAATGAACATTAATAATCCTTTGGATGCTTACAGAGAGCATGAGAAAGTTTTAAACTCTTAATTTCATTTTATTCCCTGCAGACATGCAGAGTATGGAGGTGTCTCACTGATATGAAAGCTAGCCAATTGTCTTCATCTTGGCTTAAATGTAATAGGCTATTTAAGGTGTTGGATACAATAAATTCAAAATGTCTTTCTGTGACCTCATCACGTCTGATGCAAATTTTTACATTCTATAAAAATTACCTATTCTGTGTCTCTTTCCTGTGTACAAGCTCAGCTCTTTGTGTGCTTTCAGAAGCAGATGATGCAATTTCTCAGGGCCCGGAAGAGCAGGCTGCTCGGCAGGGGAAGGCAGTGCATGAGCCAAGGCAGGGCCAGTGTCCTCAATGACACCAGTACCATTTGTGCTGCCACACACATCACCTTGTTACAGTCCCCCTTTACATACCCAGCCTGCTGCGACAGCCTTCCCCACTCACCTTTCATACACACAGACATGTGCAAACATGCAGATCCTTCCGTTTATTATGACTGAAACCATACTCAGGTACATGTACTTGTGTGTAGACATAACCTTTCCTATTTATAACTGAGTAAGAAGAGCAGAGGAGGTCCAGTGATGGAAATCAGGAATCAGGCAAGAGTCTGGCTTGCCAGTCTGGACTGAAGTCAGCAAGGCAAGGTCAGGTCTGGGCACAGGTGTCTGCAGCATTTCTCTGGCCAAGAGCCCAAGTGCGGCATAGCCCCCAGCCCAAGGGTCAGCACATGCATGAGTGGAGGCCTCGGGGAGGCTTCTCACAGCCCATTCTCATAACTGGGTTAGGGACCTATAGAGTGTGTTCAAATAGGTGTGCAAAATACAAAGTTACAGTTCAAGAACAGCAGAAGTTAATTCCATCAAGGTCATTCCCAGAATTGGTGATAAGCATTTTTTTTTAGCATGAAGTGGAATCAGACCAGCTCTCTGTTTGAGAAATTTGCCCTACTCTTCTTAATGGCAAACTTGGCACAGTGACATGTATTGAGTCTTCAAGCCCCTAGTCAACATTTTATAAATGCAAACATTATCAGTCAAATGAGTTTCGAGTTTTAAGAGAGGATATAATTATAGTTTATTTTATATCAATACAATATTTTAAACTTTGATATACATTGATAAAACAGAATCTTGTATCATATTTGAAAACATGTGAATTTGGACAACTTTCCAGTTTGTACCAAATACTCTATGTAGATTATTAAAAATAATAATTTTATTATTTTTAATAATAAATTAAAATTATTTTTTAAAATAGATATTTGTCTTTTTTCCATATAACCTGCAGCCATGTGCTAAGAAGATAATGCTTTTAAGACCATTTTCAGTTTGTTTATTATTTATTTTTATTTAGAAACTTTGTTGGTGTTTGCTGCTTAGAATACTTGTTTACTACCTAGATACTTAGTACTGTTCAGTACCAGCTCTTTTTCAATTCTAATAATAATTTCCTGCACAGCAGTTCTAGAGGCAGACAGAAGCACACCTTTGGATATTATTATTTCCCCCATTTGTGACAGTGGGTGAGTGCCAGCCCTGTGTTTCTGTGCTAGAGAATAAGAGTACTGATACAACCTTGTCTTTTTACCTGAAATTATGTTTTAGAGGAAGCTTCTGAAAAGTGTTTTCAGATCTGATAGAGGGCACTGTATTTTTTTTCTAATAAAACATTTTGAAAAAAGCCGGTACGTTTCTTTATGGTGGAAAGCAGGATACCAGACATGCCAGGAGCTGCAAACATTTTAAGTTCCCTAAGAACTTGCTTCTGTGTAATCTGGATAATAAAAGCCACTCTCTCCTGACAGAAGCTGTCTGTGTACCAATCCACAAATCTGCTATTATTTGCTGTTGGCTGCAAAGGTAGGAAGCTCAGTGGGATGCTGGGTGAAGAGCAGGACCCTGAGCAGCTGATGGGTGCGTTGTCTGAGCTTCCTATCATTTGACCCTTGTGCAGGCAAGCCTCCAGTGGCACCACTCATTTCCTTTCCCAAAAGACTCATATTTTATTCCCATCTACCCTGGGTATCGTTGTTTACCTAGCTGAGGTTCTGGGGGACAATTTAGGAGCAAATTTTAGAGTAGGAGGTGTCACATGCTGGGACTCACCATCAGGACCATGCAGCACCCAGCTTCGTACTACAGTTGTATCCTTTTACTAAACCCACGTTTATGGGACAACAGGAAACAACTCTCTAGTTTGGCACAAGGCAATATAAAGCGAAGCTTGGGAAACCTTTGCAGGAAATGAACTGTATCTAATCCAGTTTGATATAGTAGGCAGCATATTATTAAGCCGAATCACCATGTTTATCCCCTTTTTCTTTGCACCCTTGTCCCTGAGGCCAGTACCCTTCCCTCCTCTGGGCAAACTGTGGAGTGTATTACAATTGGAGGGATGAGAAAGCCTTCCCTCTGTCTCCCCTTCTTCCACCCATGCTGTCTCTCAAGTTCAGGCCAGTACGTACTGCTGAATAAGATGCAGCACTCCATTAAAACCCAAATCACTGAAATAATGAACTGAAAAAACTTGCCAGGGGAAAAGTGTGTTTTGTTAAGATACCAGAAAAGATCCACAGGGGCCTGGTCTTCGCATTTACTCCCATCAAATGAAAAAGAAAGCACGGAAAACTGCACAACTACTAGAAGGCTGTCCTAATTTTAGAGACTGCTCATGTTTTCAGCATTCTGAATCCTTTTTGCCCAGGTTCCTTTTTGCCCAGTTCTGTTGGTTTTTTTCCCTGTCATTTTTCTGTCATCTTCTGTCATATTTCTTCTTCCTTGTTTTTTTTTTCAAGTGATTCTGGTCAGCTGAAATGATAATTGGCTCCATGACAGGCCAGCTCAAGGCTTTGCAATTTATTTTTGCCTGTCACCTGTTGAAAAAGGACTGGAGATTCCTTCTCTGCCAAGAGAGGAGTCCATTAGTGACACAAGAGCAGCAGCTGCATCACAGCAGGGATGCACAATAGTTACATACATCACTTACTCTTTATCTGCTACAAGACATTTGGACAGATTGTTGCCTGTAATTTTCTTCCTAGGAAAAAACGCATCCATTCAGTGCTTAAAATCATCTGCTTTCTATTTTAACTCTTGAAATGACATTTCTTATCCCACAAAACCTTCTGGAAAAATTATTTAAATACAAACAGAAAATTGTAAGGCTTAAACATGCTTCTAGTACAGTGCTTCATTGTTTCTATTTTTATGTTGTATAACCTCATCCACAAGGTGTAGTAGCACAGTGGTGATCAGGTGGCTTCTCAGGATGCTTTCAAAATCTGTGATTCACTTAGACTGACTTGTCTGAGAATTCAGATTTCAGTCCAAAGCCATAATGGTCTTATTCATGCAGAAAAAGCAGCAGCCAATGTATTCATTTCTTTCTTAATTCTCCACGTGTTGTGTTGAAGCTAGAAACATTGCAAATATAAATGGTTGTGTTGTATTTTAGTTTTCCTTAAAAGAAGGGAAAACTAATAAAAACAGTAAGATTCATAAGTGGATTACAGCCAAGAAATCTGAAGAATGCTGTGGTTACTTCTTCAGCTTCCTTTATTCTGTTCTTTTATGCACCATCACACTGAGCTTTGGCAGGATACTCCCTATGGAGACAGGTTATTTTCAATCTGCTAGCTTTCTTTAGTGTTTGCCAAGGGCTGGTAGTGATGGGGTTTCAAACATCCTTTCCAATGATGGAATTTCATATACCCTTTTTCTTTGCTTTTACTCCTTT
This sequence comes from Irena cyanogastra, assembly GCA_013397155.1. NCBI lineage: Eukaryota > Metazoa > Chordata > Aves > Passeriformes > Irenidae > Irena > Irena cyanogastra. The sequence continues at coordinate 309,187 of VWZV01000867.1, forward strand.
CTGAAAAAATACTTTCTGTCTGGGTAACGTGGTAACATTAGCAGTGCATGCAGTGCAGTGTATTGAACTAATTGCCAATTAAATAATAGGGAAGGCCAAGGTCTAATAGAGAATCATTGTGCACAGTTCATTAACTGCAATTCACAGAACTGAAAGCATGCCACGCGATTTTTAAAAACAGGTTTAAGGAATGAACAGTTTCTTCCTCAATACTGAGTAGCTGCAATGCAGAACAGAATGGAAAGATAGGCACACAAGCAGTTCCTGGGGTTTTCAGTTCGTCCCCCTCCCCGAGGTAGATTCCTATACAATTCAGACATTTCTGTGGATTAGTTTATCATCTCTGTGAGGTGAATGGCTTTAAAAAAGACATGAGGAGTCTCGGAGATAATCAGTATCTTAGTGCTATGTGTAAATATTCTTCTCTGACATTCAATTACAGTAAAATAGGAAATATTCAGTAAGATTGAGGAAAGCACTGCAGATGCCTTTCAGGCAGATTTTAAAATATCTGAGTGGCTTCATAGAAAAATCACAAGAATAATGGAAGTATTTGAAAGAATGCCTTATCAGGAGGGGGTGAATACCATAGAGAACTTACAAGGTCTCAACTAATACCTACAAGCAACGGTAAAGTACTATAGGAGGAAGTTTTTGTTTAGTAAATAAAGCTACAAGCAGGCTGGTTCTTGATGCTACTGGTTCCTGGCATTAGACAGATGCAGTGAAATGAAGAAATGAAATGGATGTGCATGTGTTTGTTTGAATTTGCTTGAAATTAGGCAAAAATGGCAAAAACCAGTTTATATTGAGTGTCATCATGCAGCACTTACAGGATGGCCAGAGTATCAGACCCAGCCAGCATGGGTTTAGGAGGGTTTAGGTCGTGTTTGACCAACCTGGTCTCCTTTTATGACCAGGTCACCCGCCTGGTGGATGCAGGAGGGGCTGTGGATGTTGTGTACCTGGACTTCAGCAGGGCCTTTGGCACTGTCTCCCACAGCACACTCCTGGAAAAGCTGGCAGCCCATGGCTTGGACAGGAGCCCCCTTTGCTGGGTTAGGAACTGGCTGGATGGCCAGGCCCAGATGGTGGTGGTGAATGGTGCTGCATCCAGCTGGGGACAGTCACCAGTGGTGTCCCTCAGGGCTCTGTGCTGGGGCCAGTTGTGGTCAATATTTTTATTGATAACATGGACGAGGGTATTGAGTCTTCCATTTTTTTTCTTGCAGTTGGTTTATTTCTATGTAAATGGAACATCTTTCACCATAATTCATAATCCAGTATAATCTCCAGACCTTTTGTAATTGATGTGACTATTATTAAGAAGTTTTCCTTTGTAATAAATTCTTTCTCTATTTTTGATCTCTTGATCACAGCTTTGTTTGCGGCTTCTACAGCTGTCTGTAGTATTCAGAAAAGAAGTAGGTTGGAGTATTTTTAATTGTTAGGAGCAATAAAAGTTGCTGCTCACTAAAAATAATCTACTTTGAACCTCACTGCAGCACGGCACTTTATTTTCTGGAATCACAGTGTCCTTTGCAGGAAACACTAAAAGGAGATGCTATAAAATGGTGTTGGGAGCAGGGAACATGACTTGTCAGTCTGAAAGCATCCCACTCTGGGGAAACACCATGCCAGAACGTCATCATCTGCCTTCTGTCTACAGCTTGAGGTTTTGAGAGGCAGTGAGAGCTCTGAGCTAGGTCAGTGAGTTTCAGCCAGCTGCCTCAGTGCTGGTACTTTCTGCCTTGTAAGAAAGTGTTCAGTAGTTACTGAAGGCCTCAGGAGCTGGGAATGTCACTGTATGCCTTGCTAAAATTTTACCATACATCCTATCTAAATAATTCCAGAATCAAATTCCAGATTTTTGGTTTTATTATGTCTTTCTCCAGAAGATAGCAGTGTCCTTTTGTCTCCCGTGTTTTCAAGCCATACTTATGTCCTGTAGCCAGGATATTACCCAGTCATCTCCTTGGTATACCAGATGGGTTGAACCAACAAAGTTCTTGCCATAAAGCATTTTCTCCACTCCTTTTGCATATATGTGTATATTTTACATCTCTCCATTAAGTCTCTTTAAATAATTATCACCCAGCATCACAAGTATTGATAGTGTTCACATATGAATCATGCTAGTTCCAAGCAAATTTGTTTATTTCTAACAAGCAAATTCACATGATAATTGTACTTCTTAGTCATTTAATCTCTAAGGGTGACTCAGTTCTTTCAGCCACAGCATTGTCCTGGAAACCCCAGTAAAATTGCTTGTCCACTGTATGCCTTAGATGCTTTTCAGAGTTGCTGCTGTCCAGAGAGCACTCATTCTGGTTTATAACCTCCATAATTTATTCCTTTTTGCACTGAATGCCTTGGTTTTTTGAGCATGGAAGAACACTATGGCTGCTTTGTACTTAATGTTAATTGTGGTTTTTTATAAAGCAGACTTCTTTCATTTGCAGTTATACCAGGAGTGAATTTACATTTACTTCCAAATGACAAGTATTACCAAGCTGAACAGGGCAAAAACCTCCTCTTGTGATTTCTTTTTCCATGCCCTTCCTTTGGCACTATTACATGGGAAAGACTTCAGAGTTTTGCTTGTATCTTGCAGTTGTGTGCCTACCTGGCAGCACGAACATCAATACAGTTCTGAAAAGGAAGACATCAGAAAGGAAGTTTCCTGTGTCAAAGTGATCCTGAAACATGGCCTCAAAGAGATATACTTTAAAGTCTCTTCTTGAATTGAAGGAAACTTTTACAATGCTCGCTGTAAGAGCTGTTAACAAGGACTGTCAGACTTCTTCCACCTGAGTGTAATTGTGTGATCTAACCTGTGTCTGTTGGGAATTAAGAAGAGAAGTGGGTTATACATCACATAAGAAATGAAAATGAAATGTGCAAAATCAATAACAAAAAGTTGGTGATTCAAACACAAAAAAACTGTTTAGAACCATCTTCAAGGTACCTATTCAGTTTTGAATACAAAGTAATTCAAAATATCTTCAAAATATATACAGATTTTAGTTAAATTTATTAAATTGTTTCACAGCAGCAGATTATTTATTTCAGATAGCCCTCCTCAGAATTTATTTTCATTTATGATTATGTTTTTGAATTTTATTTTAGCTAAATGGTTTCCATAAAATTTGTGAGACCCTGGATGAGTCATAGTTCTTTTAAAAAATCATGGAGTCCAAGATCTCTTGATGTTGATCACTTAGGATCATCATCTGACCATTTCTCTCTGTATTTGATTCACATGCATTTGGTGTTCATTGTAGGTTCACACTCTTTGCAAGAAAAATCCAAATTTCCAACCACAAACATTTTTTTTAAAAAATAGTAATGATGTGTTAGAAGAAATAATCTTTAGATATGCCATGGAGCATAAAGTAGTGGTATTAACAGGAGCATTTAATGAAATAATCTGACACATTATATCTTATAGGCATGGCACTATAATATTTTGTGAATAGTAAACTTGTCCACTAGTGACTGTTTTCTTCAAACTGTATACTGGAAAACAAACATTGAGACAGATGAAGGTCAATGGTAAGCAGAGGAATGAAATTCTCATTATGTTATTTTTTCTTCTCAATCTGATTGCTTTTCTTCTGATAAGACATGGAGACAAGTCTGAAGTAACACAAATTCCTGAAAAATAGAGCAAGGTGTTTTAAATAATCTCCTCAACTGTAATCTCAGGTGTCAAATAAGAGAGCAGAGATGAAGAGAATTTTTCTTTATGTCTGTATCAAAAAAACCTAGTTTTGGCCATGTTATAGTAGTCATAGACGAAGGGGAGTTTGCCCACGTAAACCAGGAAAAATCTAAGTTTTATTCAATTCTCATGTACAAGAAAGGGGTATATTCACGTACATTATTTCTCAGTTCTTTGGTACATGCTCTATTAGGGGATCTCGTGCCTCCTGGGGTGAAGTTTGCTGCATGTCTTGTGAAGCTCATCTTTTCATGATAATCTAATAACACTTTATTCCCATAGAAACCCTAGCCTTGGTCCTGGGGTCCGAAACCATCATGTTATTTCCTTTGTTCCAGCGCACTTCTGCTTAAATCCTTCAGTGCCAATATGCCATACTGACAAAGGACTGTATGCTCCTGTTATTGTCATTGTCATGTTTCTGCTGAAGAGTCCAGAGAGTGATTCGCAAAAGTTTGGGTTTGAGATCCTATGTGTTGGATCACAAATACTGAAATTTTAGTTCTTCAAAATTGCTATTACATTTCTGTGTTTACTTTAAAGGGAAAGACAGATTACAGCATTAAAATAAATTACCAAAGCAAATAGTAATGTAAGATGAGATATCCAAGATAATATTGACTTATTGTCAAATTTCAATGTCTTATAAAGAATTTTTCTGTTATACCATCAGCACAGAAGAAGCTATCTGTGCTGTGATCTAGAGGTACTCTGTCGATACTCTCTTATAAGAAGAAAAGGGTGATATATAAAACTGTGATGCAAAATTCCTGGTTAGTTTAATTGTATATATTGAATATTTTATTTTATAATTTTTCACTTTAGATGATTTTTTTCATATTGTTGGTACTGTAATGGAAATTGTAAATTTTTTTTTTACTCAAAGAAGGCAAATACCCCCAAAGAATGTTACAGAAAAAACACTGTACATTGTACATTTAAAAGGTGTCTACATTTGTGTTGCTGTAATGATTCATTTGACAGATGCATTAGCAGACCACAGAAAATGATATACAGCAGTTCCGGGTCGCTACAAATAGCATCATCCTTCACACAGCCTTTTAAAATATTCTTACACATGTGAAACTGTGTTCTCGTATCTCCATCACTATGAAAGCACAGAGATTCCAAAGAAGGTAATGATGCTTAAATAGCATTTCTGGTATTGGTTACTGTGAGTAACACTTTGTCTGTTCTCTTGTCATTTCAACTGTACATCTGGAGGTAATGTTATCAAATTTTTTTTTACAAATAAATTGAATGTAAAAAGTACCTTACATGCCTCTCCATTTAAATTAGATCAATTAAGAAAAGTTGAGCACTTTGGGGAAAAGGTCAAGGAAGGACAAAGGCAGGCATGATAGAAAGTATGTGTAAAAGTTAATGGATTAAAGCATCTATAAATTGTTTCCTTGGAAGACATTAAGGTGTGGGTGTTCCTAATTTGTAGATCCACTAGCATATCACCAGAGATATTAGAATATTTGCTGATCACTTTGCTTTTATTGGATGGAACGATGTCTGCAGGTGATTGTATGCTTTTCTTTTTCTTAGGTAAAGAAATGGGTTTCTTGCCCTTCAATTGTGGTATCAGACAATGAAAAATCAGAACATTAGTATTGTGTACTTAACAGTACAGTTTGAATGACCAGCCTTGCTTGTTGAACATTTTTGGTCATATATAACTCCCAAATAAGCCTAAATAATTGGGAAAATTAAAATAAAATAATGATAATTCTATTCTTTTATCCAGAAGTTGGAAATCAAGAATTAGGAAGTATTGCTCTTTGGCTAAAGATGAAAACTTTAGGTCATAATAGGGAAAATTAATAAAATCTCAGTGCATATTCACTGTGTAAGTTTTAAGCAAAGACACGGTATGTTTGAGCTCTCTTCAGTGCTGAAAAACAGGAGTCATAAGCACAGAACCCTAACACTACTACATACTTTCTCATACTTTCAAGTCAGAGCTATTATTCAAAACAGGATTCCTGTTTTGAGAGGATTATCTTTTTTCAGATATAATTTACTTCAGTTTTCATTATACCTGTTTTGTGAGAAGCTGCTAAACAAGGTTGGAGGCCATGTCAGGTCCATATGAGAAATGCAGTAAATAGAGATTAGCTGTGCAGGACCTGTAGGCAGTTGATTAACCGATTCTGTGGGAACTCTATTCCATTGCATGGAAAAACACAGAGTTGCTGCAAGATGTGACAGCGTGGCTTTGCAATCAGCGCCTTTTGAGTGAGGTTATTTTGATTCCTTGGCTTATCACCATAGTGAAATAGCATCTGTGAGAGAATGCACTCATATGTTCAATAGAATAATTATCAACTAAAACATTCTTAATATTTGAAGTTAGTTAATTGGAGTGGACTTCCTACTGTAAATTCGACAACTAAAGAAAAATGTCTTTTTTTGTGGCTGATGTGCCTAAGCTGTATTTATTTACATACCAAAATATATCTTCTGATACCAAAATATGAAACTTGGAACAAGATCCCTAAAATGAAGTTTTCTAGGCTTCATTCCTGCAAATTGGTGATTGCTTCTTATGATTTTGCTGTACGTTTTCATTCTATATTTAAATATATGCAGACATGTCAAGTAGATCCGGCTTTAGGCTTTCATATATCTGTTTGGGTTTTTTGGGTTTTTTGTCCATCTTGATACTCAAGTATAAGAGGCAAAGCAGAATGTTTTGCATGTAAAAAATCAAACTATTCTCTTTTGGTTATATTTATAGACCTGTTATTGGTTAGAAGTGATCTTAAAGAGTTCTCTGCATTCATTCATTAAACTTCTTAGTCATAGGTTTAATAATATAATTCTCGTACTTCATATACAGGCATTGTTGTATTTCAGAGGTAAAATACTGGCATTTTCAAATGTATTGCATTACAAAGATAAAACACACTCTCATGGAGCTTATCTTTCACATCATTGTTGGAATTCAGCATCAGATGCATTTCAGTGAACTTTTTGGTTGTTTTGGGGGGATTGCCAGATCTGGTTGCCTGGGTGAGGTGAGCCTGCAGCAGCTCCCTGTGCCTGTGAGAACCTGCAGCGATGCTCAGCAGCTCCCAGTGCATGCACAGCTCTGTGTGTGGCTGGCCACCTACAGCAGCAGAGTTGCCAACAGAAGCAGCCCCCAGAGCCTCAGGCTGCGTGGCTGATCAGGATGGATCCCTTAGTGGAAAGCAGTGTGTGTACACACCTGCACCCCTCCCTGCCGTAGCTGCCCTTGGGCACCCACCCTGCCCAGGACCTGGCCCTGGATGCCCAGCTGTCCCCAGCTGCTGGCAGCAGCAGCAGCACCAGTACCTGCTCCCAAGCCTCTTGCTATACTGGTTATTTTATGACTGCTGGCAATCCCTCACTGGCATTCACACCCACACCAACTTCTATAATCAGCTTCCATAGCTGCTGGGACCCCGGAGATATGGATCCCTCCAGCCTGTGGCTGCTTGTCCCACTCAGACCTCTAACACATTCTGTTGTCTTCTGCTGCTGCCACCACAGGGACCTGGGCTCATGGTTCCATCCCAGTGGTGGGCGCCTGTGGGTCTCTATCCACAAACATGCGCACAGAATAGGGACCCGTCACCCAGAAGAGTCACAACCAGACTCTTTTGTCCCATTGCCTGTCAATTTTCCTGTCTGTTGTCTTCCTTGATCCACCTTGGTTTAATCTAAGTGCAGTCACGAGATCAAGATTCTGAGTAGCTTTGGGAAAATGTAATTTCTTACATCAGGTGTAGTGGTTTAGGCACAGGGATTTCCAAAGGCTGTTCTGATGGTATATGTCCTTATGTCCCTCCTTGTTGACTAAGTGTTTAGAGAGATTTCTCTACATGCTGTGTGCCTCTGAGGCTTTACTGACATTGATAGATAACTCATGTATGAAAAGTATCAACTGACAATTAGGAGGCAAGAAACTAAGCTTTCAGAAAAATTAGTTTTATTCTTTTTTTCTCCCCAAAAATCTGAAGACTACAAAAGCAATGCTTTAGTTGTTCAATAGAATAAAACCATTAACTTGTCTGCTAAAATCTCCTGAGTACAGCTAAGCCTACCTCATGAGTATGTATCCTTGAAAAGTAGTCTTTAAAACACAGAGGATCTTTGAAATGGTGATGGCAGCTCAAACCTATAAAAAACACCGATGGATCTCACCAACATCTGTTCTGAAATGTGTAAGCTTAAAACCAAAAGGCACAAATAATGTATTGTTCCAAAATTCACCAGCAAGTTCTAGTAAACATTGAATTTATTTTTCTTTTTTCTCCTTTTTGCAGCTGCTAGTCTGATTCAAACCGTTTATTCATAGGATGAAAGAGATGTTTTTAAGTATTCTCAACAGTTCCAAGTGATTGATGTAAATTTAAAAAATGCTACTCTGATTTCAAGAGAGTTGCTAGGAAACATGCATTTTGAAGGTGAAATCTCCCACTGAGCTTGTCTTTGGCTGTATAATAAGAAGTATGTTATAGGGTGTCCTGAGTTGCAGATTATATGGATAAACTGTTAAATTTTTATGTATATAAATACATCTGCTGTGAACTTACTGGATATACATGATTCATTCCAGTATCTCCATTTACTGATGAATAACAAAGTATTACTAAGTTCAAGAAAATGTGAAAATCAAATGAAAATGCCAAGAGCATGATAAAGATTTTTATATAGTCTTCATTTCATTTTTCTGAAACATAAAATGATTGTTTTTTCTTAGAAATGGATCTCTTTAAGATTTAATTTCAATATGATGTTCTGATTAGTATTTTTTTCTTTCATAAACTTTAATGAAATTTAAAGCTCAAAAAATAACATCCATTATACACTTAATTTTTATCAAGAAGTTAATGTATTTTGTCCCTTAAAAGTTATTGGCCAAAGTAACCTAAAAATCTGTGTTATCATGAAGGAATGGCCAGTTTTGGTAATGGATATTTATTTGTATTAGTGGCTGATGTTTTTTCATGCTGATTTTAGAGACTTGGGTATGTTTGGTTACCTTGGATCAAATTTAAACTGCTTAGTCTTTAAGAGACAAGTGGAAGCTGCTTGTATGTATGGGAACAGAGTAGTATGCTGTTCTGCGGGATGCTCAGGACTTGGAAGGAGGTTTATTGATTTTTGTTGCTGAAATATTTTAGCAGTCAGTCTTTAAGCAGCAAAGCCCTTACAGCAAGCTTTCAGAAAAGTGAGTAATGCTTGCGAATTATGGCAGTAGTAAGTGATCTTTTTCTTATTTATTACCTTAGAAGAAAGAGCAACCAGTTGCTGATAGAGCACATAGTGTGGGTAGGGACTGTCCGTCTGACCCTATGTTGCTGACGTGATAATTAAAGACAGTGCATAAATGCCACTAAGGAAGACTTTGTGACCTGAAAGTATTTGTTTTTGCACCTGCCTAAAGAAAAGTAACTAAACTGTATTAATGATTAATAGTAAAGATGAGTTGTTGAGCTTACTACAAATTACAAGATGCCTAAGGTTCGTAATAGTATAACCAGATGACCCTTTGTTGCAGAGATGTTGGTTAGCTGCAGGCTGAGACAGATATGTGGCCACTCTAAGGCCCTTGTAGGGAAGAAAATTAATGTGGATTCATAATGAATCAGTGGATGCAGATAAGAAAAAGAAGACATACTATTAATTGTGTGAACTATGAGGACAAAAACCCAAAAAGACAAAACAGAGAGAAATAATGAAAATGGAAGGATGATGTAGCCTGTGTTGTTGCATTCTTCCTCAAGTGCAGGAACCTGTATTTGCCTTCCCTGAATTTCAGACAATTCTTCTCTGTCCATCTCTCCAACCTGCTGAGGCCCTTCTGAAGGGCTCTCAGCACTCTGGGATATCAGCCCTATTGTCAGGTTTGTGTTGTCAGTGAACTTACTGAGGATGCATCTTCATCCAAGTCATTGAGGAATATGTTAAACCATACTGGGGCCCAGTACTGAACCTTGAGGGACACTAGTGACAGGACTCCAGCTAAACCCTGTGCCACTTACTATGATACTATGGGATCTGCTGTTCAGCCAGTTCTCAATCCACCTCGCTGTCCACTGATCCAGCCTGCACTTGCGGCGTTTTCCTATGAGGATGTTGTGCAAGACAGTGTTGAAAACCTTGCTGAAGTCAAGCTAGAAAATACTCACTGCTCTGTCCTCATTCATCCAGGTAGTTGTTTTATTGTAGAAGGCAATGAGGTTGGTCAAGTATGATTTTCTTTTAAGGAATCTTCGTTGCCTACTCCTGATTGCTTTGTTGTCATCTATGTGGATAGAGATGGCCTCCAGAATGAGGCACTACCTCAGCTTTCTGAGAATTGAGGTGAAGCTGACTTCTTTGAAGACTGGGGTGGCGTTTGCTTTCTTCCAGTACTCAGAGACCTCTTCTGATCGCCACAACCTTTCAAAGATAATTCCAAGCAGCCTTGTTAGGGTGTCTGTGAGCTCTCTTTGAGTATCCTCGTGTAACCAGTGTCCCCACTCCATTTAGCAATGGACCCACGTTATATATTTTGTTTTCCTTTTGTTATTGGTGCAGTTGAAGAATCCCTTCTTGTCTTCCTTGTCATCTTTATCTAGATTTAATTCCAGATCGCCTCCAAGATACTGGTTCTTTGTATTTCCAAGTCAATGTTTATTGAGCAAAATCACAGAGCTGGTTTAGGTATCCAGTAGTGATAGAATCACTTGCTAATTTAGCCTGTTAAAATATATTAATGATTCTGGGGTTTGTTTTTTGTAGTTTTTGTTTGTTTGTTTTGTTGTTTTTTTAAATTATTGGTTTCTTGGCACCTGTAAGCAGTTAAAAAACATTGGGTTCTTTTAGGGGAAGAATTAGACTGCATGTTGCTCCAACTTTGTGCTTTTTTGTTATGTCATTGCATATTGTCCTTGAAATTGTAAATTCTGTTCAAGAAGAGTATCTTACTTATGGGCTATCAAATTGATGTGCTTTTTAGCTGAATTTCATTCATGTGAAAGGGAGAGTGTAGTTATAGTCTTTATATAGGATGAAGTGGAAAATATTAGAAGCACGACTGTTGGTGATATACTGTTTGGCCCAGTGGGCAGTATTGTAAGCAGTGGATTTGAGATTCCATTTCCACTTGAATAAATCTGTCAAAAATAAAGATTATAATTATAGAAATCATAAGGAAATGAAGTATTTCTACAAGCCTTTATGAAGGGAACTAAAGTCACTTTTGGACTCCTAAGTGAGAGCCAGCTAACACCTAAAATCTTCTGCAGATGCAGCAGTGCTGTAAGAGCAGGGCTGGCTTGGAACTTTGCTTACAGCAATCCCAGACCACTGGAATGAGACAAATCTGTGCAGTGGCAAGGAGCTTGACTGTCATCACTTTTCCAGTAATAGAGAAAGCTATAAATGCTAGTGGCTAAAGTATTGGCTTCAGAAGTAAATTGGATTGTGTGTGGGTGATGGTTGAGAAGCCAGACTTTTGAACAAGATTTCTTATGGCATGTTTTTACCCAGATTGTCAGAACTCATTCATTGATCACAAAATTAATTTTCAAAGGCCAAAATAACAGAAAAGGACAAAAAGTGATACAATAAATAATATGCAATGTACATAATTTTTTTTAAATTAGAATGTTTTGTGGTATTTCTACATACTGAGCAACTAGTAAGATTTGTGAGGAATTACTTATCATAGAAGAAAATGTCAACTCTGTTAAGAAAATAAAGATGAGGAGCAATTACATGCTTACAAAAATCACTGGAAGAGTCTGAAGTAAATACAAATACAAAACACTGATTAGGCTGAAGTATTGTGTGACTCCTAAAAGACTTTGATTATAACTTGCCACTGTGTTAATTTGTAAGTGAATTATTGCAATTATATATATTCATTTTTTGAAAAAGGGTAAAGAACCACATATTTCTTCTAGATTGTTTTATCTATTTCCAGTCTAATCTGGACGGAATCTCTATCAATTCTAAAACTTGAATATCTGTAATTATCATAATATACCAGGAAATGAGGATCATAACAAGCATCTTGATTTACCTCTGCTAGCTAAATGTACCATGCCAGAGCTCCTGAACACTTTTTTCTGCCCCCTCTCTTCCCCTTCAGCACTTGGCGCTCCTGACTGGAGCCTGGAGTGAATGTCAGGGGCTGATGCAGTAATCACACTGCCCCCACACTGAAAGCCTTGGCAAGCAAGGTCAGGAAAGCCCTTCCCTGGTAAATGTTGAGATTTACTGACAGAGGCAACTGGTCATTCTCATACATCTTTATCTGCCTCTATCTCCTTCACTTTCCCTCTCTGCCTTCTTTTCTACCTGCCCTTTTGGGTTGCTTTATTGCTTCCATCTTCTCCCATCACTTACATGTCCCACATGGCATCCCTTCCCTCTGTAGTGTTGAGATCTTTTCTTTGTCTCCTCTTCACTCCTTCAACATCCCCTACTATTGCTCTGCTGTCCCTTGTCTATCCCTATTCCTTCTTGATTTCAGATCTGGTAAATTATATACCTTATTTATATTGCCCTTGATCTTGAAAATCTTTATTCAACTGACTTCAATTACCTGCTGTTTGTAATTTCTTTTTGTGTCTATCCTATAAATGCTTTATGTCCTTGCAAAACTATGATTTCATCTGCATGTTTGAATTTAGCAGGGTAGTGATGGAAAACACCATCTGCTTCCATAGCAGTAAAATAGGTCTTTTTTTCTTTAATAAATGCCAAAGTGCACTGAAGATCTGAAGAAAGCCACAGAGGGTATGGCAGAAAATGCAGACATTTTCCTAAAGTGCATTTTGAGAGATTAAAGAATCCTTACTATTGAATACTATAGAGAGACAGGTTTACCGTTGTGTCCTGGGAGCGCCTCTCATCCTAATGAAGCATCACAAGACAGTGCAAGCCTCCAGAAGCACTCTGCCAGGTCCTTGTGTTCAAAATCGAATGTGCTTCTCATTCAGCAGGCAATGCCCCAGTTTTTCCATGTCCTTTGGGGATAGCACTCCAGACAGCTCACCAGAACTTGTTTTTTTTTTTTAAATTTAGCAAAGGCTCTGTAGTGGTGACTGCCTCTTTTGGGAAACTGTACAGTTGAAAGGGACCTAAGTGTGTTAATGAGCATTAGTTAGTAATTAAATATGGCATGGTTGCAGTTAAATGCCTGCTTATTTTAATACATATTTTAAAAAATATTTTAAAAAAGTCTTACTTGTTTGCTAAAATTGTAATGCTTTTTTTGAAAGAAGAAAGGTAGTGTACTGTGCATACTGAAGGAAGTATGTCCAGGTATGTAGTCACTCCCTGCTTTTTCAGAGGAGTGACTCTGCTGTTCATTTGTTCAGGAATGATTTTTAATTGGGTAGCAATATCCCTCTCACTCTGCAAAGAAAAAAGGTTGAGAGCTGTAGAGCAAAAGTAGATTGTGCTGCCTGAGCACTGCAGCCCACAGTGCTGCCCTTGGCACCAGTGCTGCTACCTCAAAGAGGAGAGATGACTCCTCGGGTGCCTGGGGGGGTAACACTGCACAGCTCTACCACCTCACACACACAGCAATAACCTGCGTGCTGCCTCATCTCATAGCAGCCAGTTCTGCCAAAATTCAGCAGAGTGATGTGAAACAGCTTCTCACCCACAAGCTGAGATGAATCAGGAGGGATGGCTGTGCTATATACATAGAACCCACTCAGCCGAAACAAGTGAGAGTAGGGAAGGGATTTAAATCCTGGCAGGGTGGATATTTTTATCTCTGAATAATATGAAGTATTTATAGCATTTACTGACACAATTCTTATTTACTGCAATTGGAGCCATTGTTCAAACATTTTTTTTTCTGAGCCACCAAAAAGGGATTTTTTGAGAACTAGAGGATGTTGTATCTTCCCAAAATCAAACCTAAATTCTGCTGAAGAGAGGGAGGAGGGATCTTCCTTCTATGACTATAATGTCAGAGAACACAGTGCTCTTAACAGTCTCCTCTATCAATACACTTGAACGCAGTTATTATCACCATGAGCTGCTGTGTAATTACTGTTGTTCCCTAAAGAGTTCCTGTTTCTTTGCTATTTAATTATGTGCATTATTTCAGCATAACTATGTAATTCACTTATGTCATTTGGAAACAAATGTTTCAGGCAAGACAGTGTCATATCACAAGGATGTCATAGCCTGGGCATGACTGCTAGAAAAGTATACAAAGTCATTTCTTGATCAAACCTACCACTGTCTTCTGGATGAATCATACAGACACAGTAGTTTATACGTTGGTCAAGGTAGATGCCTGAAATAGTTGTGGATGTCCTTTGTGTGACAGAATCTGAAGAAACTTTAGTTCCAGCAGAAGTGGGAAGGTAAAGACATTCAGTAAATTTTTCTCCTTAGATCCAGTTACAGTAAGCATATGTGTTTGTTGCCAATCTAAGAGCCTTTTTCTAGTTAATATTTCTAAATAAATCTCCGTTCTGGGGAGTCACTGTTCAGCTCTTGTCTGTGTTTTGCTGAGCACAGTTTTCATGTAACAGCCATAATTGTAGGGTCATATAGCTTTTAACTTTTTATTAAGGATTTATTCTGCTTAAGAAAAGGGAGGAAAATGTGACATGCAACAGCTCCTGTAATTTCTGAGTGAGAAGATTTTCTTGTGATATTTCTTGTCATTTTCCCACATTATGAGTTTATCAAAACACACTTGAAACTCTGTTCTAAGGAAAGTTCACTGTTTGAGGCATGTTAAAATGAACATTTTAGCATCTTATTCTGAGAAAGAGGGGACAAGTTTAGAAGGCCCACATTCCTAGCCACCTCAGGGGGAGATGTGAGACACATACACTGCAGCAGGCATGTCTGGCAGCAGCTCAGATGAGAGGCTCTATGTAATAAGGGCAGGATTTATCCTGACCATACTTAGGGAGTTGAGTGTATTTGTACTTGTGCTTTGTAATTGCCCCTTTCTTGGTGTTGAAAGTGGGAAATGGGACAGTTTCAAAACAAGATTTAAAATATCTGGATTTTGGAAATGAACAAGTTAGTAAAAATTTTGACATGGAAAGGACAAGTATCATGGTAAAGGTGCTCGTCGCTGTCAGAGTCATCAGTTTCTGGCATGGGAGGCTGGAAAGCAGGAGCATTGAGATTACACCTTGCAAAAAGTAACAATGCAATTTTAGAATCATAGAATCATTTAGGTTGGAAAAGACCTCTTGAGATCATTGGGTCCAGCTGCTAAACCAGAACTGCTCAAGTCTGCCACTAAACAATGTCCCTAATCTACAAGTCATCTTTTTTTAGCACGCACCGTCTCCTGAGATGCGTATTACTGAAGGGTGTTTAAGTATGTGTAAGCATATTTTATAATGAAATAATAACAAAGTGAATATACTGAGGGGACTGGATGATATCAGCATGTGCCTGAGATACAATATTCTCTCAGTGATAAGCTGGAAGCCTTGCTTTGTGTGATGTTCTTAATGAGTGCTAGAGCAGAACCAAACAAGAAGCAAGAACAAGATGTGATAGATGTAAAGGATGTATTTATATATTCCTGACAAGAAATCCATCAAAAAAACCTAAAGAATTGCACATTGCAAACATGATGACACATTTCCCTAAAGAAATAGATAATAGTCCCCAGCAAGAAAAAAAAGCTAGCAAAATATTCTGATTGAAAGAAGTAAGAAACCTTACAGAAGTGTCTGAAAAATAATTTATAAAATCTTAGACTATTCAAAAGAAGCTGTATGCTTTTTTAGCTTGGCTTTAGTATATATATAGGCAGAGTTTCTCCCATATGGAAAAGAGAAACCTTTGAAAACAACATTGCAATAATGATTATATTCAGTATTTAAAAGGAAACTCATAAAAATATAACCACCTCTGTGAAGACCATTAATTGTATATTAAAAGTTTAAGATAATGATATACTAGACAGAATGAATTTGAAAGAGATGCATGTACTTTAGTTTCACTGTAGTCTTCTTTTTACAGACTTTGAAGTAATGAATTGAAATTTAGTATTTACTGAGATGGAGGATAGAATCCAGAAGAGAAGTGTAGAAAAGGATGTTCAGTTTTAACATTTACCATATTATACTACCACCAGAAAATCTGAGTACTCTGAAACAGAGTGCTCTCTGAATAATAGGTATAATTAATTTGATCCAGAAATTCTGATGATGCATTTATTATTCAAAAGATTGTCTCCTATATTAACTCTTAAGTATTCAGTTTAGTCACATCATCTGCCAGGCCAAATGTGATATGAGATAAAGCCTTATGTCAGAGTTATTGAATCTCTCTTCTTTCTCTGTAACAGGCATTTTTAGTTCGCTGAATGATGGTATTGCAGTGCCCAGTTCCTTTTGAGATGATGGCTGAACAGAAGATAACCATTTGGTTTTTCATCTGTCAACTTATTACACCCTGTTTTGTCTACTCCCTGGCAGTAGGTAAGATGATCTCCAGTGTTAATTCCTTAAAGTAACAGTTACTAGGTTTATGTGTTTCAGGGACAATTATAATGTTTGTATGGCTTTAATTTTTTTGTGCTAATACAAGAAGTTACTAAATTTGAACAATGAAACTGGCAGGAAGTATATTTGTTAGAATGGCTGCCATAATAAAAAGTTTGAAAAAAGAGCTGGGCTTTAAATTTGGCGTCTAATTTGATATACAGAATGAAATTTTTCTCTAGATTATAAAAAATATATCAATTGTCTGTTGTGCACAGATGATTAACGTGTTTAGAATAATGAAAACCAAAATTCTATATTATTGACACCATCTAAAATTCATAATTTTTCAGAAGCCCAGTGTAATGGTAGTTTTTCATAATACAGTGGGGTAGCTTTACATACTCTGACTTCAATTTTTTATTAAAAATTATAATTTTTTTCATAAATAGAGGTGGGGCCATAAAAAATAAAACATTCTGGAGTCATATTTCTAGCATCTGCATTTAGAGAAATGTTTGCAACTGAAATTTTAGTTCCATTTTAAGAGATAGAGGGAGGTCTGTGAAAAGGCAAAATTCCAACTGTTCCAAACAACTTTGAGATTTCTAAAGCTTGTTTCAGATTTCCGTGCCAATTTGAATGAATGTTGGGTTTTACTTGCTGGGATGAATTTTTCTGTTAGCGTAAACACAGCATGCACAAAATATGGACCAATATTTGAAAAGTGCAAACATAATGTATTAATATTTTGGTTAATTTCAAGGTAGGCTTTAGATCCTTCCCTACTTTGAGGGTCACAGACTCGCTTAATCTGGGATATCATTTCAGGCATTGCCTCAATTTCACTACCATGAGACCATATTCCTTATTTCTGAGTCAAAAATCTAATTTATACTGTGATGCAAGCTCATTGCCTTTAAGAAATTAGTCTAGAGCTCACAGGAATGATTTCTGGTCTAGCAGGAACATTATTCTGTGGTTTTGAATGGTGTTCTTTAGTCCACATCTGAGTTTGGTGGAGGATTTACTGATGCCTGATAAAAATCAAAATCTTCACAATATATTTGCTGTGTGTTTCAAGAGTTTTTTTCTTTGTTATGATATGAGGCTTTCAGATAGCATTGAAATGAAAACTTTAAACTCATCGCTTTAATTCAATACTGGGCTTTTCCTGAAAGAGTAAAAATAACAATAAAAAAAGGACTGTGAAGTGCTATCAGTAATGTTGCACATACGATTTTGCTCTGGACCTGTTGACATCAAACAAAACAATCAGCTGCAGTAGCCAAACAAGTGCTAGACACTGGTTGATGAAAGAGGTGAGTCAATCAAGGAGAACAAATGTTCAGGTAATTTCTTGACAGGCAGGATCGAATGATTAATGTTATTGTGTATTCTGCACATCACATTTGTGCCCATTAGCAAAAAAAACCTTGGCACCAAAATGTAGCTGCTGGCAAGTTCCTGAGAATGGCATTGGAAGGTCGTGTGCTGTGAGGGTAACAACTAAGTGACATAGGAAGAACAGAGTGGGCTATCATGACACTGTGCAGCATGAGAACACACTGACTGACACTGTTGTAGAAAGGTTCATTTGATCTCTCACTGGACTGTTGTTCTTGGCACTCTTAGATTCCCACAGACAAGATAGGAGCCATTGGTGTGAAGGATTGTGAATCCAGGGCAGGTTCTAATAGTGCTGGTACTGTTCAAAGACATTTCCTAACTTATCTCCTGGTATGGAATAAATACTTGCTTGCATTTTTCATCAAAAGCCAAAGTTAAGTCCTGTGACCATCTCTAAAGGTATGGCACCATCCTCCCATGTGGAATATTCCTAGTTTTATATAATCAGAGGGTTTGTTACTGCCAGTTTGTTACTGCAAGGCTGAGTACTGCACACACTCTCTGCTCCTGGACCTGCTGTACTTCAGATAAATAATTAAATAACCTTTTGAGTGGAGAGAAAATCTGCTTCTATCATCTGGGGTTTATGGCACCCGTCTAGGTTGTATCAGTCTGGTGTTGCAGTCTTTGCTCAGGCCCAGTGCTTGAGTCTTGCTGGAAGGTTTCTCATTTCAAATGGGTTTGAGAGCTGCTGGCAGTTAGTCTTAATTGGCTTGAATATATTTCTTGGCAATGAAAATGCCATTGTATCCAGAAAATATGTATCTGCAGTAACCAAGATGAAATATAACGAGTTGCTTGGAAGTGTTTTCAATGTGGTTAAAAATTGAAAGATACTGAAGAGAAAGAAGGAGCACAAGTAGAGTGATCAAGGCAAGTTCTAGGAGGTGTTCTTTCTCACAGGATGTTACCAAGGGGAATGCTGGCAGTGTCAACAGTAATGGAGGATGTGTAAGCTAGGGAGAGTTTTTGAGTATAGATCATGAGTTCTCATTTAAATAGCAAGACAGACCAAGTTCCGGAGTGAAGAGACAAGGTAACTGGAAGCAGATGTTGAAAGCAGAGTATTTAAGAAGTTATTTTAGCATCTTTTAGCAAGAAACACTTTCTCTGGAAGTGTGTTTGTCTCCTCTTGCCTTCTGTGATGCTGGATCCACAGTTCTAGGTGGTTCTACTCTGTAAATTGCCTTTGGCAAACTCATCTGTGACTCTGTAGTCCAGGCTTTTGCAAGCCATGCTTCCTAGACAGACCTACTATTATATTAATTGCTCTGGACCCAGGAAAGTGATAGCTTGCAGATACATTGTTTTGAGATGTCTCGCCCTATGGGAGTCCCCAAGTTTAAAGATCTCAGCCAAAAAACCTGAAAGTATTCAGAATTCATGTGTTTGACTGAGTGTTGAGAGCCTTCAGACTTTAACAGCTAGAAGTATTTGGGAAACAGAGAGCTAGCAACCTGGAGCTGCATTGACTTGAGATGATCAGAATTGGGCCTAAGTGATGACAGGCATTCTGAGATTCTAAAAGCTGAGGGGTTGTATTTGTTCCAAAATTGTTCTTTTTTTCACTGCAGGAAATCCTAAAAAAATTTCCCAAAGTCAAATACGTGTGTTTTTAGAATTTTAGAGTTTGCTTTGGAGTAAACACCTTGATTTTTTTAGCCAGTTCTATTTTGTGGTAATCAAAGGCAGAAATTGAGAACTGTTGCATTCATTGACTGGCCATTTCTCATCAGTGGTGAATGTGCACTGACTTAACTGAAGGGAAGCAAAGCTTTAATGAATCAGTGCATCAGAGGTATAGGCAGAGATCATCTTCTGCAATGAGACAGGAGCAATATTTATTTTCCAGGTAAATTAGTCCTTGAAATGTAGTCTTGCAGATATAAAAGGGTGAAAAAGCCATAAATAATTTGGTCTTCCACTTCCTGATAGAACAGACAGTTGTTACAAGAGTTGCTTTTCAGAGTGCACTTTGAGTAGTGCAAGGCAAATGAGAGCAGCAAATCACTCCTCAGGGAACATGTCAGTGATTGTCAGTCCACTGCCAAAAAAGTTATTTCATGCCTATTAATGATAATATTTGACTCTTCTCCACTTCCCCCTGACATTTCTACAATGCACTTCCAAGTTGCCTTTGACTCCACTTTAGATTCATGTCCTGTTGTTAACTCTGAATTTCAAACTTTTCTGTCATCTGCTACTTCCCATGTAAGTCTGTGAACTCAAGTGTATCTTCAGTTGGGATATTAATCTATCACCAAAAGAATTAAGACTGTTCTTCAGCTACAGCTTGTTTTGTTCTTCCACAAGACTCATCAAAAGCTGCAAAAATTTTATTGTGCTTAATGAATAGTAAATTACATTTGGGTATGAAAGGAATCAATAGTGAAAAATGTCTCTCTGATAATATATTTCTCATAAAACTGTTCTATTTATTACCTTGGGATTTGATAGTGTAGAGCCAGACAGTATCTGAGTTTGAGTCTGATCATGCTTTAGAAGGCAGCTTGTCACTCTAGTAAAGTGTTCTGAATTGTGCAAAATGAGGCAATAGTCCAGGGGTAAAAATGTCAAAAGCCCTTCTGCTTTTTAAGGCAACCAAATTTCCAAAAATCACTAGCAACTGAAACTTCAGAGAAGGCTGGTGAAGCAAGAGAGCCAGTAAGATGCAGAGCTTCTCAGTGCAAGGCAGTTGTTTTGAGGAGTACATGGTATGCTGTTAGACAGCATGCTGAATTTGTGAGTGTTTTGCTGATATTTCATGTGCACCAGGAAGGCTTGTGTGGGGAAATTGTGCAGAATAACTATTGCACTTTTGCTTCATCTCTAATTTGCTGATCACTGGCTTTCCCATGGGATCAACGTGTTAGGCTCTTCAGTCACTTCTGAAGTAACACTTAGATTTTTGAGGAAGAACCACCTAAAAATTTAAATAGTGAATAGGCAAATGGGAATATATTTAAAATACAATAATTGGTATTTGCTGGCATTCCTCTTGGCATTATGAGAAGACAAGAAAACTGTACCCTGTTAGGCACAAGTGGAGAAACCTGCTCTGCCAGAGGCTGGAGATTTTCATACTTGAAACTTGAAAAGGAGAACCTACATCATTAGCTATGCGGCTCTCCAAGGTCCTCAGTGGCATATAGGAAATAGAAATAATTCTCCTGCTCCTTTGGGTCCAGAAAAATTGAGGCAGCCTTCCCAAAGACAGTCTTAGTCTTTCGTATAATATGAAGTGAGGGTGCTGGAGTGGTTACCTTTTCTGTTTGGGTGCTGACTGGCTCTTGGAAAATGCTTTGCCTTCAGCATCTTGATGACTTACACATATGATGTACCCCTCTCTTCTCC